>JAQJVL010000216.1:0-600000 GCA_035578905.1 Stictocephala bisonia | reverse complement strand
TAATTATATTATTAGTAATTCAATTTCCTTTTCGCACAAATGAGATTAGATAAATCTTATGAACACGGAATGAAACAGCTGTGACAATAGATTACCACGTCGTCTCATATGAGAGTTATCGCATGAGACAACAGGTCAGCCAGTCCCATCGAACGTTTGGTCGTTGCAAACAGCATAATTCTGCCCGTAAATCTCTCGAACCCCGGGTGTTTGTCTCAGTCGAGCTGCGGTCGAAACTGAATGGTTCTGTATTAGTGGAAACATTAAAGTATGTAACGAAACGTCGAACTTGAATGACCACAAAATTAGCTTCAAAATTACTAATAAATTAGGGGTGTGGATTCATTTTTTTCCTCTTTCCATTATAGAACATGATTGTTTTGACCCTTGGCACACTTTGTTAATGATGCAGTAACAATGAAAAACACTAAAGTCATAAATTTAAAGAAATATGAACCAAGACGAACAGGTACAAATGATTATTTCTAAGTACGAGCATCAAACGCCTAACGTTACCAGTATGTGATACCAGTTGCCGGCGTGGTGCCTCAGTGGCAAAAGTATCGGACTGAGGAGTGCAAGTACCAGTATTAGATTCCTCAGCTGAGCCAACGTTGAGTAAAGCATAGCTTCGAATGCACAAGCAAACTTACGAATTAAGTTACAACAAATATCTTCCAAATCTCTTAAATATCTATACTAATTCAGGAAAAAACGCGTCACTTGCATGACCATCTTGACAGCCTGTCACTCTAGAGAACGAACAATTTTGATCCCAGCCACAGACACCAGAATGATGTTGAAGACTATTGTACCCTAGAATATCCTAACCTGCCAACAATAAATATGTTGATGATCATCCCATACTACCCAAGAATTGAATTATTATCGATTATCTAACTATCCTTCCTAGACATTAATTTTGTATAACCATCCTATCAGTCTTGAGGTGAATAATGTTGATGGCCATCCTACCTTACCCACACCATCCTTCCCGTCCTTGAAACGAATCATTATCGATGTCCAAACTATTCACCCTAGACATTAATGAGGTTTATAACTTTCCTATTAGTTTAAAGAAGAATTATATTTATGACCAACCTACCCAAACTACACCTGAATTAAAGGATAATGATATAACCTTAACAGGAACAATTGTTGTATTTATACTATTTGAAACGAGAAAGGATCAGGACCACTCTACCCATGTATCATCACAAGAGTAAAATTGTCAGAAGAATAGATAGAGAGGTAGGTCGTCAAATTGATCTTAGGGTGTCTGTGAAACAACTGTTTTGGGTGTTTCCATAAGTTTGTCTTACAGATTCTAGATGAGATTTTCAGGGGATGAAAGATCAGCTGACACAATCTGCTGCAGGTCACCTGCAACAACAATAGAGGAGAAGCGTGAGGCGTGACGGGGAGGCCGCTATCACCACTTGTTTATTCAGTGGCAATGCATGCTCAGATAACGTCTAAGCTGTACTTCGTGTTTGACGGCTATCTATGTGGGTCGTGCCATTGCCTGGGTGCTGACAGAAAACCGACAGAATGTTATATATCTTCTCGCAGAGGTTTACTCCATACCTTGACTCGACAGAACGAACTGCCCCTATCAACCACCACGATTTACTTCTAGCGGCCTCATCTGATAGGTATTACGATCTCAGAGAATATGAGGGGTGAATAAGTGTAGATGAACGAGTGGAGTGTTACTAACTAAGATCGTAACTTAGTAAGAGACCTTTCTTAATAGTCCCATAGTCAGTACAAATAAGGAACCTTCAACTTAACGTGAAATCTGAATCACGTAGTATTGGTATGACTTTCAGCTAATAACAACCCTGACACTCAGTTCTCTCCCCTACGCAACATCCGGACTCTGATTCCCACCCAACACGGACTTCAGACTTCTCTAGTAGTGTTCACGCTTGAGTTGACGCTGTTTATTTTAAGATGGCTAAGCATAGAACATATCGCCTACAGCCACCATAACACTTTGTCCCCAAAGATCTGGACTGCAACACTAAGCGATATGTGCCAACTTCTTATGAATATAAACTCCATATGTCTATCTATATAAAATATATTACACTCCTGTTTGAAACTTTGAAATATGTTATCTTTTTCCAGGTTTTGTTGTTTGTATCTAGATCTGCAATCCAAAGAAATCATGTAACGGACGTCCACCTATAAACATAGATATAATTGAAATAAAGTTTAGTGAAAGTATCGATAGTTAACCCCAAAATTACGTTATAATGAACAACAATGTCTGCCTGGACTGTTATACAATCTAGTCATTGCTGGAAAACCATTTCTCCTGGAGAAGACTCCAGTCACTACGGCATTCCAGATGGGGATTGCGGCGCGCAGATCTCGCTCACTCGTTACGAATAATACGCGTTGCCCTCGGACCCTGGCAATTGACCTCCATCGCAATTCATCTTTTCAACACCTTCTCCATGTTTTCTCACGTCGTGTTCCCTGCTCTGGTGATTGGGTTAAATAAGTCACACCTATTTCACCTCGGCAGTTGCTGTAAACAAGCGCGGAAAAGGGAATTGATAAGGCACTGGTTTGGTCTCGGAGGGTCGAAGGTAATAAAGCCCGGGAATATAATGAGAATAGAACCCTGGGAGATAGTATTTTGATTTAACTGGCACCTTAGAAAGTCTGTTATTCATAGACACTTATATATTTTAATAATTTTGATTCTAAAGAAAAGACATTTGATTTTCTTTTGGAAAAATCACGTAGTTATATTATTTAATCTCAACTCTAATGTCAACTATTTCTTAATTTAATATTCACATTTACACTAACTTTGTTACTTCCATATTTCTTTCTTATCTTAAATGACTTTCGTGTATACTAAAAATTTGCTAAAAACACTACAAAAATTGCAGGTTAAATTCCATTTTCATATTATTATGTTGTCAAAAATGTTGGTTTTCTAATTCAAAATAGCGTTATTACAGCCAAATTGTAAAAATGTTGACTATTCAAGTCACACGAATTTTAGGTATATAAGTAAATAAGCTATTATGATAAATTACACACTCCATTGCATGACATGCAATTCAAATTTGATCCAATTAAAATACTATTTAATTTAAAAATGTTATTATTTTTCTAACAATTGTGCAACCGTCACTTTTTTTAACAATTTCAACAAAAACCTTAATAACAGAAACACAGATATTTCTGTAACTATCTTAAGTTTGTTAGATATAACCTAACCAAAATATTTTTAATTTGGAGCTGAAAAAAATCACGTGTTTATATTTTGTTGTTAAGTACTTTGTACATTTTGAAACTGTAAAGTATGGTTATTCAAAGCAGATACTTTCTATAGTTTAGCTTTCTTAAAATGTTTTAGTAAATACTGTTATAAAAAATATGGCAACACGCTTAGAAGAAGTTACTCAAAACGTATATACAAGCCATGAAACATCATCTTTCTAAAAAAAAAAATTAAAAATAGACACTTCTAAAATGAATCATGTATGGTTTTGTAAGATTTACATATACAATCTCCATAGTTTTTGTAGTTCACTTAAAAAAAACAAAACATTTAAATAGGAGATGAGACAACAATAGGCCCATATATCACGGCTCTACCGATTTTCTTCGTACTTTGTCTATATATGGTTTTCTACCTCAGAAATCCAATGGATTTGGTGACAATTTTGAGAAAACTCATTTTCTATGAGTTTTCACGATTCCAAGTATTGGGTGGGCGGGTGGGTCAATACCACTGTTTAATGTTTACTATTTACTATTTCAACATGTGAGTTATGATTTCAATTTATTTTTTTAAATAACACATGTTTTTCTGAATCTGTTAAAATGTAAACAAACCAAATATTATTGTATTTTTCTTACCTATGTCTAATATACACAATTCAGTTATTCTCGAACTTTATTTCATTTTTATTATAATTTCTTCGAGCCGGATTACAGCAAGCAAGATAAATTTACAGTTCATTGATAACTTCAGTTCAGTGTATTTTAACTTTTTCTTAGATGCTAGGCGGACGTCCTCCAAAACGACGCAAGTTTAATTTTAATAAAAATGAACCACCAATACCGAATTTAAATGAATCCCAAGTTTATAAAACGAACAAACTCTTAAAGAACAGAAGGATTGAAGGCGGTGGTCGACGTGGAAGGTCATGTTCCACGAAAGTCGGAAACACGTCTGGTTGTTTTGTCAGACATGTCAATTTATCACATATCTATATGTTAATATAACATCCTAACCTCAAGGTTACAAACTGACCTACTGTACCTGAATTCAAATGTGTTATGTGTGTTTGTAAATAACCTTATACGTAAACTTTGAGTTCTGAGAATTCGTTGTCGGAATGTCGCTGTCATTTCATTAAAAATCTGATACTTTTTATTCAAAATGTAATCTTTCATAAAATTCAAGAGAAAGTTTATTTTCCTTTTTTACGAAATCTGACGTACAAATAACTTTTAGATTATAGAATACCTAATGCAGGCCATAGAAAAAAATTTTAACGCACTTATTGTTTGTTGAATAGTGATTTTGTTAAAACAACATTACAGTTTCATATAACTCATTCATATATATAACTCATTGAACCACAGAGAATAAAGAAACAGAGTTCACAGCTAACAGTTCGCTGAATGGGTGTCGAATATAGAAACTCGGTCGTCTAGTTGATATCATTGTCAGTTCCTTCCCTTATTTCCTAACAAATCCAGAAGAATAAATGTAGTATTTATTACTAAAAATTTATAAACATGTTTTCAAATCAAAGATTTTTTGCTTGTGGACAATATAACTGCAAGACAAACGTCATTACATTAAATTGAAAAAAGCTTATTCAATCGTTAAATAATTGAAATTGTTTATTATACTATAAATAAAACTACATATTTTCAATAAAATATTCCACAAACTTAAAAATTATGAGTTTTAAGTTATTTAACTTTTGAGATTTTTTATGACTGCCATTTTGAAACTGATAAAGATAATGTTGTTGTTTTTATTTATTTTAAACTACCCCTAAATAGGTTAGAAAATGTGCTATGTATCAAATTATTAGCTCAAACCATGTTTGAGATTTAATGTTTTTAATAAAAAACACACACACAGAAAGACAGACACTTAACAAGGTGAAATAGATCACAAGTGTATTGGAACTTTTTTGCTCATTTTTATGTCTACTATTATATCCTGAAGTTGTGCCAACCTGACACACCCTGTATAAATAAGTCTACCATTAAATGACAATTGGCAATATAAAACTTTACTGTTTTACAGTTATTTTTGCTTTGTTTTTGACTGTTCTGTACTGTTTTTGTTACTTTTGTCTTGTTCTATATGCTATATTTCTACTGCTGTAATTACTGTTAACTTACATCGGGTTAATCTCTTTTGTTTTTATATGAATTGTACTTCTTGTTGTTTTTGTTTTGTATATTACCTTATTATTTTTTATAATTTATTATATTTAACCTAGTCTAAGTTTGTTTTACTTTGTTATATTATACTTTATTAAGCTTAAAACTCGTCACTAAATGGTGATTTTTGTTTTGCTTGGTTTCTCTTCTAGCAACAATAGTTTTATTCATTTTGCTATTGCAGCCATCTTGTTTTAATTGTTTGTAATTGAATTATTTTTTTTCACTTGCTACGTAAAACGTGTATTGCCGTTTAAAATAAGTGTATATATTGTCGAAGAAAGTCGGGTGAGAGAATACTAAACGTTGTGCACACAAACAACCGGTACTCACGTTGCGATGATCAACTATTAACGAGTAATTGATGTCAAATGAATTACCAGTCTCTCCGACAATCGATTTTTCCATGAAACTCTGCGGAAAATGGCGTTATACCACAGCAAAGCGTGAAATCGAAAATATCTTCTGGACCGAGATCGTGGCATGGCTGTACCACCCAGTTCTCACGGACTTGCAGCGTTAAAGTCTCCTCAAGTGAAAATGTTAAATTCCTGTGCAGTTCTAGTGGATAAAATTTTAAAAACAAAATTCTGGATACTGACATTTTTGAATTATGATAATAAATTAAAAGGAATAGTCGAACATCAATTTTTGAAAAGGAACTTAAACACAAATCTTTTTTCATTCTTACGTAAAGATAAAAATTATGTTTAATAAACTTGAAGGAAACTTCTACCTAATTAAATACTATCTATATGCATATAGCCTAATAATTCATACCTATAATAATAATAAATCCTTTATTGCATGAACAATATAAAAAATAATGTATCGCAAACGTCAGTATTAAAATTAATTAACCTAAGGCTTTAATTTAAACAATCATTCATAACAATAAATACAAACAAACATACATACAAGGAGGGCATTCACGCAAATCTACCGTTAGTGTTTTAAACTCCCACAAAAGTCAACGGGATGTGTCTAGCCAATTAAGTTGGTCTCCCAGTCGTGTGCTAGGAACTCTCCGATGCTGTAAAAAGCCTGGGACAACAGTATGTCTCTCAAGCGGGTCTTAATTTTTTTTGAATTTGGAGCAATATTAATTTATTTAGGTAAGCTGTTAATTAATTTGACACCCACCTGCGAGGGCAGGTGTTGATAGACTACCGTTCTGTGTTGCCCAGTACGGTAATCATCTCTGCCTCTAGTATTATAATTATGTAAGTCACTGCCCCTTATCAGGTTGCATTTGGACATACAATATAAAATTGTTTCTAGAATATACAAGCAAGGCAGAATCAACAGCTTGAGTTGTTTGAACATTGGTTTTCACGACTCTCTGCTCATTAAATTTGCAATAATTCGGACTGCCTTCTTTTGTAGTCTAAACACTCTCAAGAATTCACTATATACACCACCTCCCCAAATCACCAGTCCATAGGAAAGGTGAGGGTAAATGAGACCCTTCTGTGTATATAGGCACATAAATGTACACTATTCGTACATTATTATGTTATCTATTTTATAATAAATCTTGTTACAATATTTATCAAACTTTACACATACCTTTACACATAATAGGTAAGTTAATTATCCTCTCCATTTTCTTTTTGCCCAGAAAAGTATTTACCTGCCCCATTAATATTAATACAGTATATAAAAATTGTCCAATAAATATTTACAGTTAATTACGTATTCATCAAGTTCATTCGCGTAGTCATGTCGTGGTTCGTGATTTGGTCAACCTGACAAGCTACAGTCAAAAATACTGACACCATATCTGGGAATAAATTCAAATGTGCTGTCTCTTTTCGAGTCGTCGTGCACTGGTGGAATCCACAACAAACCGACACGGTTATGAAGTATGTATGAAGGTACGAGCGATCCCCGGCAGACGGGTTGACACGGTGCACGCTACCGCCGAGTGTCAACAACGCCGGTGCATGCGTGCGTGCGCGCATAACAAATGTTCGGATATCGTTAATTTGACGGAGAGCGCGAAAAGCGATTGAAGCTGCGATACCGTGCGACAGCTGTCTATTATTGGCATAATATATGGTCGTTATACGCTATATTCTCCCCACTTACAGCGCATGATATACCGCAGCCTGGCCAATGCGCATGGCACATTATGCACTCCTCTTCCTCGTTATAAACTGCAATCCAGATCGATCTCAGATTTTACTTCACACCCTTAGAGGTGTGATGGGGAACGTTGATTCTCCTGGGTACGTGAGAGCCGTCAACGGCGCTAGTGTAGGCTCTGCCACTTGGAAGACTGGCCACATCTACGAGTTGGTCCTGCATGCACACTATAACAGTAAAATACATTGTAGTTTTTTATATTTATAAGAATTTGTGACCTAATCTCATCTTTTAAAGTGAAGATAAGATATTTTAGCTTGTAAAATCTAAGTAAAAGTTATTTATCTACAAATTTATAAACTAACCGGATATAATCAATACGTCCAACAAGCTTCAATTTTTGTTTTATCAAAGTAATTTAAGTATTTTTAACTAGTTATGTAGTTGACAGCCTACCAATTATGAAGTTGAATTTTGTATAGCTCCTTTACTGATAATAATTAGTTTAGTGACAATAATTAATTTTACTGAATAAAACATGGTTAATTATTAATTTTGTAATGCTAAAGGTTACTGTTCTAAAATGTTAGTGTCCATAAGTTAGAAACGGTTAATTAATATGGGGAAAATGGAAAGAATAAAATTATTAAAGTTAGATTTTCTTTCAGAAAACAATCATTAAATATATATTGTTGCGTAAGAAAAAGACAAGTTGTGCCATTTTGGAAAATTGCTGCTTTCCAAAAATTTTTTTTGAAAACTTTAAACAAATATTTATATTATTAATGAGTGGATGAAGTTCCCCGTTTGAAGTTTGTTGTATCATTGCAAATTTAATAGATCCAATGGTGGCACAGTCTAAAAATTCAACCTGTATATAATGAATATTTGACTTTTTGAAGGGCTCTTAGCAACATAAATTCTCCCCTACACGCCAGTTAGTTTACCACCAGTTATTAGTGCTCGTTCAATGAGTTGGTGCTCATTCATCGTAAGTGATATCATCAGAGCCCTTGAATGAGTGTAAATTAACTTGGATATATTCACTTCAATGTCATAAACAAACTAATATCAAATATATAAGAAAAAGCATGAAAATCCTGAATAGTCAAATCAACAACCATTTAAGACAGGTTTTTTAAAACAGATATGTGATTCCAAAAAGTATTCTATGAAGCTCTTCAAATTTATAGCAATGATTGAAGACTGGTTTTCACTGTCAAATTCTTTTTGCTAACAAATTTGTAATAGACCATCCTCTTACACAACTAATGGATGGGTTTTACGTTAAGATAGTAGAGAAATCTGAGGGGTTAGAAAAAACATAATTACTATAGAATAGCCTTAGTAAGCAAGTTTATAAGAGACCTGGAATTTCTGTAGAAAGATTTTCAGGATGGAAGAGGATTCTGAGGCCAATATCACGTTTGATAAGGGCATTTCCAAAATTCGCCACTCCTTGTCTCCTCTGTACTCTGGCAACAACTACACCTTGCCCTGTCACGTCCAACGTACCGGATGGAGTGTGATTTATAGAAGCAAAGACCCCAAGACAGACCACCAACCTTCGCTTTCTGAGCCATCAGTATGCCAGAGTCCGCCGGCTCGCCGGTAGGCCTTGTGTGGGCCATACTAACCACTGACACCGTCAAACATTATAGCCGTTCTTTGACCTTGGCAGGACATATCGACACAACAAAGAGGTGTGACCGTGCTGGAAATTACTGATTAGGTATGTTAGTGAGAAGCCACTCTTGTAATCTTCACCTTCGTTTAACTTGACAATTCATTTATTTCACTTCAACTATCTGCGCTGACTGACTTTCACGTCATTGTTGCAAGATTACGCACACTGTCAAGCCAATAATGAACTCAGAATAGCTATCATTGCTGATTGTATTGAGAGACCGTTCTAGATGTATTGTCTAGATAGAACTTCAAATACGGTCAGCATGTGGCAACGTTTCAATTTGCCTAGGTTAAGAAAGGCGTCGACTTGAGAAAGGTCAAAAATAAGTCAGTCAGCTTGACTTATATACCACACCCACATCTTTTACCGTACTATACAGATGTTTTGTAGGATAATGTGAGGCTGAGGGTTAGATTTTTATTTTTAGTTCCGAAATGAAATAAAAAGAAGTTAACTAAATCCAGTTTTAAGTTATAATATAATTTTAATTCCTCAGTTTTCAATAAACCCAGTACGTAGTTTCTGAAAACTCCATGATATGCTCTACTTTTTATCTTGAACCTTTTTATTAACTATAAGTGCTATTATATTTCTTACCCTAAACATGAATTCTGCAGAAACGTAATTTTCTTCTCTAATACAAAAGTATAGGGCAGCAAAAATGTAACTTTCTAATTCATTGATTAGTCGACCCTTTCAAATCGGGTTTCTGATTTGGAAACTGGTTCATTTCATGTCAATGTGTGGTGGTTGATGGGAAAAGATTTTGGACAATTGTATTTGATCGGTGAGTTGTTGGTAGGTGCCCTTATTTGTATTTAAATGAAATGATCCATTATATCCAGGTAATTTACCGTTTAAAGGTTCTACGATTTATGTTTAGCTATATAATATTTATTACATAAGTTTCCTTTAAAGAAAGGTATCTCCAGAAAATATTTGCACTTCAATGACAAGAACTTCATTTCCAAACTCATTTATTCAATTGATTGACAACCTAATTGAAGAAGACAATTTCTTTTAGTAAACATATCAAACACTTACGAACATTTTATATAAGAAAAAGTATATTTGACCACTCAGACATTGAAAGTCAATCCTACTTGTCCTGTTTTTCGAAATACTTTTGAAACTCCTTTACGACTATTTAAATACTACAGGATTTAATAGATGTTGAATTTAGTTAATTGCATAGTCCTCATTTTGATCCAAGAGATAGGTTTTACAATCATAATTACTATAGGGGATGCTAGGCTTCCCATTTATTTGTATTATCAACTGGAAAAAACTGTACTGGTTCACCTCTTGCTCTGTCCGATTAATTTCTTTGCCCAGATCATTAGTCTGCTTAATGGGTAATGGGAAGAGTAAGGCTAAGAAGAAGATCAACCTCTCCTTTGATAAAAAATGTTACCGAAACAATAGATTCTGTCGGTTCACCTATAGCTTTACCTTTCCTCTTCATCTGAGTTCGATCGAGACAAACTCGACTCACGTCGAAGACACGACAGTTTTGAAGATTCAGTTAGTCCAGGAGAACAATAGGGTGGCGCGCGTCGGGTGACCAGCATCCGGTGCCAGACTTGTACGTTTCCGCCCCGGTGCAGCCCACCGGGCATTGTCTGAGCAAACAATGGCTGAATAATTCCTTGGACTGGGCTGGGATGGCCGCGGTGATCTATTAATTGTAGCGTCTCGTCTGGCGACCACACCGCAGCTGTCAAACTCTGACCCGCCCAGTCGATGAGGTGTCTAGAGGGTGTCACATGGAACCGTAAACCAACGTCAAACAATTCCAGTTAAAAGAGTTACAAACAGCCAACTCTGATTGTCTGCTGCAGGGTTTCAATCTGAGAGTTTGCTATATGGGTGAGTTATAAAGGAAAGAAAAGTGAAACCATGCTTTCTGCTCCTGAATGGTGCTTTGAAAACATTTGGATATGCTAGGAATTAAGCATTGATGTTCAATTTTCTAAAACTGTACTTCAGTGTTTTTACTTGTGAATTTCTTGTTCTGTAAATAAAAACTGACAAGGTACAATTAATAGATCACTCATATAGCAAATCTTGTTTAAGAAAAAATTATTATCTTTAAATTATCTACAAAGACCCATGAAGAGGTTGAACTATCATTATCTAACAAAGAATGTACTACGAATGTCTAACTACTGCTGGTTCCACCCCCCTTAAATAGCCATCTGCATTTTCTAAAACGTAGTATGTCACTTACTCCTTGATGACAAGAACTTCATTATGAAACATGATGTATCATATTCATTAAAAAGCATCCTATTTTCAATCAATCCCTTTAGCTTTTCTACATACATAGTATCACATAAGAAGGAATACATCTATTTAAAAATATATATAATACATTATCTTTTTATCAACCCCAAATTCTGATATCGATGAACGTAAATGTTTTAGACCACTAAGATAAAAAGTCGTCTACTTATGAATTTGCATGCATAAGACAAATAAATCATCTTTCTGATTGATTCGCCCAAAATGGTTGGAGTTGTATATTTGAATAGGTTTAGTGGCTCCCAATCATCATCATTTTAGTATCCAGTTAAGATAATCAATGTACAGGTATTTAACCATGATAAGTTAAGAGGCTGAGAAGCGTTGCCAGTTGAATGCACAGCGCTCAAGAACTAAGAGGCAATACAATTGTGTTTTACTTGAAGAGTCATGAAAACCCCTTTGATTAATATAGGATATAGGGGTCGCATGATTTTCAAGATTTTTTTAACTAGTCCATATTAGCCCCACGAACACGAATCCATAGGAGTTAAAATTTTTTGCAGGAATGCCGATTTTGGACAAAATATTGAATAAAATAAAACAAAAATTACAGAAAAAACGATGTATTTAACATTTTTTTATTTAGTATATAGTTTTCCCTCTTAAACACGAGTAGTTTCCCTCTTAAAAAAAGAAAAAAACATAACCTAACCTAAATTAACCTAGCTACCATAACCTAAACAGTTTTGTTAAGTATCTCAGTTGGATGAGATATTTAACAAAACCAGTTAGATTATGGTAGGTAGATTAATTTAGGTTAGGTTATGTTTTTTATTTATTTTTTTAAATGTATTTATTTACGATTGGGCGGGCCAGGCTTCAATACCTGGTAACGGCATCTCTGCCCTGCTTCGGAAGAAAGCCTTAACTCCAGTTTAGTTTAACTTTAGTTGAAATTGAGATATTCAATAAAACGCAATATATACTTTTTCACACCCTTTTTTCTCTAAAATATATATTTAAAGGATTAATTAATTTGATTAAAAAAATAAAAAACCCGTTTTATTTTTTAAAAAAATCAATTTTGGATTTGTTAGGTATAAAATAGGACTTAAGGTCTTGTTACCTCCAAACAGGAGTGCAAACCGTAACATAAAAACCTTAACTCCCATGTTGGCTCATGATATATTTTTGTTGATAGGCTATTAATGAACTTATAAGACTGACAAATAATTACTTATTTAATATAATATGTGCAATAACAAAACATAAATTATTCTATAAAAATGTAATTTAATTTTCAATAGACATAGCTAATTTTATTACTATTGATTGATATGAAGCTCCTTTTGTTAGGCCTACATTAAAATCTACTTTTAAAATTTTAAAACCATTTAGGGTTAAAAAGGACTAACACAGAGGGTGTTTTACAAAATTTATTCACACAAAATTACTCAAATATAATAAAACATAGATTGTGTTTTGAGTGGGACCATTTAAAAAATAACACATTTCATTACTTAAATTGAAATCCGTTCTTAAAAACACATTTTCACGTCTTGTTTGAAAAAGATGTTTGTAATATTATAATACTTTGCAAAAGTTAAATTAGGCTTATACTTGAAATATACCTAAACATATTTTAAGAAAATAATTTATAATAAAAAGCTTAGGTGGGAGTAGAAATTATTGTAATTAGGCCTATACAATTTAAAATAAGCTACTTTAAAAATGCAGGATTAAAAGTTATTAGAATGAAATAACATCATCCAAAGGACTGTTTAAACATTAACAAAGAGTTTATAAAAAGTTCGAGTCTCAAAGAACAAACCAAAGATGTTTTACAGTTAGGAACACACTTTTTTCGGCTAGGCCTAGATGTCGTCTGAAACACACAGATCTGGAACATTACTTTCAGGCAAGTCCAACCAAAAATAATTCCTATTTTCAGGCATCAAGGGAAGCAGTTTTTGAACAATATCTTGTTTCTTTGCCAAGCAGATACCTCGAGGTGCAGTCCCGTAAGTAGGGGGGCTCTTTGCCTTTTCAACTCCCTTTTTGGACATGAAGTCGAATTCCTGAAGGGGGCAATATTCATCGTAGCAAAGTCTGTACAACAATGTATCTTTGCCACGTTCAGCCTTGATGTACACTAAGTCGTTCAGAAAGGGGAGAGTGACAAATTTATTCAGCTTGTGGTTGGAGACACAAGAAGGCCATACAGCGAAATCTCCAGGCTGCATTGATTTTACCACTGTTTTCCCAGAACAGGTTGCTCCAACAGCATTCTCAAAGTCTGAAAAGTCGTACACTTTGCCATGGCGACTGAGAGACAGTTCTACTTGAAGGTGAAATGAATCAGCCGACATAAATGTGTGCCCTGGTTCAAAAAAGTACAGTTCAATGGTTTGAGTGGCTGACTCCAAAGAGTTTATGATGTGCACAAGGTACAGTAGGTCATCAAGCACCAATTCTTGTTTTGTGCGGAGCAGTTGTCCAGCCATAGTGTTATGTGGGGAATATCTATGAAATGTTTGAAAATTGCATCAAAGGAACTAATAATTTCCTCCTTACATGTTAGTTTTAGTTAAAAACAGCCACTTGAAAAAAAATCATCAGAGAGAATAAGGCCTTAACTCCCACCAGCAAGTGGATATAAGGCTTTCTATTATCTGATGTGAGTTAAGGCGTGGTTCCAATTTCTATTGTATTTGAAGTAAAAAAGCCTTAAGTACAAAAACAGTTGTACTTGAGGCTATCTTTCTTCAAAGATTAAACTTGAGGCTTTCTTCACTAAAATGTCAGACAATTTAGGACATAAGGCAAATTTCATTAGCGTTTTTCTCATTGAAAGAGTGGAGTTACCGCTTTCTAACCTCGAAAAAAGGTAGAAAACCACCTACAAAACCGTAATTTGACCTTAACTCAATTTTCATTTTTTTGGACTTAAGGCCTTTTTTCCTAGTAGGGCAGATCTAATCCAAAACGCTTATGCGCTCTCCTTTACAGGACTTCAAACCTCGTCCAATCCAAGATCCAAAGAGAAACATGAGATTAACTTTATGAGGTTTTCCTGTGCTGCACCTTGGCCACGTTCTAAAACGCCGCCAAGGTGAGAGCCCGCTTACTATATAGCTAGGGCCGGACAGTGGAACAGGATGTACCGTTCAGACTCTTCCTCCTCCCCACATTTCCTACACAAGAGAATGGGGGTTGGAAACCCCATTTTGGTCATGTGTGCCCGAAACGTCCAGTGTCCAGTTATAAAACCAACCACCATTCGGAGTTCTGATCTTGCAAAAGAAAGAGCTTCAACCATATTGGAGTATGATGGCCCCAACAGAACATCCTTTGCTTTTTTGTTACCTGAGGTTGCTTCCCGGAGACCTGGTGCTTGCCAGTGACCCATGTAGAAACCTCTTGACGAGGCTGTAAGCAACTCCCTAAGCCATCTCTGGGCCAACGAGAAGTTATGTTAGGTTGGTTCATTTAGGTTAGGTTATGTTGGTTAGGTTAAGTTAGGGGTTAACTTAGGTTAAGTTGGTTAGGTTAGGTATAGGTTAGGATAGTTAAAGTTAGGTAATGTTAGGGTGGTTATATAGATTAGATTGGGTTAGGATAGTTAAAGTTAGGTTATGTTAGGATGGTTAGTTTGTTTAGGTTAGCTATGCGTATTCACGGTCAACACATACTAACCTAACCTAAGTTAATAAACTTTTCTGTTTCAGTTATTATTCGTCATATGAATAATGTGATATTATATTCGTGTTCAGGCGAAAGAACTACATAATATCAATTTAATATAGATAGTTTTTGTGTGTTTTTTATTTTTTCAATGATTGTGAAAACTTTGTATTTTCACCGAAAAATTCCTATGGATTCTTTTGTTTGTGGAGTAAATATTGCCTAGCTTTAGAAAAAAATCTTGAAAATCGGGATGGATCTATATACCATATTTACTCTCTTATGTTAAAGGAAAGCAGCAATTCAAACTAGCATAACTTCACTAGAAGACTTAACCGAAGCGCCAGCAAAAGACACCTAATTAGGGTATAATTTACCACGCACAATCAGGTACATTTTATAGCTACCTAACAAGGAGTGCAATTGGCTTGTTAACATTTTACTGCGGACTGCCTGAAATGCACTGTGAAATAGAAATCCACAATACGAGCGGGAGTGCAGTAAAGCGCGTTATTACAGCAAACTAGCCCATATCGCAATTATCCCGCGGCTGAGTGAATCCGACAAATCTGCGTGGTTGGTGTTCCTTACTCGTCCACCCACGCTCAACACTATTTTGACGCTAAACATGTCAATATATATATACATATATATTTTAATGTAAGCTCCTGGTTTATTTTTTTTTTTTTATTTGTTACCTGTATGTTATTGTATGAATAATTTACGCCCAAGGATTAAGTAATTTTTAGTTGACATCTAGCTATTTTTGTAAACGTGCTGCCAACAAAATTAGCCAATTCTGATAGTTAAAACTACTGATCACGGACCTTTCGATTGGTATCATGCGTTTAAATTTACATTAGGAATTCTTTCTAGAGGTACCTTACTTCTTTCCATTCTACAACTTTAATAATCTTCTACTTTTACCCGCCTATCAAAACTGTTTATACGTTTCCCAGTCGAATTTAATCCCTGTATATCTTTTCTTAGAGATTGTTCTCTCAATATTTGGTTTTCGGCGTGTTTTTAGTGATAGTGTTGTTTCAACTTTCAATTTTCTTTTCTTAACCTATAGTTGCATGACCGTTAATATTATATTATTTGTTCTATTTGAGATATTTTATTCGCAATTAGACGAGTGCCTTCCTTCAACAGATGAAATCTTCTTTTTTAAATGAGTGTTTTTATAATTCAAAGTTATGGTTTATGGATAGTATTTATTAATCAGAATCTTAAATAAGAGATTTACAAAAAAAAATGTATTAGTGGTAGGTTTAGTTATTTTAAATTTAAATATGACCCTTACACCCATATTTTCACGTAAGTTGGTGGTGACCCTCCCACCCATCTACACACGTAAGTTGGTGGTGACCCTCCCACCCACCTATTCACGTAAGTTGGTGGTAACCTTCACACCCATCTACACACGTAAGTTGGTGGTGACCCACCCACCCATCTATTCACGTAAGTTGGTGGAGACCATCCTACCGACTCGTACACGTACATCGGTGGGAAATCTTATGTACTATTGTGTGTTTTATTTATATGTTTTCATCATAGGACATTATAATCGTTAAGTATTGTTTACCTGTAGCCTTTTTTTATTTTTTCCTGTAGAGATAGACGTGATTGTACTGAAGACAGAAGAGATCACAATCTGCATCGTGTTTCACTTCTTGGCCATCCTCATCCTCCAGTGATTCCCAGAGGTCTCGAGGAAGTGGCACCAGCAGTAGCTGATTGCCCTCACAGACCGCTGACAATGTGGTTTTCTACGATGATGACTCCAAATGGTTCGCTGATAAGGAAGTGGGCACGCTCCGCTCTCAGCGAGGCACCCAGCGTGAAAATGCAACCCTGCTAACTCAGTCTTCTGTCATTTAGTTCGCTGTTGTTGTGGATAATTTGTCCTCCTGGAATGTCGAGTACTTCTGGTGTCATCCTTCAGAGAGAGGAAACGTCGTTCCGTCCTGTGTCTCAACTTTCAATTTTAAATCTTGCAGGAAGCTACATTCACACCAAATAAATATTCAAACAACTTTCTGCAAAATGTTTTTATCTGTTAATACATTTTTATTCGTACAGTTACATTAATAGTTATTGTGTTTTGTCAATTCAAAAATGTTATCTTATACTATAAAACGAGCAAGGAATTGTATGTATGTACCTATTTCCAGTCATTTTATTTCAAAAACGGCTCTACCGATTTTCTTCGTACTTTGTCTATAAAAGGTTTTCTACCTCAGGAATCCAATGGATTTGGTGACAATTTTGAGAAAACTCATTTTCTATGAGTTTTCACGATTCCAAAAGTACACAGTAAAAATATAGGAAACAGGCGGGTGGGTCAATACCACTGTTTAATGTTTACTATTTACTATTTCAACATGTGAGTTATGATTTTAATTTATTTTTTTAAATAACACATGTTTTTCTGAATCTGTTAAAATGTAAACAAACCAAATATTATCGTATTTTTCTTACCTATGTCTAATATACACAATTCAGTTATTCTCGAACTTTATTTCATTTTTATTATAATTTCAACGCACCGCAACGCATATTTATGGTGCTTCGAGCCGGATTACAGCAAGTAAGATAAATTTACAGTTCATTGATAACTTCAGTTCAGTATATTTTAACTTTTTCTTAGATGCTAGGCGGACGTCCTCCAAAACGACGCAAGTTTAATTTTAATAAAAATGAGCCACCAATACCGAATTTAAATGAATTCCAAGATACTGAAACATGCTATGAAGCTGAAATTGAAAATACAGATCTTGATTCAAACAATGAAACAAATCTTATGACTTGTAATAATAATACTTTGCAAACAACTTCTACAAATAATTCTGGAAATACCTTACAAACTTCTACCAACTTTCTTAATTACGATTTGCCATCAACCTCGGGCACCGAGGTTGATGGCAAATCGTAATTAAGAAAGTTGCTAGAAGTTTGTAAGGTATTTCCAGAATTATTTGTAGAAGTTGTTTGCAAAGTATTATTATTACAAGTCATAAGATTTGTTTCATTGTTTGAATCAAGATCTGTATTTTCAATTTCAGCTTCATAGCATGTTTCAGTATCTTGGGATTCATTTAAATTCGTTATTGGAAGTCAGAGATTAGATGATATGAACCCGATCGGAGATCGGCTTTCCTGGTACTCATTGTTATATGGATACCCCAGACTTAATTTAATTAATCAATATAACCTAGCCCAAACTAACCTGACCTGACCTAACATAACCTGATCAAACCTTGCCAAATTTACCCCTGATCTGAAAATCAAGGAATGTGTTTATTTCCACGTTTGAATATAAACTCAATCGAAAAATAAATTCATGTTTAAATGACAAGCATTTTAAGAGCATATCTAAAATGGACCCAACCGTCTTCAGTACCAGCTTCATAGTTCAGATTATGAAATAGAATTTTCACTTTTAGTTACATATTCGTCAATTGGTTAAAAATTACATTTCAATGCCAAAATGTAATTTAGTGTTTTAAAAATTAAATCATTCATGTACAAAATAGTATATAATGAGATAATGAAATTAAAAACATCAAAAGTAAGAGTCAGTACTTTTTTTCTTTAAAATCTTTACTCTTCTAATAAAGATTTTTTTTTTACCAACAAGTTGCAGTGAATCTACTGGAATTACTCCTTGAAAGAAAATTTACCACCCACTATACGTTAGGTTTCGTTATATTAGATAAGTTAGGTTATTTTCGTATTTTATTAAGGTACGTTAGGTGTCATTCCATTAAGTCATATTAGTATAGTTACATTTGTAGGTTAGGTTAGGTTAGCCATGTTTATTGAATCATTTCCATCGACGTGTACTAAATTGGTACTAACAGCTGACGTGTGCAGTTTATTTGCTTAATACTCTTTGGTAGAGGACTACTACATGATACAACTACACGCCGAGTGATTAATCCTCTCTATAGCAATTAGTCATGACGACACAGCCTCCCTGATCCCGTTCCTCCAGTTTTTGCTGCTTACATCCCGTCGTTCATAAGTTGATAGGTTATGACTGCTATTAAAGGCCCGTGCTTCTTGTTTGCCACTTATCTTCATAATCCTGACCGATTGCTTTATTCGGTTCCGTACACTCGCAACCTGATTCGATCCCACTAATCAACTCTTATCGATTGTTGAGTGTCATTTAAGAGTTCAATATTTTATTAATTCATTACTTAGACACCGATCCTATAGATAAGGGGTAATAAGAGGGACAGATGAGTGTAAATAGATGAGTGTAGTCATTGTTACTATTTAAGGTCATCTGTTCCTTAGAAACAGCCATTTATTAAAAGTCCAATAGCTAGAGGAATGAAGTGACATAGTTACTTTTTGTCAAGTAAATGATATAATTTTATTAGCTGGTAACAGAAATACTTGGTGACTCTTGATAGAGAATAAAGAAGATCCCATTAAATGCTAGAATACTTTTAAAGATCAAAATTCTCTGTCAAAGTTTATATAGTGAGTGAATCAAAAAGGAATTTATGAAGTTATAACCATAGAAATTAATTGTAGATTGGCAGAGGTACCATTTTACAAAAAAAAAAAAAAAAAAAAAGCTTGTGGTTCAACGCCTTTACTGAAGTGAAAGAAATAGTTATCTTTTCTTGATTAAAACGAAATAATTTAACGATTAGTTGCGTAATTGTTATATAAATAATTTAATTAAGACTAAATTTGTCTTAATGTGAAGAACGGGAAATATGAATATTTCATGCATAAATTAATAACAATGGCAAACCATTTAGGTAGGTATATGTTTTAAAAAATCCTAGCAAGATAGCACCTTATTCACTTTACAAAATAGGTAAAACGTAACCTCTTAAATATATCCTAGTATTATGTCTATTGTAATACAAGATAATAGAAGTCAGAATAATTACAAATTGCCCAACATGAACAAATTAGTTTTCGGAGATTCATTTTCAAGGTTACAATTAATGCTCTTTGACGAAATTTCGGATGATATAAAATATAATATGACGTAAACGGATTCTGTTAATTAACAATTTCTTTAATTTTTTACAGCAGTATGTATATAAACTGAGTAGATTTTGTTCTTAATATCTTTGCATGCCAATAACGTATGTTTTTTTTTATCATGTTTGTCAGTAATTTTTTTCACTTAACAATTCTTAATTTTTTCTGTCGCCTATTTATTACAATTTTTAACTGTACACCATTTTACTGTTTTAGTTTTTTTTTATTTTAATAAGAGCAATATTTAAAAGAACATTGTTTGATAAAATCCTACGATCCATTTTGGATGAGTTCCAAAATAGCTCATATAGACTATACCTTGGTGGATACTGAAGACTGGTGAATGAGACAAATTTTTAAAGTAAATTTTCTCGTGATTCTGATACAAACACTAGAACCATTTCTTTTGTATACACACACATAGACTTTTTATCCACTGTTAGGTTTGTGTCCCTATTTATGAGCCGTTTGAGGTCCAACAGTTGAGCGCCAGTGTATTCCCATATAAATGTAATGCAGTTTAAACCAAAAGGCGTGGCAGACTTCACTAACTTCCATTGTAAGTGATACATAATCAAGAGTATTGTTAACATTTACTTTAAACATTCACGTATTTATTTTATTTTATTTTTTTTCTAATAATAATCTGGACATTCAACCCATTCCAAAATGGGCAAAAACAGTTTTAAACAGGAAGGATATTAGACTAACGACGAAAGATAGTTCCTAAATAAAAAAACTTTTATACTTACCCAAATTTTAACCAAGCACTCTTCCCAATTTATTTTACACTGAATACCAATCATCTCCCCCTCCCCACAGCTAGGGTGAAGTGGCGTTGACGGGGAAAGAGTAATTACAAACCTGGTCGGGAATGTGACACCTTATTAGAACCAATTACATGGTCAAGATTAATGTTGGCAGTGATTGATGACGTCAGAGCGTACGTCACTGTTGAAGGTCACGTGACCCCATTGTTGTCAAAGATTTGGTTTCAGCCATTTGAGGTTTTAGGAGGGCTTGTAAGTTGGCCCGATGCCAAACTCAAGAATATCAACGATTACCTTATGTATTCAAGTATGTTACACAGGTTTTTTCTTTGGAATTTTTGTTAATTTTTTCGCAACATAATTTAATTTTTAATGTTTCCATTTTGCTATAAATAGTTTGTTACCTCAAATCTGGCAGCTCATGTTGCTTCATTTTAAAAACTTTGTTAATTGTCATTGTTCCATGAAAAATGGTGAAGTTCTTTTACTAATTTCTTTGTTACCTAATTGATTTATCATTGTTGTACATTTCCAAAATAGTTTTCGTTGTTACAGTCATAAATAACTATTGTTTAAGTTTTAGAATGTTTCCTTTTTGTTATTGTTTATTTTTTATTAGTACTTTTTCTTTGTGTGTTTTTTTTTTTTTTTTTTTTTTTTTTTTTATAATTTGCAGGAATTTATTTTTAATCTTATAGGTATTACCATATGTTATTTATTGTTATTTTTTTACGATGTTTATTCAACAGACCTCTTTCTAGCTTAGTCGTTAGCACGTCTGCTTCATATGCAGAGTGTCACGGGTTCAAATCTCGGGAGGGAGGTCCACTTAGAAATTTGCTGATGGGTTTGGACCGTTGTCCCTTAACAACGTATATGTGTACACTAAGTAAAATGCCTCTGGCGTGGATAGAATGAAACAAAAAAACAGCATTCTTGTGTGTTATCATGTATGTAATGGCTTATGCTATTCCTATATAAATAAATAAATTAATTTGTTGTTATAAAATATTTACACTTTCTTTAAAAATTAAGCCTTTAAGTAGCAATTAAATACTAATTGGTAAACATAGTTTGTTAATGAAGCAATTAAGTTAAAGAATTCTTTAAAGAAGTTTTATATGAGTTTTCATTCCATTTTAAAATGTGTGATTACCAACTAGTTTAATTTAGCTGCCCTTAAGGTATGAGATTTGTATGAGACGATTAAAAAAGTCCACTAGTCGAGGTTTCATATAACTGAGATAGTGCTAAATATCAATAACTATGAAATCGTTCGAACTACGAAATTAATAAAGCATACGGTAATAGATGACCCTCTTATCCACACAACCATAAGTGTCATCAACAAAGTTGATTTAAATACCATTTTGAAATGATTCTATTTGAATCAATACAAGATTCTTGTTCTGAAGTATTGTTATTATCTTTAATATTTAGATTTGATAACTAGCAGCTGGTTGCTAATTCTGAAGTGAATATGAATTAAAAAACGTGATTATGAAAAGTTTGGATTACCCAAGTAGCCTGGTTACCAGCTGACTTCAGTTTATTCTCAGAAAGGTTCACTTATTGATAATCGAATATTTAGAACTTAAGGATCTACCACGAAGGATTTGAGCGACGAAGTATTGGTAGGTTGTTCGTTCGGCCTGTCAACTGTCAAGCATATTACTTAGACCTCCCCCTAGACAATATCCGAACCCCAGAGTCACCAACTCCACACTTCTCTACATTATATTGTCTTGAGAGTGAAGCTCCACCCACTGCTGGTGTAGGCCGACATAGGTGCTAGGCCGATTCGCAGGCGTTCACATGTTTACTGTAGTGATAACTGTCCTTTCTGCCTGAGCCTGACTGCCATCAAGGATCCACGTGGACGCCCTTGTGACAGTAGCAGTCTACAAGAAGCCTCACTCTCAACTCTCGCCGAACAGGATAGTGTACTGCGACGCAGATAAAGTGGTGACAAGCCGGTATCCATCAGGACTGAGAGCCTGGTTTAGGGATGCCACTGGTTCTAATCCAACCTAGACTGGCAGATTTATCAGTAATATTCACCTTGTACTAGTTCACCCTGTTACTCTGTCTGAATACGTTCGTCGCAGAGAACAATATTATAAAGGGAATGGGCAGAACCTAAGTTACATGAATACTTTAGTCACGACTAAAGTAGTATTAGGCCTATTATAAATTTTTAAACCATTTTTCATCATTAATGGGTCCTTATAATAACCCCCTCCACCACCACCACGGAGCACTGAAGGTCGAATTATCACTGCAATGACTTTCACAAGTAAGTTTGTTGTTGATCTCGATCACTGCCCACTTGGGATTGGTGGAATCCCATTACACGGCCACTCTTACATATTAATCCCCACAATTTAAATGGAATACGCCCGTGCATAAATCATGGGCAAACCCAAATTACAAAATAAACCGTAAACTGGACACTAATCCGTACATATTGGGCTTCAACAAAGACGGACGCTGGTCGAATAAATTACCACCACTCTCTGGCTTATGGTTGGAAGTGGAGCAGTAATGCTGATTTACGGCATCACGTCAGCTGGGCTGGGTCCAGGGCAAGGACCATTGAGATATATGCAACCGGTACAATCGGGGATTAGCATTCGCATATCTTCCTTTTGTTAGGACTGAATGAGTCGTCACCGACGTCCCGTGGGCCGGTATCCTAACAAAGTTGACAACTGCACCACCCATGTCCTGTTGCTACTCTAGCAAAGTCAACAACGTGCACCACCCAATGCCTGGTGTTACCCTAGCAAAGTCATCAACGTGCACCACTCATGGGCTGGTGGTATCTTAGCAAAGCTATCGACGTACATCACCCGTCGGCTGTTAGTAGCCTAACATAGTCACCATATGCATTACCAATGAGCTGGTGATATCCTAGCAGAGACACTGATGAGCATCGCTCCTAGGCTGGTGTCACAAACTTACATCGCCTATGGAATGGTGGTATCCTAGCTAAGTGAAAGAAACTGTGTTTCCAGTTCGATTAAAATGCCACTAATATTCAATAGGCAATGCCAAAATTGTTTTACGTAGCCTATAACAAACATATGATAACAATAAAATGAGGTTGTAATACATACAATACAATTTTATAGCTATCTTGGTAAGACTTTTTGCCATTTTAAAATTCAATGTACGAGAGTGCGAACTTTGGTAAATTGCACTCCGGAGTAAGAAACATTAGCTACTGACTAAGCCACCAGGCAGGTACTCTTAGATATATTTTCCATTAATACACAATAAAATAAAATTGACAACGATTACACTTAAAATGTATTCAGTCTTGATATTATGAGGTCAGTAATCAATATAAAATAAAATTTACTATCTTCCAGAAGACTCTTTACTTTCTCAATCTGAACTCACAGAGTTCGACAGAGTTAAACCATATTACAGTCATAGTAATAATTACAGTACGATTCCCAGATCGTCCTTTAGATGATAATTTTATTGTGAAGACAATGCGATCATAAGGACTTACGGCGAGACAATTGCTCACATCCTGTGTGTTGAGTTTACGACCTCCCGGCGAGGGGAAGACATCATCAAGATGTCCGTCAGGTGGTTGCACCGATTCTGATGCCCAAAGCGTGCCTCCCGAGGCCATAAAGTTCGCAGAGCCAACAAACCTGTCACCGCGGAATGACTCACGCCTTCCTGCATCTGATTTGATACCCAGATGATATCGTCCAGCAGGCGCCCGCGTTGGCGGTCCGCATACTGATACTGCTTGGTCGGTTACTCTTACTGGAACGTCTTCAGTGACGGGCGCGGCGGAAACGTCGGCGACGCCTGGACCGGAAGAAGGACTCGTGTGCAGACGGTCCTCTCGGCTTCCGGTTGCAGAGAACGGCTGCATACGGGATGCGGATACCACGGTCCGTGTGGTCCGCAACGCTCCACCCTGGACTTTGACGCCATCTTTCTTTTCAAGGTCATACCATCCTCTTAGATATCGTTTGGAATAATAATATTATTAGGTGTCGCTGGAACCGCATCTTCCTGCTGAGGGTTTATGAACAGTTGGGCAGTTTGCACAGGAAAATGTATAGCGAAATTTTTATAAATGTAATTCTCAACTAAATTTTCAAAAAGAATTTAACCCTATAAATGACATGAATGGCAAATCATCTCTTTAGGTCATGACGGACTACCGTGAAACCCTCCTCCGGTGGCAAAAGTATTTAATAAATGTATTTCTTGAAAAACAGTTATTTAGAAAAAAGATTGTGTACCTTAGAGCTGAAAAAGATATAGTTTCCATAGATGGGAGATTTCCAGTATTAAATGGAGGCAAACGTAAACATTTTATGTGATAAATATATTTTCTGTTAAATGCATATTAAAAACGACCCTCACTGTTTTTGTCTTTTCTTTTTTTATGAAATTGGATGGTAATAATAAGATATATTATAGCCTATAAAAACCAGTATACATGGTATCACAAACGTCAATATAAAATATCTTATAAATACACTTAAATAATTTCATTAATTAATTCATCAAACGTACAAATGTGACATTCATACGATCATTAATTGATTCATTTCGACCTCAGACCCCCCTGCTCTTTGATGTGCATACTTGAAATAAGTTAATCCCAGTGGTTCATCGTGAACTCGTCAACTGAGTAGAACGCGTTTGTCACCAAGAGGCGTTTTAGTTGGATTTTAAATTTATTTTGATTTTGTATTTGTATGACGCCTTCAGGGAGCCCACTGACTAGTCTGACCCCGACCTGTGATGGCAGGAGCTCAAAAGCCGATGTTCTGTGTTGCTGAACCCGCAAGTTCCCTGCCTCTATGTAGTTTCATAGTGGTGAGTGTCCCTGCCCGCACATGGTGCACTTGGAGTGGCAGTACAGGATCACCACACAAATAATAGAAACAGGGCAGAGTCAGAAGGGATAAGATACAAACGGCTAGGAGAATATAAAAAAGTTAGAGAAATGGGAGAAATTCTAAGAAAAATAAAAATATAGAAGGATAAAGGATTGCTGATCAGGATCATTTCTTACTGATTTACGTTTTCATATAGCCTAAATAAAACTAATTATTCACTAATAAATAAAATGCTCAGTTACCTACGCGTTAAACACCTTCTTTGATTAAAGTCAAATTGTTATTGTTGTCCATATCTGAGAACATCATTTATAAACACGAAGTAATGATGTGATTATTATGATAACTATACAACTTGATTATGGCTTTGATATTAGTACTTAACAGGCTATATAAATAAACATAACAACACAAATATATTAAATGAACTAACTTAATAATATATTAAGTGAAAAAGAATTATAAATTAAAGAATCAAATACACAATAAGTGCAAATGTTGAGTTCTTGCTAACGATCACGTGGGAAAATAGTAGCGTTGCAAAGTACATGTAAACTTGGGGGAAAATATATTTGAAGTAGGTTTCACTAAATATTTGAATATAATTAGCTTGAACAGTATAACCTCATAAGAAATAATACGACACTTTCATTGTACTACTTGCTCGCTCCTTGATACAAGTTATAAACGTACGTCATATTGGGAGACTTAAACGCTAGGTATTACTGAAAGCGTCCTGTCATGATATTTTGATAGAGCTGCGTAGTTGTTTTGAGCTGTCTACACTCTATCTGACATAAAGTTCTGGCCTTATACTATGAGTTTGATCAATTAACGAATTATTCTCAGTATATCACAAATATGGCTATGAAATGAATTCTTAGTTTATTTAAATTCCCATTATTATCATTGAAATTGAAAAGTTCCTAAAGTTCTAAAATTAACAATAAAATAGTGGCTGTAGATCATTTATTTACTTACATTCTATTTTCAAGGTGGTCGTGATGTTACCATACGCTTTTTAAAGAGGTCAGTGGTATAGTGAATTCGCTACTACTTCGATCCTCTAATACATCAACTATCTTTTAAATCGAACCTATTCTACGCCAACTGCATCGACCCTCTTCTAAATTGAAGCTCAGCTACTAAATCAACCATGAACTACATAGACCCTGTACTATATCTACTATATTGACCGTCTCCTAAATAAATCCTATACTTCAACAGTAAAATAGCATCACTTTAAAAATTAAAACCTACAGTAGCTTCTGAGTTCCGATATCTTCCTGCTGAATACAATTTTTCAACTTTCAATCCAGATTGTAATGAATCTTATTTTACACATACTCAACTTAATGCTCAAAAATGTTTCAATATTGAAATTTTTTTAAAAGTTGTATAGTTTCCTAAAGTGTTGATTTTTATTAACGATATACATTTTTTCAAACTAAAAAAAATTATATTTTCCATAAGCTAGTATAATGATCCTCAGGAACTAATTCTTCTAAATGTATAAATTGGAGCCTCTCACGTCTATGATTATAGAGAAAGCGTCATGAAACACGAGTTAAATACGAGTAATTTAAGTAGAAGATAGTAAATAATATGGCCATCAATATAGGTCAACAACTTTTACCATCATCAGACCAAAGATTTTCACTTGCAAACTTTCTCTTGTTTCTTTATTTATTGTTATTTATTCTGAAGACTCGGCTTGTAAAAATATCAGTAGATATGAGTTTCTAATAAGTATTATGAGTGAGTATGAAATAATGTAGTATTTTATAAAAACTAAGGCCGACTCTTTCCTAAGGTGGCCGTTTCCCAAACCGCCAAGCCACAACTGGAAAGATGACAGCCATATATTAGACATACAATCTTACGATCAGAGGGCTTAAACATGCCGTCTTATTTCAACTGTACGGTTCATATTTTATATTATCATGAGTTGTAATAGACAAAGTATGATTCTTAAAGGTGCAATCTAGTGAGCCATAAGTTGTCATTATGAGTTTTTACATTTTAAACTGTCAATGATGACATGTAAATTTTCATTTATAGATATTATGTAAGTTACAACAAGTTTTTTATAATGTAAGAAAATTATAATACTACTCAGTTTTTACATAGACCAAAATATGATCCACTAAAATAGAGCTTCCCTTATCAAATTACGCGTCAAATGTTGCAATACGATCATTATTTTAGGCGAATTCCTTGAAAAGAAAACCCATGTTTTAAGACATTTTATCGTGAAAAAAATGGCTACTTAAGAGTACATTAATGACAAATAAACAGCTGGTGGTCATCAGGTCTTTCAAAATTAGTTTAATTCTAATCGGGAAGGAACAAAGTAATGATCTTTATTAGATTATGAAGCTTACGAAAACCAATCATATTACCGACTTGTTTGTAGTATTTAGTAACATCTACAGGGTGTTTCTTTTAAAACGTAACCCTATTTACAAGTACAGATAATGTGGGTTTAAGATCATTACAAGTTTATAGGTTGGTAGCCCTGGTTCTTATTCTTCCTTAGCTATCAGCTGATTTACATTGTTGCATTGTTGTTACTTTATTTGGGTTTTCTGCAATGCCATTAAGTTGAGGTTATAAACATGGTTTTGAGCAAACTTTGAAAAAGGTGTCCAGAAATTTACTAAAGAGGGCAGAACGTTGTATACATACTAGTAGTGCTTAATTTGAACATCAAACATAAACAAAAAACATTATTAAAATCATGTAAATATTAGAAATAAATATTAATAATAATAAAATGTGTCATAGATATATGTTTTGTTTATCATTTTTATTTCAAAACATGGGTTGCGTTTTAAATGTTGTAGGCCTACTCTCTATATGCTGATTAAAAATTATTTTTACAACTCATATTAGTAAAACGTCCAATTTTTTTGTAATACGTAAATCACAATCCAATACAGAGGAGATTGTTAAACGAATCAGCTGTTGTTACTCACAGACGCTACCGCCAACACCGCCAAGGCGTGAGAACCTATCATTACCGGCCTTGTTCCTCAGAACGTTCTGCCCACCAATTTGGTTTCGGTTTACAGCACTCAATCGCCAAATTTTACTTGGCAAAAGGTCCTTGGACTGTTAAGGTAGCTAGTCGTAAAAATGTCAGCATTTTATTTATAACCTTGAACTTGTTGATGTTTTTTTGTGAAAGGTGCAAAGTATGTGAAAAGACTACCATGCACTTTGTAACAACTAATCTAAATAATTATTTGTATTTAACTAAATAGTTCCTTAATTAGTATATTATAATTTGGTAGAAATAGAATACATATGAACGTCACACATTTCAAATTTACAAAATGTACAAATATTAAGGTGATCGATTATGGTAAACTACGTCGATCAGATCATAAGAATTAGGTAAATATGCTTTACCACCATAATATTTGAATATTTTGTACTTCAATTATATACATTTGTGTTGTGTGACCTTAACTTTTACATACCTGCAGTATTTATAAATGTCTTAATATTATTGTTACGTGAGTAAAAATATGATTATTTAATAAATAAATAACAACATAGATTTACATTATATTAATACGTTTTTAATCGTATTGTAATGCTTGTTGATTCTGCATATTTGCTTGTTGTTTGTTCATATTGTCATTTCACCACAACACCAATTAATGAAATGCCCATCTGAACAACAAGAAAAGTTTGCAGGATCAACAGACATACCAAATAAGATAACAATGCAATTGGAATCAGGTCTTGGCAAATAAATTAAAATTAAAATATTTCCTGATAATTGTTCTATTAAAAGGTCAATTCAGCGTTTGTACTTCAGAGTTGAAGACTGTAGTCAAAAAGCTTTCAAGAGTTATAAATGAATTACCGGTTCTCTGAACTTTGAAGGCATAATAAACTTAGACCAAAATATTATTTAATTTGTTAGTGTGCTATATAATGAATACTGTAATGTATTGACTCTTCTGAAGACGAATTTTTTTGATTGCTGTGCAAAGAAACAAAACAACCAATAATTAAAGTTTTCTACATAAAATTTACGTTAATTATAAAAATATAATTGGCCATAACAATGTGTAACTAATCTGTAAATGCCAAAATATCAAGTAATTTAAAGCCATTTAGTTTTGATTTTACTATAGCAGAAATCGGTTCTACACCCCAATAAATTTTTCAATAAATTATAAAAGACCCTAACCTACATATATTTACTTGTACGATCCGTGACCTTTGACGCCTGTTTAATGAGAGCCTCGCAACATTCCAGACAGGGATTCGGGCACAAGGCCGAACAACATCAACAACAATATTACCGATAGAATCACCTGATCGACAGCGCACATCAGCTGACATTTGCCGCGTGCGTGGGAACGTCCCCGAACCATCAGCTGATATGATTTATTAAATAATCGAACAGCTGACGTGTGAACACGACCGAGGAGTGACGTTTCAATTAGAAACGAGGGCGTCATCAACGAACCAATAACTACCAGCCCATCGCCGCCTTCCCCGCGGATCCGAATGGATCCAAAATTTATTTCGACAGCCCAACAAACTAACCATGGCCGTTTTACACTCTAATCATTTTCTGACGAGGAGTTAATTCTGGTTAGTAATCAAGTCCGATAGCTTCTGATCGAATATGTTCTGACATTAAATGAGATAGTTACTTATTGATGATGGTGTTATGATTGTGATTTTGTTAACATCCACTCAGTTCTGTTCTCTAAAATAAATATGTTACTTCTTTTGGTACATCTGATAGACGAACGAATTTTACAGCCTTTATTTGCATAGTAAATAATTGCTAATATTACGTATTGTCAACAACCTTACTAAATAACTAGAATCTTGACCTATTTTCATTACAATCTAGCATTTAAAGAATTATTTTTCATTAAGAAGTTTGTCTTTTGTTAAAATCCCTTTGATTGAAAATCACATTAACATTGACTATTCTTCTTTTATGACTTTATTTATACAATCCCAAAGTATTTAAAAAAATCCCAAAGTAAAGATTTCTTGACATCAGGTTGCTTCTTCAGTCTGTCGTCCACAAGCTCATGTGATTCAGATGGCCGTGGTTGTGGCTTTCTCCTGCCTACAATACTATACAGGATGCACCGTAAGTCCGTTGATAATGAGTGATTGTGACCGGGCAGCTACTGGTATTCCACAATGCCTCCTAGATCACCGACCGCATTGTCATTCCTGCTGCAACCACAGCGCCGCCACAGCGCTGCTGTAGATTTACTAGATATAGGAACTCAATGCATAATGGTCCGAGATGGACAGATACGCGAGGATGCGTCTGAAGGCCTCTCTCTCTCTCTCTCCGTCTTCATCCTTCTTATCCCTCAATCCACGGATAATCGGCACGTTCTCAAATTTATTAATATCATGGTCACTACTTTGCTGTTACAATACAATCAAACTAGTCTTTCAATTCCTCAGTTATTTATAGGTCGATGACAAATTAATAACGAATATTTTATGGTGCTTTGATTTCAACGAGTTCAAGTTTTAGAATACGTTTACGCCTATTTCCGTTGTGGTTTAAAGGACTGACTTGCTATCAATATCCGTACGAGAAAAAAATATTCTGAAACTATATGAGACATGACTAAAGGGCCCGGCAGCCAATAGAAGCTCAGAACAATACTTGCCAATTTTTTTATGATATTTTGTTATCAATCTATATGAAGAAGTCCCTTTAACAATAAACACCATGAGTTCAGAAACTATTAAAATGAATTGTTGAATTGAGTATTTATCGGTTTTCTTATAAACAAGGTCCACGAGTTTCAAATTCAAATTCAAATGATTTATTCTGTAAATTGACAATATATACATTGTATTACAGTCGTCAATGCTTATCGTACATCCATGAATAAAATAATACATTTAATTTAAAATAAACTTGATAAATCCACTATTATTCCATTTGTAAAACTATAAAAACTCCTCAACGGAGTAACAGGCTCTTTCTAAGAGATATTCCCTAGTCAACTTTTTAAATTTATTTGGGTTTGTTTCTGATTTAATTGTTGCGGGTAATTTGTTGAATAGTTCTGGACCCATGTTTTGAGGTAATTTTGAGGCTAGTTGCAATCTATGAGGGGCTTGTCTGTGTTGGTCACGTGCTCTTGTGTTGTATACGTGAACATCAGAACCGGTCTGTATTGAATCAAACTTAAAACTATAATACAGGAGCATTTCATATATATATATTGAGGGCAATGTCAAAATCTTTAAGGATTGAAAATAAGATTTGCACGGTGCTCGTCTATGTAGCCCTGCCATGATTCGTACAGCCCGCTTTTGTAACCGGAATATTCTCATAAATTTGGAATGAGATGCTGAACCCCAAAGGACAATGCCGTACCTCAGTCTTGACTCAATGAGGGAAGTATATATAAGTCTTAAAAGAAAATGGTCTTGGTATTTAGAATATCTTTTCAATAAAAACAGTTCTGATGCTACTCTAGAACATAATGTGTTTATATGCTGATCCCACGATAGTGTATTATCAAAAATGATTCCCAGATATTTGCAATTTGATTCAGACGGCAGTAAAAATTCATTCATGAAAACTAACGGATCAGTATTTGTATTTATACAACTTGAAAAAGAAATGCTTGTTTATTTTGAGGGGTTCACGTGTAAGTTATTAGAGTTCAGGTATTGGTATAATTTTGTTGTAAATAGCAATTTAATTCTAAATTCTCCGATGAATTTTCTTGGAAAAGCAAGGCTAAATCGTCCGCGAACATGGTTAATTTTATGTTAGGAAAATTTTGCGTTAAACTATTTGTATATAATATGAAGAGAATTGGTCCCAACACTGAGCCTTGAGGGATTCCAAATTCTAATTTTAATTTTTCAGATTTAACATTTCTAATTTCGACCACTTGAGTTCTGTTTAACAAGAAGGATTTGATCCAGTCTAGTGCAACACCTCTCACCCCCAAACAATACAATCGGCGAAAGAGGATTTTGTGGTCTAGACAATCAAAAGCTTTTTGTATGTCAAGGAATACACCTAAAGATTTAAACCTTTTGTCTAAGGCGGTGATGGCATGTGTGACAAATTTGACCAATGCATCGGTTGTGTTCTTTCCTCTAACAAAGCCATATTGTTCTTTACATATTAAGTTAAATTTCACAAGAAAACTTAGTAGTCTATTGACAAATACATGCTCAAATACTTTGGATATTGTTGATACGTTAGCAACCGGACGGTAACTAGCCGGGTTATTTGTATTTCCGTATTTATATATTGGACGCACGATTGCTTGCTTCATTTCCAGCGGAAAGAAACCCTCTGCCAAAGAAGAATTAATCACGTCTGAAAGAGGCGTACAAATATGTATCGCACAGTGACGAATTACTTTGTGTGGTATTGCGTCGTATCCATATGCGTTTGAATTTTTTAATCCCATTATTACTTTGTATACTTCCTCAGGGTCTGTAGGAGGTAGCATGAGTGTACTAAGGCAAGTTTTGTCTGACAGTGACTGTATCGGTGGTTCCGCTATCAATCAATGCTTGAATGCTTGATAATATATATTTGTATTGAATAGTTCAATAACTATGAATTTTTTTAACTGAAAGACGGATTTCAGAGTTCCTGAATCTGAACTTCTGAAAATGTTTGGGTTGCAAATTGGCGTAAATGTTGAGTAAATGCTAATGTTGAGTCAAAACAAAATACAAATTATTGGCAAAACAAACAATTGAGTGTGAGAATAACACAACAACTTTCGTAGAAGCTTGGTCCAAAGTTGAATTACAAATATCGAAATAGCATATAGGATGTTCACATCTTCGTGGGATGAATAAAAAAAATTTGTTGTAAAACAGTACTTTTCCATGAGAAGTAAACAACATGAATTTTATCGACAAACGGACAAATATTAGAATAAGGCTCATAGTTTTTAGTTTCTTCTGGGAAGAAGTTTTATACTCGTTTTATACCAGAAGTTTTATACCAAGTTTTATACTCGTATATTTCAGTGTACAACTGAACAGGTGTTCGCCTTTTACTACTGTTGGAGCTACTCAATTATCGAGAATACTCAATCCAAGAACTCTACAACATAAAAAAATATCCAATAAATAAGACAACAACATTAAATAAAAAGAACACAACAATCAAAATTTCAATTTAAGATATATCAGGAAAATATGAAAAAAATCTTCAAATATCCAACCATTGAAATGGATTGGCTTTGCCATATTATCAATAACTATAGTTATAGTTATTTATATTATACAAAATTGTCAATAAATAAATAAATACTTGTAACGATTTTAGTTCAAATATGTCACTATTATCAATGGATCATCAATGTACCAGTAGACTCAAAGTATCCTAGGTGGTTTTCACTTGTCTTAATAAGGTTATACAGTATAAGCACAAAAGATGTGCTCATAAAGGGATTGAAGCATTCAGTAGGAATGGCTATGTAAGAGATTTATTCCGGTCGGTCTGAGGAGCTGGGAAAGAGGAATTAGATCACTGTGAACGGGAGCAAAGAAAAGGCTAGTTGAGTATTCCATGTCACAGTGTTACTCTTGAATATTGGTTGGATACGATGAAGTATTGGAGGGGGGAGGTTACAAAAGAGTATTGATACTGTATTTAGTGTAGGAATATGTTTAATATTCTCTTGAGTACAAAACGCGAAGGTAAGCAAACTTACTATTGTAATGAGTCGACGAAACTCTCAATTTAAATATACCGAGTGTTTGGGAAATGCACAAACGACCCCAGGTGGTTGTTGCTAGGGTCAAAAATGTCCTATGTGGCCCAAAATTCATCGTTGTATGTCTGAATGCCAGTTTGTGTATTTTTCATTATTATTTTACCTAAGCAACCATGGAAGGAAGGAAGCCGAATCCAGTTTTCTATTCCATTAAGCAGTTTAAGTTATGCTATAGTAGTTATTAAAAAAAAAAAATTAATTGTTTTATTTCTGAAAATATAAAACGTCGGCATGTGAAAAACTTTGATATTGAATTCCTAAAAAAGTACATCACTTACAAAACGTTTACTTGTTACCAACTAAAACCTGTAAATTCCAATATCTGTAAGAGTTTTTGGTTTGTTTTGTACCCTTTGGCAACCTGCTGAAGTTTGTCGGTGTATTACAGTTACACCCTATTTATATAAAGTAGTAATCCAATTTGTACCCTCCTCCCTTACATCAGTTTGATTTTATTAACGACAATGTTTTGGCAGTCACGAAAAGCATCTCTATTCCCACACTTGCTGGAACAAATTAATGAATTTATGAATCTTAATTTTGCAATTATATCTCGTAACAGCTTATGCTACAAAATGTGAAGTGATTTAAAATGTCATGCAGATACAACTGTCATTGTAATATTACATGAGTTTCTTATGTTTATACCGTTGAGTCAGCATGTAGACCGTCGTAGACCTGTTTGTACGGATAAATGCCAACAGTTGCCTATCATTATGACCTCGTCTGCTTTATTTAGTTTAATTACTCGGTCGCAAAAACACACGCGAGGAGTTCGCACACGATACGCTACACGTACGATCTTTATGACGCCATTATTCATTGTTTCCTTGGAAACCAACATCTAAATTACCTCATAAGTTTCCTCATTGGTCATTACAACTATAAAATATTTTTTTCTTTACTTGTGTTGTATAGAAAGCTACATTTACGATATAATGGATTCAGGTTCATTATAGAGAAGATACAGCATTTTTAATTGTAGCTAAAGAACGTCAAGTTTATTTTCCATGTATCCATTTATTTCCGATCAAGTATCAAGAGACCCTATTAGGATGCTATAAGGAGTGGAGTGACGTAAAATATTTCTAAACATTGCTCATATTTTACATAAAATATAATTACAATTTATCTAAAAAAGAGTTTGATCAATATATTTCAATACGTAAACGTCGTACAAAATAGATTTATGAATTGTTGCAGCAATGAGCCACAAAAAAATCCTTGCAATTTATTAATAATGCACTAGTTGCCTTTATTATTTATGTTCTTGTTATGCAACGTATTAAATATATTTCATGATTTTAGTCAAGTGTTTTATTCTAAATATTCCTAATATACTTCTTTAACACATTTTCCTATATTTAATTAAATATAATACAAATAAATATAATACAAGTCAATATTCTTTACTTTATTTATATATTCTTTAACAGCTGCCATAATTGTGGAAATTTCTGTAGCATTTTATGATGGCAGTAATACAGTGTTAAGTGATCTGTTTAAAGTGAAACTTTTTGAGTTAGAATTTGATGTTTCCAAAATAAATTGTTGCAGTATCGATCGGTTTTTAAGATGAATATAAGAAGGAAACTGAACAATTTTAATTACAGTTATAAAATTGATTTTATTTTGTTGTTTTTAAGTTCTGAACACATTTCTAAAATAACATTTTTCTAAAGTAAATTCCATTGCTACCAGACTATATATTTTATTGTTGCGTGAGCTTTTATTGCTTATTATTAAAAGTGCAGTAACTTATGACTGAGTGTCCCTATGTTATGGCTAGTCGTAAAAATAAATTTTACTAAAATCACTAGAATTAATTACTGATACATGCATGGACCAGATATTTTTAATCGCATCTGTATTAGTTTAAAATGTATTAATACAACAAACAAAAAATGTTTAAATATTATTGCACAATTGGACACACTTGAAAAGCCTCCATTTAACAATAAGTCAAGCCCAATCAGAGAAACTGATGAAGAAATCTCCAAGCCAGACAAACAGAACAAGACAAAGAAGTCGTAACACCAGGTAAGTTATAAAGGCTTACAATTGTACAGGAAAACACACACATTACCGTGCAAGTTATTAAGGCTGAAAAACCACTGCCAGAGATAAAATGTCCGTCCATTTACGTGAATTTGGGTCAGAGCAGTCTGTTCTGCAATTACTATTATATGTAAATATTTCCATTGTTATTGTTGGTATTAATATCATTCGTCCGATATAAATGGCCTCGGGTCGGCAACAACCACAATCCCACTGTTTACTTCAACCGTGGGATCGTAAACATATCCTGAGTGGTTTTTTCTTCATTTTTTAATTTATCACTTTCCTTTCAATTCCTGATGCGGGAAGTACAACAATGGATGCAATAAACAAAGCATATTTTATTAAAATCCTCAAAGCTCAGTTCATAACTCGTAATTTTTTTACTTAATTTATCCTTAACTTATTTATACATTTTTGTATGCAGCAAATATAAATTTGTACGCAATCAAATATATTTCAGCTAAATCGATGTGAGTCCTTGTTTAATTGAAACTGATAATTTTAGGTGGATATAGCTTCAGCTTATGTTGTAATAGACAGAGTGGAAAATTATGTTTACCGGAGAATATTATATTATTACCAGATATCAAAATTATAATTGTTTTTTAATGGACAATCCTAAGCTCCCCCAAGAGGGTGGGATCTTTCAGTTATATGCTAGTAATCATGGTAAAGTAATGAACATAATTACTCACAGAAGAGAGAAGGATGTTTAGTTTTATGTCAGAAATCTTGGTAAAGAAACATAACACAACTACTCACAGAAGAGGGTGGGATTTTTGGTTTTATGTCAGAAATCTAAGTAAATGAACATACACAAGTATCCACAGATGAGGGTGGGATCTTTGGTTTCATGTCAGAAATATTGGTAAGGAAACATACACAAGTACCTACAGAGGAGTGTAGTGTTTTTCAATTATAAGCCATGAATCTTTGTATTTTCTATAAAGACAAAATATAATGAACTTGGTTTCCTTGAAAGGATAAAACATCGTTTTTAAACTAATCCAACTAAACGTAGCCTAACTTATTTATTCTAATAAAATTAGTATAACTAATCCAACATAACTAAGAATAAGACCTACTAATTTTTTTTTCAAGATAATTGCCTATTCCCCTTATGAGTTTATATTTATTAAAATATGTCTAAATATTGGTCCGAAGAGATCAAGATAGTGGAAAATCACATATAAAGCAGAAAGACTGCAGCCCATAAGGCTTTGCCTTCTCCCAGAAAATATGATGAAAGGATAAGATTTGGGAAGCGAGATAATAATTTACATAGAATAAGCAGCGCTTTATCAACAAAAGGTTCCGTTTCTGTGACCAAACACCTTGTTCCCACACCTAAGGCACGCGACAGAGCGACCAGGTCAGTGTCACTCATTGCAACAATTTCCTGAGAACCCTTTGTCCGGCCGGCTAGTTGCGTCACGCATCCGTTGATGCCTCGTTTGCCAGATTTATTAGCCAAGCGTCGATGTCGGCCTAGTGCAGTGGAACTAACCTATTCGCCATTCCGACGCCGTTTAAGTGTATTAAGACATGCACGAGAGTGATAGTGTGTGGCATGTAGATTCAGATATCATCTGACCACTTCCTCCCTCAAGGGATGTCGTAAAAATGTTCTTGTCACGAGCGGCTCGACCAGTTGACGCCTCTAAGTATCAATTATTCCATTAACTGCTTGTACTCGTAAGATATTCACTCATTGTCTTAGGCTCATGGAAGTGCTTCCTGCAACATGGAAGCTAAGTGATATAATGCAATTGAAGGGATTCTAACGTGTTTTTCCCTATAAAAATGTTATCCGGTCTGGTAACGAATATTAAATATGGCATAACGAGTTTATCACCAAAATAAAGAGCCATCATGGACGTTGAAGATTTCCCTCAAAGAGTTAAGATAATAAATACAATTTTTAATATTCATCCTGGTTTTTTTAATGCTACAACAATGTATTTTCAAACCAAGGCAAAAGATTTAAGAGCTTATGTAATATACAATGGATTTCACATACAAAAATTAGACAATTCATGAACTATGCGACCCTATATATTTGTCCAAATATATACTTACTCACTCTTACTCCTGTAGCCACATATATACGAGGCATCACAAAAAAATTTTACATCCACTGTCTTCTGTCTTCTGCCATATCCAGATTTACTCGCAGTTTCCAGAGATCCTCTTTCCCCTCCTTCACCTGATCACTTCATCCGAGCGTCCCACTGATCTTCCCAGTGGTCTTCTCCCTAGTAGTAGACTAGTCCACACTTTTTCAGAATACGGTCCCCCCACTCTTTGTGAACGTGGCCCCTATGTCAGGATCCTTGTATAGTAACCCTTAGCCGACGATCGTTCCTTTACGTAGACTGAATGGCAATAGATCTGGTCATGTGTCATTCTAACAACACTCTATGCGCGATTCTTCTTTTCCTCCAGTTAAGCACACAGTGAATACCCCGTTTACTGTATGAACTGTTTCAGCATATACATATTACATTTTCTTTATTGAAAACGCTTTTTCAAACTATATACAAACATTAAACGAGGAATGTCAGTGTTGGTCTGACAGTCAATCGGTAGCCATCTAATTGAAAATACAACTGCATACTAGACCATTATTTGACCTATAAATATAAACAAACATGAATATCATCATAAAATCTAAATATTTATCGTCTCTAACAGCTATTTATCATCAGTAACAGTACCACAAAATACAACTGCATACTAGACCATTATTTGACCTATAAATATAAACAAACATGAATATGATCATAAAATCTAAATATTTATCGTCTCTAACAGCTATTTATCATCAGTAACAGTACCACAAAATACAACTGCATACAAGACCATTATTTGACCTATAAATATAAACAAACATGAATATCATCATAAAATCTAAATATTTATCGTCTCTAACAGCTATTTATCATCAGTAACAGTACCACAAAATACAACTGCATACAAGACCATTATTTGACCTATAAATATAAACAAACATGAATATCATCATAAAATCTAAATATTTATCGTCTCTAACAGCTATTTATCATCAGTAACAGTACCACAAAATACAACTGCATACTAGACCATTATTTGACCTATAAATATAAACAAACATGAATATCATCATAAAATCTAAATATTTATCGTCTCTAACAGCTATTTATCATCAGTAACAGTACCACAAAATACAACTGCATACTAGACCATTATTTGACCTATAAATATAAACAAACATGAATATCATCATAAAATCTAAATATTTATCGTCTCTAACAGCTATTTATCATCAGTAACAGTACCACAAAATACAACTGCATACTAGACCATTATTTGACCTATAAATATAAACAAACATGAATATCATCATAAAATCTAAATATTTATCGTCTCTAACAGCTATTTATCATCAGTAACAGTACCACAAAATACAACTGCATACAAGACCATTATTTGACCTATAAATATAAACAAACATGAATATCATCATAAAATCTAAATATTTATCGTCTCTAACAGCTATTTATCATCAGTAACAGTACCACAAAATACAACTGCATACTAGACCATTATTTGACCTATAAATATAAACAAACATGAATATCATCATAAAATCTAAATATTTATCGTCTCTAACAGCTATTTATCATCAGTAACAGTACCACAAAATACAACTGCATACTAGACCATTATTTGACCTATAAATATAAACAAACATGAATATCATCATAAAATCTAAATATTTATCGTCTCTAACAGCTATTTATCATCAGTAACAGTACCACAAAATACAACTGCATACAAGACCATTATTTGACCTATAAATATAAACAAACATGAATATCATCATAAAATCTAAATATTTATCGTCTCTAACAGCTATTTATCATCAGTAACAGTACCACAAAATTTAATATTCATACGTTTAATTTGAATGTTGAGACATGTGCTTCTTGGATGCACCAACAGTTCTTCCAGCTGTTCTGTAATTCCAAGATTTCCTCAACTTTGCCAATTATTTTTAGATGAACGTGACATCAGAGTTAAGTATGAAACATTTTCAGAATATCTCTTGCAAGCGTACAACTGAATTTCCACAAATATTTAGAGTTTAATGAAACAAGATATTAGCAGTAACAGTATCAATCATAGTAAAACAACATCCAACCAGATATAACTTCCAAAACTACAACACAAGATCTAAACAACTTGAAGACCTCTGGCGAAATAGTCTAAGTAACACAAGTAAAACCACAACTTTTGATGAATCCAAGGTCTATAACTTTCTCCCATATTGACTCAAAACAGTTTTAAAAATACATTATTCATAAGTAAACTGAAAAGATATCTATAGAATGCCCCGACGTAACACTACAAAAATTAAACCACGGCCATAATATTATAACGTAATACACCCAACAACATACACTTACAGATACAATAAAACCTAGACACATACTTGGCCGCTTCTACGGAAGAAGAAACGAGGATGACACCCCAGTCCTGGGGATTGCGGTGAAGAAGAGGAGGTGAATGTAAGGATTAGTAATTTTTCAATATAGGAAACATATTTTTATAATTTAAAAAAAAATACTTAGATACGATGAAGCGTAAATTACTGATGGGGTTATGCCGCGATGCTTTAACATGTCACAACAATCAGAAGAAATCAAAATAAGAAATTAGTGCCTATAAAAAGCTTGCTGTCACGTTGACCTTGAGTTTATTTTCTCGTCTACGTAAACTATTGTATTTAAAGATAAACTTGCTATGTGGATCACTGTATATTTTAATGACGCTTGTTTTAATTGAAGTCATCAAACCAATGACAAATGACAGTCTTTGGTTTCAAGGCACCTCGAGTATGCCACTGTCATTTTGAATAGGGATCGTGACTACAGAGACGAAGCAGTCGGTTCCATCGAGACGAAATTCCGACATTTTCAGGAAGCCAAGATAATGTTTTTTAATGTTTAGGTCATCGTACTATGACTAACTTCTTAGTCTATACGTATATTTCGGTTCGGTGGAGCTGTTGGTCTAGGTATATTTAGTGACTGAAAAGTTTCATTTTTTGCCTATACTTCGAAGAAGGTGATCAAGGTATAAGATGTTTTATGGATCTAGGCTCTTCAAAATTGTTTGTTTTTCTTCTTAGTAATTAGATCTATACGGATGCAGAGAGCTGCATATAGTTCTTGACTTTATAATTAATTGACACTCAGCTAGTTTAACCCCATTTCTCGAGTGTTGTATGCTTGGGCCTCAGGGCTGTTTTAGACACTTGATAATTTGATTGGCCGATGACATCGATCAGTGTAACAATCGGTGGAGTGTAAGGACCCCTCACATCAAAAATACAGTTGCGAGTAAAATTAATATTTTCCGAAAATACTACGCATTTTCTAAATTAAAATTTATTAAATGTATCTCTAATACATTTGTAATTAAGGATCGCTTAAAATAAAACTCTGAGATAAACTCTTAACACTGTATCAGCCATGTTCAATGGAAGGTCCCTAACCTTCCATATCAAGGTTTTGGATTTTCATATTTGTGTAAGCTGTACGTACCTGTACGTACTTGTGTTCGTTTAGATGATTTTAAGACGTCAGTCAACAATTGGTCACTAACCTTCCATATAAATATCTTGGATTTTCATATTTTGTGTAAGCCGTGCTCGTGATCATGCTCGTTTAGATGATTTCAAAACGTCAGTTCCTTATCAATTACACAGAGAACAAACGTAGTAGAAGGTCTCCTCTGTGAACCTCCTTGCACTGGTTCCGTTGTTGGGCAACCGTGGGACCTCTCCACCCGCCGTGTATCCGCTACTTCGCACATCTGTGCTAATAGAATACGGCTCCCGGGCAAGGTCGCCAGACCCTTGCTTCATCCGCACCCGACTCCTGTTGACGCCAGATGTAGATTGAGGTGGGAGAGTGGCGTAAGGGAACTATTGTTTGCTAGGATGTATCCACTAGCTCTGATGTTAACGATATTACAGTTCTCATAATGCCAAATTAAAAAGATAATAACCGACAAACCTCTTGTCAACTTCAAGATCTCTCCTCGGAAAGCCAGTGGAATTCGTTCGTGTACTTATACCATTGGAACCGTGAGTGGGAGGAAAGTCTGAGTATGAATTGTTTGTTGATCCTGATCACAGAGAAAGCAAAATTCCAAAATAGCCATTACTCTCACTCTCTTCCTGTGTTCATTCCATACATTTAAGAATTGAGGCCGGTGTGTGACTCAATGGCTAAAGCTTCACCTGCCAGAGTATTTTCCAAGGTTCCTATCCCCAACCGAGCGAACGCTCTGTACCTCACTTGTTAAGTAAAGTTCACGCATATCCCTGCATGGGCATGAAAAAGGGCGATTGAAGTTTTAAATTAAAAAAAAAATTGAGGCAATAATTGTTTACATGAAAAATACTAAGACAATTAACTCAATGGCTATACGCTCACTCCTAATAACACCGAATGTTTTCATCTAATTTTTCAGATCTACATGACAGGCCTTGCACATAAATACAAATACTAGAGTATTCTAAAAGTATACATTTAGGGAATTAAAGTACTTCATACGAACAGCCTGAACAGGTAATTACAATACTTCAAATGTCTATGTTCTTAGAGAATGCGATCTATTGTAAGAGATTTTTTTTTTTTTTTTTTTTTTTTTTTTTTTTTTTTGAGCTCAGTCTCCCCTACACCACAGCGACCCCTTTATTTATGTAAATTCATTAACACTCATACTAATTGCATTTCTTTACTTTGAAGTTCCACATTTCAAGTAGCAGCCACCCACCCACCCATACAGGTAAAGTGGTAGAAAACCACCCACCCACTCATACAGGTACAGTGGTAGGAACCCACCCACCCACCTATGCAGGTACAGTGGTAGAAATCCACCCACGTACCCATATAGGTAAAGTTGTAGAGAACCCACCCACCCACTACTCATACAGGTACAGTGGTAGGAACCCACCCACCCACCAATGCAGGTACAGTGGTAGAAATCCACCCATATAGGTAAATTTGTAGAAAACCACCCATCCACTCATACAGATACAGTGGTAGGACAATCCTCATAACTAACCAATAACACAGACCAGTTGAACTCTCAAATTCCCAAAACATGAAACATCGAGATATGGAACTAACATACCTAAGTGTGATTTTAGAGCCAATTGTTAAAAAATTATAAGCTGCTTTCAGATTTTTAAGATATCTGCAATAGTTTTGATCGAATAATTAAGGGTGTAAAGACTGTTTGCAGGTATAACTCATCTGATAGCCAGTCCACTTACTGCAAAGTATCTTGAGCGAAGAAAATAATATCTTGAAACGCCTACTAGTAGACCAATAGTTTCCACCAAACTGATACGACCATGAAGCAATCTAAACAAAAAACGTGCTAAACAGTGGATACGATATAAAAACTATTACAGGTTAAAAGAATTTATCACGAATTAGTTTGATCATTTGATGTATCATGGGCAATTATTTTCTCCAATTTAAATTCGGGATACTTTGACAGGACAATATAAATGGCTCACTTGTCAAAATTAATTTGACCAACACCATTGTAAGTCACTTTTGCTTCACAACTTGCCACGGTAAATCTTTTCCACTTCAAATTGGAATTACAAATTTTAGTATACGCTCATTTTTCCAGCGTAGTTCTAAGTGTGATGGACGAGTGGGGGGACGGTTTACAAATTGCGAGCACTTGGAGACACGGTCGGCGGTACACACTTGCATCGTCTGAGGTAAACAAATCGGGACGATTTCGTCCCGCATAAGTAACGAGCTGTGCTCCAGTTGGCTGTGGGTCGTAGGTGGGTCGTGTGGGCCGTCTGGGAACGACAGGTCCGTTCACTAAATCTACCGGAAACTGAAGGGAATAAATCGTGTTGAAACATACGTCATATTGCTCAACCCGTCCGTCTTTGTGTCGCGAGACACTGGAATTGTCTCTGGAACGGGTTTTACCCGATGGCGACACCCGAATCTAGGAACATATTTTGGCATTAGGGTCGTCTCGTCCCACAAACGCGATCGCAACTTGCAAGAAAAGAATGGCCCTAGAAATTGATAAAACCGCTTTTAAGCCGGTTTCCCACGGCGACCTCGCGAACTCCTCTGGACTGGAAATATTATAATAAACTTAGGTTTGGGGCTTCTCTCCTAAAACACATTAAATATATTATATAGTATTATGAGCATAATCAGTATAGTGCCATTAAAGATATTACATGCTTTGTGTCGTCGAGGGGAAGAGTCCCGACAATTTTGCAAGGCCAGAGAGTAAGGCCAGAGGTGACTGCTAATGACTTAGGTTTCCAAATTATCCCGTTTAATGTTTTTTATAACCCACTAAGAATTCAAGGGTAGTGTTCAACTTTTCCTGAACATCTATTAAATATTCCCAAGAACAAGTTTCTGACTAATAAATACTAAATTACATTGTAAGTAGCATGTAAAATGTTTACATGTTATTTCATTTCGATTTATAAATATTTGTAAGCAATTTTTGATTTATACATCGACTAGTATCGATTGCCAGATCACTTACTCCAAAATATCTTGAGCGAAGAAAATAATACCTTGAAACTCCTACTAGTAGACCAATAGTTTCCACCAAACTGATACGACCATGAAGCAATCTATAAAAATAAAATTACTACATCGACAAGTAGTAGACTGTAACAAAGCCTACATCTTTATTGTGTATGGTGTGGTACTTGCTGCATAATACAGTTTAGGGAGTTTTATCTAGAGAATATACAATTTGGCCTATAGCTTGGTTGCTAAAACTATTTTTTATTAAAACAAATATTACATCTGTAACAATCTAAAATTGATAGGGCCCAATTAAATGAATATGTGGTTTATCATTGGATTATATTCAGGGAAAGATGACATTAAAGTTTTTAAGAGGCGGTCGTAGTAGCGTAAAGAAAGTAGTTTTAACAGTTCGAAAGACCGCGTTACAATTCACTGGTCGGCACTTTCGTATAATAAAGCTTATTTCTTTTTTGAAAAATAATTTTAAAAATCGAAATAAACTTGATCAAACAAAGGAAACAAAACTGATATAGATGTTTCAAATTAATTTTAGAATTATCATCTGTTTATTTCATCAGAATCAACTAAAATTACATACAAAATGTGTCATTTTTCAATTGGTAAAATTATTCAAAATGTCAATTTTATTTGAACGGATCATAGGTACTGGACAAAATTGTATTGTTATTAGTGTTTTTCTAAATTTGGATTTTTTACAATTTCTGTGTAACAGAGCTACAAAATACAGTTTATTACTCGGCCCAAGTTAAACCAGTTAGTAGGACTTGTGAGGCACAGCCTGCCTGTTCTAGACTTGGAGGCATAGGCCTAGGAATGGCAACGATATATCGATATACTAGTATCGATATTTTCTTTAGATAATCGATATTTTGGTCCGATATATCATATCACTAAACATTGACGTTATTCTCTCTCCTCAAAAAGATTCGAAAAAAACACATTTAAATTGCCTTTTATGTATACAAAACATGCATTGAATGCAAAAAGAAACTTTATTTAGTATTTTTACGTTAAGTTAACGCACTAAAATGTAGTTTATTGTAGACCAGAGGGTGGAACGGGTTAATGAAGTTGAGTGTGAGTTGGTAACGCTGACTCTAAGATGCCTGCCTTCCTAGCCAGTCGCCTTACAAGCCACGAATAATAACATAATAATTAAAGGTATAATTATTCCTATTTTGAATTTTTTTCATTCAACCCCACAGACCAATAATTATTTCCTGTAAATAAATCTATTTAATTTATACATACAGTATACTATTCTAAATAGTGGCGAGAAAACATCAGTGTATTTTTGTTCATGACATAAGAGTTAGTGCATAGTTTTAAACAGATAAATAATTTTACATTCGATATATCGGTTACTCGATACATCGATATTTTCTTTTCGATATTATCGTTAGATCAATATTTGGTTTGCGAAATATCGAAAACTTTATTTATCAATATGTTGAAAATATTTGCCATCCCTACTCCGGCCTTCTCTTAACTGGTTTCTTTCACATTCTGAAAGTTATTTGTATATTATTTTCACCAAAAAGATGTGACTCTTGAAGAATATGGCTTAAACGTATTAATGTGGACAGTTATTTATCATCCCTTCCTTTACGGTTAGGTACACAACCACTCATCCATACTACGAACTTGTCAAACAAAATGTCAGGGCTGTAGAAGCTTTATCATAATTCACAAATGAAATTATCAGAAAACTACCAGATGAAGAATTTTTATTTTTAGGTTGTTGTTGGCTAAAACGAGACTAAAATGTAGAAATTAAATCATTAAAACTGTTTACGTCAAAGAAGAACTGTCCATATCTCAAAATAATATAAATCTAGTTTTATTAATTTTTAAATGTTTTCTGTGATACATTATTGATTTTGATACTAAAAATCTAAAAAAAATAACTGAAAAAGACAACTGAAATCTATGATATCCTTGTGTGTGGCAAATAAACTATTTTATTCATTTAAATCCAATAAAATAGTTTCATTTAAGTTGTTTCTGATCTAAATATTAGGGGTTGCAAATAAATGTTACTAGTGATATTAGGAACGTGTGGAAATTATCTATTCAGTACATTCAGACGTAAAACGAATAGGTTATTATTACTTGTATAAACATTTTGAAACGTAAATATATTAAGTTTTCCAGAATTATTATGTAATCCTAAAACGTTAAATAATAGCTTACATTAATGACTAGATGTGTGCAAATTAATAATTTTTAAATTGTATTTTAGTTTCTAGCCACGAATATCCATAAGGGTGAGAAATATAATTATACTTTTATTAGAAAAACAAACGGATATTTGCAAATTTTCTAAACCTCAAGAAATCTGCTATGGTTCTCATAATTTGTAATAATTAAAATATAAGTATATTTTGAGTCTAAATGGACAGGTCTAAATATATTTTCTTTGTCAGCGTATTAGTCGAAATACAAAACAAGTCAATGTAACACAAAAAAATGTAAAACAATATAAATATAGATAAATGGTTCTAAAGAATTGGCAAAAACTTTCCCCAATATTAAACTTTGAAAATTACCAGTTTGATTCCTAAATGTTTTTTGCCATAACTAAAAACCTAGTGAAGTCATGCGGTTTTAACTAAAATATTTTAAATTGTAATTCACATTTTTCCTGAAAATGTAATCAAAATTACTAGAGCCGTTTTTGAGAAAATTCCCTTTTTGTATGTTTTTTGCCCATAAAAATTTAAAAAAAACAAAATTTGAAGAAAGGCTAAACACACCTGCATGTCAAATTTCATAAAAATGTATCTATCCGTTTGGTATACAGTGAACTGCACATACACACAGACAGGCACCAAAATAGTTTCGAAAACCCCACTTTTTGACTTCAGGGGAACCTAAAATGGATTTTTAAACCAACTTGTAAAACAATTTTTTTTGGACAATCACAATACTTTCTTTATGCTAACGCATATGGGAGAAAGTAAAAATTTACAAATATTACGATATCAGAAATCCACGATTAATATTTTTTGACCAGAGAGACTCACGAAGGAATCTTAAATCGATGCTTTGATTAAATATCTAGGCTTAGTTCAAGGAAACTGCTAACAAAAATACAACATATCGTTTCCTTAATATGATTGGAAGTGAAATTTTAATCGTGATAGATAATACAATAAACAGTCAGGTTTAGATAATACACCACCAGCTGGACGTCAAGAGAGACTCATTTGTTATGGTAAATACGCCATGTTTGTCCAGTTCTTCCTGGAACCTGAATGGCGATCTCCAGCGGCACTGGTTAATTTTATGGAATCTTCCTCATAAAAATTAGTTTTAAGTGCATGGTAATGATTTAACTTATGGAAATTTTCTTAGATTGCAAAATACCATAGGGTGTATGAATAAGATAAGGAACTGTTAGGAGAACACTAATACTGATTGAGTATGTTCTAATGCTCGACCATTAAAATAATATGATTAAAACACACTTCAAAAACATCAACTGGTAATTTTCAAAGTTTTGATTTTTTAGCGTTTAATATGGAGGAAAGTTCGTGCCATTTGGAACCACTTATTTTTATTACATGTTTAAAAAATATTCCATAGTCAGTTACCTAGTTCTTGGTTGCCGACTGAACTCTACTTTAGTATCAAAAACACATAACAAAAATTCCTTACCACCTAACTTACTGACTTTTAACTAATTTATAAATCTTGAATACATTTTCATATCTAAACATATGTGTTTTATGAATCATTTAACAAGTTGATAAATAAAAGTAACTAATGATAAACAATTAGTTCCAGATGATAACAATTGTATTGGTGAACACTATTTAACAATGTTTATGATTCTTTCATATTTAACAATAACTAAACTATTTTTTAAGTCAATAAAAACGAAGTTTATCTAGTATGTTAATTAATATAGGGCGACTCCTTAGAATGATGAAAACAAATAAAATTGAAAATTTGTTTTTTTTTTTAACCAAAAAGAAAAACTTAGAAATATAACAAAGCAAGGAAATTAATTTGATGGTTCAAATATAACTAAAACAATATTATTAGCCTAATTCTAATATTTGAACAAATGTCAACAGGGTTAGCACGCGAAGCGTGCAGGGGTTTCTCCTAGCCTGGTATGTATGGCGGGCACACATATATATATACATAGCACACATATATATACGGGCACACATACATATATGTGGTCTATCGTTAATATGTTGGATATTTTCAAAACTTTGATACAAAAAATACGTAATGGAAACTATCAAAAATAATTCCTATAATGTGCCCAAAAACTAAAGACAGTATTTTTTATGTGTCGTATTTGTATATTTAATATCTATGACAAGTGATATTTTAAGGCTTAAATAAATTGATTTAGATGATTTTATTTTGTTTAATTTTGGGTCAGATCATCGAAAATTTGGCAGATTTTCTTCATAAGAATATGAAAAATGCTATATTTCTAAATGTTTCTTGGAATTTAGATGATATTGGATATTGAGAGATCCGGTACCGAATGGTATTATAAGGTGTCAGAACTTTGTACCTGAATTATGGATAGCGCAGGTTCCAAACTTCGCTTTTTAATCAGTAATATTATCATTATACTGTAGGCACTGCTTTTCTCCCTTACCTCTGATACGTTACCTGAACAGAACTATCGGTAGTCTATGGGGAATGGGTAGAGAAGGGTTCGGCCACTCCCTAAAAAAGAAAATAAATCTCTCGTAAATAAAAATAAAATAATACATCAACTCAGAAATATTTTCGGTGTGTGTAGGCTAGTTTAAATAAAATTGGAAATGTTAATAATTTTCATTAGCTGTATTTTGAATTACTTTGATGTTTATATAGTAAATTTTGGCATTGGTTTGTGCATTCTAGAGTTGCGGTGGGTGGGCAAAGAGCTTCAAACGACACTCACAGATTAATCAGCCGGAAATCACATCAATACTTGTTTATGGGGCACCCACTCACCCCCACACGTTTCCGGCCCCCCCTATAAAAAAGGGGACAACATTAAAACCAAATTGCAGATAGGCGTTTCAAATAAACCTTGCTATATCTTATCCTTTTCTTTTTAAGAGAACAGTTACAAAAAATAGGATTTTAATGATCCACAAACCTCGGATGTACCAGCAACGGTTGTATACAAGTTTATTACGATAAATGAAGAAATTAACATAAAAACTTAGTTTCATTCAATTAAAGTTTTAAGTTATACGAATAAAGGAGATAAAATTAACTCTACAATTAAATTTAAAATTTATAAGGCATAAAAAAGACGTCGTAATATTTTGATATCAATATAATTAAAACAAACTAAATGTTTGAAAAAATAAGAAAATATAAAACAAATTCATTACTCGCAAACATAATCGTTGATTTATTTACTTATTTTATTTATTGCATCTCGATACCATAGTAAGTTTGTGAAATAAAAAAATAAATGGGTTCACGTTCTGATACATGACGTCTAATTGAATACAAAAAAGCATTCATTTATTTCTTTATTATTGTATTCTAATACGGGTATTCATAAAAAGCAATCAAAATATGTTTATTGCCGTTAAACTTAAAATAATTATTAGGCCAAGCATATTTACACTAATTTACAGATTGAGAAATACTTACATTATTATTTTACCATTTTATGTATCGTACATTGACAAAAAAACTCCTCTACTGAATAAACAGCTTTTTTAACAGTAAACTTGTAATTGCTGTTTTAGAATTATTAAAATTATTAAGATTCTAAACAGGATCAGGTAAACTATTATTTAATCTTATCTGCATAGATTTATGGCTCTTAAATACTTTACTAAGTCTTAATGAACAGGTATGAGTACGATATCTAGTTATATGTATGCACTGTATTACGTTGATTAAAATCCTTAATGTGGTTTTGTACACATAAAAGATTGGCTTGGATAAATAATATAGGCCGGGTTAATTCTGATTGCTCAATAAAATGTGGCTTACAGCTCACTTGTTAATTTTTGTTGTTTTCTTTTTTAAACCTGTCAGTAATCTGACAGTTCACTTTTGGCATCTGAAGACATCTTGTGCTCCCACTGAGTTTTCCCATAACGTAACTCTATATATTGTAATGTTAGACACTTTAAAATCACGAACAATAAAAATTTAATTCAGTTTGGTTATCCGAAAAATCAATATTAATATTATATTTTCGGATGATACTAACCTTAAGGTCACAGAAAGACATGTTCTGTCCATAAAAGTAGCATAATTTATTCCTAGGATTAATGGGGGCTCCTCAGTGATGCAAGAAGTTAACAAAGTACAAAATCAGAATTGAAAATATTTCTTATTTCGACAATTTATACATTTTACGAACATGTAAATGTATTTTACAGATTTCATTTTGAAAAAAGAAACTTTGTATTAATGTCACGAAGAAGTAATAATCAGCGGTCTTATCCAATAGAGCGCCGGATGCACCCATCCGGGTTTCGAGTTAGAAAACTGGGATATCGAGTAGTCGGTTTTTTAGTTCGTCATGTGGATACCATATGAGCAATTTTAAATTCGGAAAAGCACTGTGAATTAATGATTTGTAGGAAGATTATAAATTGTTACATCATTTCAAAAGAGTAAAGGTTACTTACAGAAGGTAATTTTTTAAGTGTTTATTGTTTATTTGTATATTAATAAAAATCATAAACTAATAAACTAAAATTAAATATTTAATCACATATAAATATGTTTTTTTCTCGATCCTCCAGTTAATTTTACGCTCATTCAAATGGTATAAAAAATATTATTTAATCATAAATCATTAATAAAAATTCTGTTACTGTATTCTTATTTGAATGAATTCAATATGTTGACTTCACCTGCAGACTCTTAATCGTGACATTCAAAAAGATAAAATTCTTTATAACTCACCCCTTCCACCCCAAATATCCTCCCATAGTTATACTTTAATTTTGAATGGAACAATCCTACATTCGAGTATATTTCCATACTAATTAACAATCAAACTTTCCTTGCAAGTAGGAAATGTCAACTGTTTCCACTGCCACTAAATAATTACAACCCTAATCCTTACATCGCTTAAAGCTATCAAGGATCATTAATAGTAATCAACAATAGTCAAGGTAATAAATAATGTTATGTGATGTTTGTGGAATGCTTTGTAGCTTGCAGCATAATGTTTTTGCGTTTTAAAATTGAAAGTGGAATGCTGCCTAGGATAACTCTTTTTTTGTGAGAAAGAATTTTTTTTTATTTTCCTAAGCAAAACTTTACAAAATATATTGTGTGGATGCAATAACTACTAAAATATTTTATACTGTAAATCCCAACAATTTTTCGACTCTATTTTGTTCAGATTTTAAATTATATTTGTTTGTGACAGTTTATTTCTTTTAAATTGCAATATTTTAATCTCTCTTCTTTAAGGTGTTTGTTATTTAAGTGTGCTGACTTTTCTTTATCCTCATAGGACTACGTTAATCCTTTGAACTCTCTGTTAGTACTAATTGACTTAATCCCTGACCAGTATTTCCTCAAGTTCTGGAATCTCCGTTGTAGCTCTGCTCCAGAATATACAATCGTATACTGATGTAGTCATTTTATTTTATCTATATTAGTTAGGAATCTTATTTGGTTGTCTTTTTGTGTTTTATTTATTTAGGCGATAAAACACCCATGATGGAATACGTTCAGATTACTCTTATGTTTTTCTTTCTTTCTCTCCAGCGTTGTTTCATTATCCGGCTGAACTCTTGTTTTCTTTCATCAGACCATTTGTGCATGTATTGTTTCGGGTTCTCTGCTCTGGTTCAACTTTCCACATGTGTATTTTGTTTTTAGATGTGTCTCTGTCTAGGAATTCTTCTTGTTTTACGTTTACGTTTTGAAAGTTTTTTTTAGTTTTTATTACCCAAATGGTTGTGATTTTTAGTGTTGTTGATATGATGTATATTTTTTCGCCAGTCGTGTTTCTTGTATTCTTTGTATATGACCGGAAATTGTTGCACTTCATTTCCTTATGTATGTTTCAATATTTTAGTGTTTTTCTGTTATTTTTCGTTTGCAGTCAGTGTCATTCCTCTGTTTTCTCGAACCCAGTATTTTTCGAATGATTTTTTTCTTTCTCCTATTCTTCTAACTGTCCTTTCATATTTAGTGCTAGAATTTCACTTGCGTATAGTGCCATTGGTTCTATTAGTGTTTTATTATTATTATTATTATTATTATATTTATTGATTAGGTCTTTATTAGTTAAATTAAGCACTGTTATATTTTCCTGTATTTCTTTACGCCAATTCGACATTTTCTTCAGTTTGCCTTAGTTTTGTCATGATTTGATTAGTTACTCTTTCATATTGTATTACATATTATATGTACATCTGTATGGATGTTAGGCCTTTTACAGTATTAGGAATTCTTTTGTTAGTATATTTAATGTTGTATGGTTTCATACATATATTACTAAAAAAAGAAAAGATTTTTCAAATATCACACTATATATAATTTTTTATAGACATTTCCTAGTTTCATTTTTTAATTATTGTTTAACTTTGTTCGGGGTAATAAGCTCCCCCAAACAAAGTTTGGGAGAAATACTTAGTAGGCCCCATGTATATTATTACTTCCGGTTTGTTCTTATTCTTTAACTATTTTTAGAATTTCTTTGGAATTTTTTGCTTGCATGGGTTAATTTACCAATTTTTTTCTTTTCGATGACAAACTGGGTTGTATTTTTAATTGCTTGCATGGGTTACGTTACCAATTTTTTTTTTCTTTTCGATGACAAACTGGGTATTTTGTATTTTTAAACGAATCATGAACAAACTTAATTCTCTTGTCCTAATTTTGACATCACTTAACAATGTTTACGAGTTCTGATACTTTCACCATATTACGCCAATAACAGCACTGTTCCCATTGATAAGACCTTGCCAGAACAGTTTATGAGGTGCGAATGCAGCTGGATTGTTTCAGCAAGATATAGCACTAATGACGTGTTCCAAGGGAGGCAGCTGTTCAAACTTCACTGCTACTCTTTCATTTTCGAGATAATGGAGCGGATACCCTGTGATTAGAGAGCGCAATCCGAACTAGAAAGTTCTTAATAGGAGTGTAAAGTGTTAAATAATATTGTCTTGAATTGCCGTAATCGGTTGATAATGTAATATTGAAAATTACAATCTCATTTCCTCTTTAATCATTTTTCATTTGATATAATTGCTATTTTCAAACGTATTTAAATTTTGAAAGGTAAAATATTTTTATAAACATATTCCAACTTTATTTCTACATGTATATTTAGTTTCTTTCTTCAAAAATATTACAGGCATCCTCTTTTGGGGATCTTAAGAATCTGCATAGGTAATTGCCATATTGGATTTATAACCCACATCAGAGTAATGTTTAATGTGGTACAACACTCTTGTGACTGGAACCCCTTTTTTATTTTGATTACTCATTTTTGTGTTCATGAAAATCATATAATAATAAACCAAAAATTCTTTTTTTTATTTCATTACAAATCAATTTTTTAATAAAAAGTGTATTCATTAGTAACAATCGTTTCTCTTTCACAGTATGTTTTAATTTACGATTTTTCAACAAATCGTTAAGTCAGTTTTGTGCCACACTTAACATAACTCTTGAGGGATTTAAACCCAATATAGTAACTACCATTGCAGACTATTAAGTTAAGTTATTGTTTTTACATCCTACAATTATTAAAAATGTAATCCATAACATTTGTTAAAGATGCACATTTATAACACGTACTCACTTAAAGATACTTACTTATAATTGTATTTAACTTGAATTAAAACATTATTTAATATATCACATTTGGGTGTATTTTTAAAATTAATTTATTTTTTTAATACTTCTTAATTAGGCTGTTTATAAATATAAACGTCAACTTTAAGTAATAACCATTTGTACTATGTGTTCGCGTGTTGTATAAAAAACTTTACAATAAATTGCATTATTATGAATAATCTTTAAGATCTTTTAACCCATATTAAATTTATTTGAATCTCTTTGTGTTTGTAACTAATTTTGCTATGATGTAGCTACACAATCAATACGTTAAACCGGGATAAGTTGGATACTTTCATAAATGATCATTAACGAGTGGTTAAAGAGGTTTTATTACTCTATTCAACTGTAGTTAGTTAATTGGCATATTTCGTGTTGGTAGAAATACAATACAATACAACACAAAGATGATCGACTTTGGTAAAACACATTTATCCTCCTTAGACCAGAGGGATTCAATAAAGATGGATTCACAACAATTCTTTTGTAAATCCTTGTGGTCTTAGGAAAATAATCGTGGTTTACCAAAATCAACTATCATAATATTTGTATACTTACTGGTTATATTGTAATAAACTTATGTTGTGTGATGTTTATTAATACTGTAACCAATGTAATGCTGAATAGAGATTATAAAAATTAACTCAGCATATAATAATTACATTATTTTTGGCATAAAATATGAATTTATCTTAAAACAATTTACTATAAAATAAGTTAAACTACATTTTTTTTAATTTATATAACTAATTATTTTCCTTATACTGTTCCTCTAAACTATTTTACATTATTAATTGATATTTAGAAATTGTTTTCTGATTTTACAAGTGATCAATCGTTAGGACATGAATAGGCTACTATGTTAATGATATTCAAATACTGTTTTTTTATAAACATATAACTAAGTGTAGATAGTACTATTCCAATACAAGTAGATTTACATAACTTATAAGTCAATATTTTTAAAACAGATTAGTTATTTTGTATTACTTTTTTGTGAAACCAATAACTAACACACTTTACATAATCTGTAAAATTATTAATTACCAAGACCTCCATAAATTCAGTTTGCTGTTTGTTTACCGTTCTCTCATGACCAAAGCCCTTTGGTTGTTTCTTTTTAATTTGTTTATCAGCGTTAATGACAAGTTTCGAATAGAAAAACAGTAGAGTTCAAGGAAGTGATCACCGATATGTTTGTATATCGAATTTGTTTTTCAATTCTGAAAGTGTTATTTAGAAAAATAAGATAAGGCAAGTACAATGGCTACTGTGTAATCATGACTTTGACATTTCCAGTTGGTTTTCTATTTATGTTTTTAACGACGATTACGCAAAATGATTATTTTTAATTGCTAATTATTTTCTATACTACAAATATATTTACTTTGAAGATAGGTAAGATGTATCTTAAAGAGAACACCGAGTCAAAAGGTCACGTTTCTGAATTTACAATTTAATACAATATGAGAATTTAAAACTGGTTTTTGACGATGATGGATTGTAAATTGTCGAGAACATTTTTTATTGTTAGCGTAGAAGAATGAATAATTTTTAATGTTTCGAAAGCATAGCAGATAAACTCATTTAACATGTATAAACGTTGATTATTGGATGCTACAGACAACAAAAATGGCTAAAAAAATAGAGTTCAGAAAAAATTAAAAATAATCCTATTTAATCTATAAAGCAGCCTAAAAGTGTAAATTTTTAATATTTCCTTGTCAACGAATTTTATTTATTTATATATATTTCAAAAGTTAAATAGAGACGAACTTCTTTGTTCTAACTTCACCTGAATTAAAACGTTTTTCATTTCATTTGACTATTTCATGCGCCGGAATTCAGAATGTTTCTTATACTGAATTAAAAAAAATATATAATAAAATTTTTAAAAAATTAAAATTTTTCCTTATACTACGTGCTCCCTTAAGCCTTATATCTGGTAATTAGTAAATCCATAATAGTGTATATTATATAATTGGGTATCTTCACAATGAGGAAATATTTTCTATACTTAATATATACTATTAAGTTTTTAGTTATGTCATTTTGCTACTTCTTCATAAGAGATTATATATCTTAGTTCCGTTTTCTTTTCCATCAGATAACACCTAATATTACCGAATATGACACATTATGAATCAATACTTATATTCACAAACAATTAATATTGTAAAACAATTGAACTAATTTAGTATTAAAGAAGATAAATTTTCTGATTACGTTATAAATAATTACTAAAAAATATATATTTTTCATTGTGGAGTTGCTAAATTTTCATTCAAAGTACGAATACATTTTCGAACAGGATACAGAGCCACTTAAGTCGAGTGATAACTTGCACGGCCTTGAGTAGACATCGCAAGGCAAGTATGAGAAACGTAAAATTTCACAAGATCTCTAATTGAAGTTCAATTTTCATTTCGTGTATGAAAGGTCAAACTGTTGCGAATAACCGTGACTTCATCCCGAAAATTAAGGTCAAGTACGTATATGCGGGGGGATAACTGAATTTTAAAATGGGAAAGTTACACGTTGGCAAAATATAGTTGATGTTGACTTTTGTAAAGCAGTAAAAACGTACAAGTTTATTTTTAGAAGTTTGTAAAAGAGAAAAATGGTGGAAAACTAAGTTAAAACTTTCTGCTTACAGAACTGCGTACATTTTTCAACTTTAAGCACTGTTTAGTCAAAGCATCCGTCGATTTTTGGTCACCTTCATCAGAATAAGTGCCACCAATGGTCTTGGCCGTACGACTGAGAATGAGGTAGCATACTTCGTATGACGTCTTACTTAAAAATGTAATTGTGTACCTCATTAGAGTAGGGTATCACTTATTACGAAACATGAAGCATGAACAACTTAAGATGATCAATGAACAGTTTAATTTTAACAGCTTATGGCGGAAGCTGGTGTCAAAATAATCGTTTTGATTAGGACTTAAGTTTAAGATAATAATCATTTAAGGTCCTGTTATCTCAATTCAAGTCTCGTCTATACATTCTATTGTTTACGACGGTATCTTACTAAATTTAAAAACTTATGGAAAGCAACAGTAAAATTTAGTGTTGTACTGTTTAATTTTTAAAACAACTTGTTACTTTTGTAGATGTGTCAGTCTGGATGTATGCACCACAGTGTAAATTTTAGATGTGAGAAAATTAAGACGATAAGAAATGTTAGATTATAAGGTACTACACATGTCGATTGCAATTAAATGTTTGTATCGAATTATGCATTATATACTTCAGCAAATATAGAATATATAATGCATATTCCACCCGATTTTTCTTATTCCATGTTAACCCCACGACAACGTATCCATAGAAATGTTTGGGAGAAATACAAAATGTCAACAAAAAACAAAAATGGAAAAATCATGTTTACATAAAAACAATGTATATTACATTAATCTTATGTAGTTTTTCTCCTAAACAGGATTACGAAATCCTCTTCTTCTGTTTACAAAAAAACAGACTTTCGTAAATCAAATAGGTTAGGTTTGTATCGTGATCAAAACACTTCTATATGTAAATTAAATTGTATTTTATATTAAATTAAAATACAATTTGTATTTTTGCCCTTACGAATATAATTTGGAAGTATAAATTTTAAATAAATGTATTTTTAATGACCCTTGTAGGCTCCAAACTAATATAAGGCTTTATAGGCGCATCCTCAAGGAATTATGAAATATTTTTCAAGCATTGCATAAATATATCGAAAAGATTTAAACTGTAAAAGCTTACTCCTTACTTTGTCAATATCAGATTGTGAATACTGTATTAGATAGATAAGAGTAAGTCGATATAATAAAGTCAGATTAGATGAGAATACAAATAAACATTCGCGATGCAATTTCTATATCGCTTATTATAATACCTCAATAAAAATATCGGGTTGACTTTTACTTAGCTTTGCGTATTTCATAATAAAAACGATTTATTATGAAAATTAAAAAGTTCAATTTTTAAAGCTAGTAAAATAAATCAGTTCTTTCTTTTTTTGCCCTAACAAATATAACTTTAAAACGTGAATTTTACTGACTAAAGTAGAGTTCAGTCGGCAACCAAGAACTAGGTAACACACTATGGAATATTTTTTAAACATGTAATAAAAATAAGTGGTTCCAAATGGCACGAACTTTCCTCCATATTAAACGCTAAAAAATCAAAACTTTGAAAATTACTAGTTTGATTACCAAATATGTTTTTTGCCATAACTAAAAATCTAGTCAAGTTAGAGACATGCGGTTTTTGCTAAAATTTTTAAATTGTAGTTCACATCTTTCCTGAACCTTTTTAAGAAAATTCTATTTTTGTATGTGTTTTGCCCATAACAATTAAAAAAAAAAAATAAAATTTCATAAAAGTGATCCATCCGTTTGGTCTCCAGCGAATTGCACATGCACACAGACAGACAAGCATACGGACAGACACCAAATTTTCTTTCGAAAAAACTTTTTTTTGTTCAGGGTCCCCTAAAATGGATTTTTAGACCAACTTGTAAAAAATGGTTTTTTACGATCAAAATACTTTCTCTATGCTAACGTATATGGGAGAAAGTAAAAATTGGGTGAGAAATCTAGGGAAGAAATTTGGGTTACTATTAATATGTTGACGACTTATTTCCCCTTATGGAATCACCATAAATGTCTCGTCAACATCCTACATTTCCAGTAGTAGTGCACATGCACACAGACAGACAAGCATACGGACAGACACCAAATTTTCTTTCGAAAAAAACTTTTTTTTGTTCAGGGTCCCCTAAAATGGATTTTTAGACCAACTTGTAAAAAAGCGTTTTTTACGATCACAATACTTTCTCTATGCTAACGTATATGGGAGAAAGTAAAAATTGGGTGAGAAATCTAGGGAAGAAATTTGGGTTACTATTATTATGTTGACGACATATTTCCCCTTATGGAATCACCATAAATTTCTCGTCAACATCCTACATTTCCAGTAGTAGTGTAAACTGCATTAAACGATGCCTCCTCAATAAACGCACTATCAGGTAACTTGAACGTGTGACCTTTAGTCGGTGACAAGCGATAGTTGGCGCACGCACTATAAATGTAAAAGCGTCCAGTTTACTGCCCATCCTGTGGGAACCTCCCGCCGAGTCCTGGAGGAGGAAGGTAGGCATACGTTTCTCCAGCTGTGATTGTGGAGAAAGTGGCTGTAAAGTCTGGATGACTGTCAGAAACCTCCGAGCTGAGTGAGCTGAGGGGGTGTTGACCTGTCTTGTGTTGTTCTGACCCAACAATCCCGACACTGATGAGCGACAGTGTAGCGATTAATGTAGACAAAGAAGGAGTGTGCGGTCTGCGCAATTAGCAGCGCTCCTAGTGGCAGGTCCTGCAGATCCACTACCACGTGGACTGCGCGGGGATCCAGAAGTGATACAATACTATACACGGGCAGTAGTCAAACTCCCATAAATTAATTGTGTGAATTATTTATTTTATGTACTGATAAGACGCAGATCGTCAAGATATGGACAAATTTGGGTGCTGAATGACAAATTTGGGTGCAAGATGAATGAGTGTAGTCATTGTTACTAACTAAGATTGACTGTTCCTCGACAGACTAGTCCCAATTGGTTTCTCAACTGGTCCCACCAAGGCATGAAAGGGACGTGGAATTTAGCATGGATTCCAAACCACGTAGTATTGGTCTGATTTTCAGCTAAGTAACAAGCCTGATACGCAGTTCTTTCTCCCATATATACACAGAACCTAGGAAACAATTGCATTTTACTGCACGTAAATTGTTTGTTTAGTTTTGTTTTCTAACAAGACTCAAATCGACAAGATATGGACGAATATGATGTTGAATGAGTGTGTATTTATGAGGCAATATGAAGGAGTGTAGTCATTGATACCAACTAACTGTTCCATAGAGTCGGTCCCAAAAACCAGGCCAACAAAGGGACGTACCATTTAACATAGAATCCAAACCATTTAGTATAGGTCTGGTTGAAACCACACTGATACTTATTAAAAAATAGTATTTCTTTCCTTTGCACAACACATAATTCAGAAAACCATTCCACATGACACCACAGGCTACTCTGGTACTTTTTGTCTACATTGATGGTAACTACTGAGTCAAATCAGTCAGTATTAAAGCTTACAACTACTCTATAATTAGTATTAGTATCTGCAAGGCGTTTCGCAAAGCACAATAAAGTATCGGTGTCCAAATCCCATCAACCTATCCGTACACAATCTTCGAAGCGATTTTCGAACATTACAGTACATCAAGAGGTGAGTTCCCTACAAAGACGCGATGATGGACGATGAAAGTAAAGGTCACAGACGAACAGCGATTCTGAGTAAAAGCAAAATGTGGACGCAACGTAACTTGTAACGATTCCGGGAAATCGATAAACCACAGTCCTGCACATCTCTGGCCAACTCACAGATCGGAGTCAGAGGTCGGAATAGTCTGACGACGGCCGGGGATTTATCGCTCTCACGAGTTTCATTTTGGGCTAATAACTGGCGTAGAAGGACGTCGGAGGTAGCACCGTATCTCGTTACTACACCTGAATCAATTTTAGATTTGTACACGAAGATAAATTAGTGGTAAAACAAAATTTATGGATAAAAATCCATTAGCAGCGTGGGCGTAGGGTTGTTGCTGAAGAAGTTCACTTCGTTTATTGCAGACTTTTGTAAGTTTATAAAGAAAATATACACTTAAGTGGTTAGAAAGTTTGGTTTGGTTGTTGCTTTTTTTTATTATGTTCCCTATGGGTATCAAAGCAATATCTCTATACGGTATATAAGACAATGCCCTGGCTCGCTCACACATAACTAATTCTCCAATTTCCCATGTATGTAGAGAGCTGAAATGTTGTATGAAGTTTCTTTAGGTCTTAAGGGGGTTCGGAAGGTTGAAAATGGTCAAAATATGGATTTCCCATTTTTTTTCTTTTATTATAGTACATACTGTCCTGAACGTTTTGTCGAAAGTTTGAAATAAATCGGACGAAAGAACATGTTTTATTAATTATTTTGTTAGTACATGTCATGCGCTCAGACGCGAGATTTCGGTGCTGCGTTATATACAAAAAGGATATATATACAATGCGGAGATATACAAAAAGGCCAGAGAATCAAGAAATGCCGCCAAGAGGTAGCTGGAGGAACTTTACGAAGAAGAGGAAGACCCAAATAATCCATCTTATGGTCATTACTAGGACAAAAAGTAAACCTGATTACATAGCCTGATTCACTAACTGCCTAGTTTCATTGCGATTCCCCGAAAGTTGGATTTTTTTATGCTTATGTACCTTTTTCTCAGGAACTAAAAGGGCTAGAAGGCTGAAATTTTTACCAAATGTTATACTTGTATAGATATACAAGTGTATAATATTTAATCAAAATTGGATAAATTATAACTCAGGAAAAAAATTTTATTCTAAAATTTTCAAAGAAAAAATTACATAATTTTCAAAAAATTATTTTGGCTAAAGTTATTATTATTTTGGTTTCATAAGTTATACACATCTATAAATATGTGTCATAAAAACAGGGTAAAAAAATCAGGTCAATAAAATTAATGGTTCTTGAGAAAAAGGTACATAAAGTAGGCTAAATTAACATGTGTTAGATACAACCTTCCGAACCCCCTTAAATAGAACAACTAAAATATTTTCATCTTGGTAAAGTACTCCTATGGGGTAGAAACCACCCTTAAAATATTATTCCATAAGGATAAGATTTTATTGATTTTAATAAATTAATAACAGCTGTTTTTTAAATAAATAAAAATGTTTATTTTGTATATTTGACATTATACTATTGATGCCACAGGACAAAGCTGCTCTGTGATTGATGCATTTTTAATATTATACTACGAGTTTAATCTTCAGCTGTTATACAAAAACAAATTAAATGAACACGTTTGAAATAGGCAATATTGGGTATTTATACTAATAAATAGGTAGCAACGCAAGTGCTGTGGGTGAGATACTGGAAATAAATTTAATATTGTAATTTTACGTTATACTCTTATTCTATTACTATTTGTAGGCAAAAGTCACATGCTGAGGCCGAAGGCCGAGGTGTACCAAGCGCAGCGGGTGTCTGAGTTGGCATGCGAAGCATGCAGGGGTGTCCCCTAATTTAAAATAAATTACGTCTAAAACTTAGATAGAACATTTTTCTTTTATAAGCGAGTGGTTAAGGTTTTTAGCACACCCGCAAAGTAATTGCAAAGTAAATGCCCTTTTGTTATTTTTCAGTAAGTAAGTATATTATTTTTATATATTTTCAGTAAGTTGTTAATTTTGTGTACACAAACAAACGCTTTTTTTTAGCTATTTTTGAGAAGCTCACGAAATAACTTTAGTACATAAGGTAGTAAGAGTTATATTTCATCAGACCACAGTAAATATTATTGAACCGTTTAAGCTCGTATAAAGATAATATTTTGAAATGTGTACTTGTTTATCGTAGATATTAATTTGAGTGGTAAATAAGTATTTCAAGAAATATTTAAAATTTTCAAAGAAAAATTAATGGATATTTATAAACTTTTTTTAAGAGCTAAAAGGTTTCACAATGGGCTCAAAATGCTCTAGAATAGATTATGGTCGTCTATTAGAAATTTTAGGGTATTAAAGACGATGGAATTTTTTATCAAATTCCCCTTTTTTCTTTCTATAATATCTCAAGTCTAGTTTCAAGAGCTTTTTTGTTTTATACCACAATAAAAAACGACTGTATGGCAATAGTAATAGAAAAACACAAACTAAACCAATATAATAATATTATCAATATACAATACAAAATGTTCTGTATAACATATTTTTAGTGTAAATTTTACTATACATACTAAGTTAAATAATGTTGTTGGATTTTAAGGATGGGTTTTCTATTTTCCTTTATAGTTTATAACCTTTCTTAGATACATTTTTCACTGAAGTTAGTGTAAGGTTTAGTTTAAAATTAACCAAAATGTCTTAAGATTGTTGAAGATTATTTGGGATATTGAGTACAGAATATATCACTATACAAAAATTGCACATTAAGTCCTTTAAATGTTGACTGTATGAAAAAAATTCATTTAATTAAACCAGTCAAATAAAAATAAAAAACAAAAACAACAATATACGATGACATTACTAAAAAGTAATCTGTTTTCACGTAATTTAATATATGTGGCTTAGTAAGAATAATAATCTAAAATTATATAACTTAATTAGAATTTGATATAATTCAAAATAACTATTAACATAAGAAATATGTTATGTTCAGGGTAATTTTTATCTCAGAAATAGAACTTGTAATTTTTACATCAATATAATATCATTAAGGTGAATCATATTTTCCTTTTAGCAACACTTACTGCCATGGGATACCAAAGAAGTGTAACATCCCAATTCCAAGGCCCACATTATGAATGGTATGGCATTTCCGTATCCGTTTTTCTCCAGACTACTTTCCCCAGACTGTGGTATAGCAAGCAATACCCAGCTCTGATGGGCTGTAAGGATTCCATCAGCTGTTGATTGCACGCCAGAATGGATTGGCGGCAATTAGGATTGCTGGCGGGTGAGGCGCCATAGCCACAGCCTTCTGCATTGATTGACCCGGGATGGCATTGGTGGGATCACCTGGAGAAAGGGTTATGAGTCGTTTAATTCACCATGTGGATTATACTTTTACTACTTATTAAAATTAACAACAATAAATGGTTCCAAAGAATTGGTACAAACTTTTTCCCATAATAAACACTCAAAATCAAAACCTTAAAAACTACCAGTTTAATTGCCAACTATAATTTTTTTGTCATAACTAAAAAACTACCCAAGTTAGAGGCATGCGGCATTTAGTAAAATATTTTAAATTGTAATTCACATATTTCATAAAAATTTAATCAAAATCGTTAGAGGCGTTTTTTAGAAAAATCCATTTTTGCATGTTTTTTGGTCATAAAAGTTTAAAAAAATCATTAAAGTTAAAAAATAGTCTGGAGATATTGGCTAAATCAAAATTATATAAAATAATTTAATATAAATACAAAATTATATTAAAATCTATCCATCCGTTTGGTCTCCAGCGAACTGTACTTAGGTACACACAAACAGACACACATACGTACAGTCACTACAATTTTATTTCGAAACCACTTATTTGGGTTCAGAGGACCCTAAAATAGATTGTTAGACCAATTTGTAAACAAAATTTTTTGGACGATCACAATACTTTCTCTGTGCTAACGCATATGGGAGAAAGTAAAAAAGTTTTTGAGTGTTATTAAAGAAATGAGAAAAAGTGAAACATCACAAAGGTCGTTTAATATTTCAACATTATCATCATCATCATCTGTTTACGTTTTCATTTTCAAAGACAATCCTAAACACTGTCCTCCTTTTTGTCTTTTCCTTCAGGTTTCCTCTCCTCTACTTGTCCTTTTAGCATTCCTCTTCTCTCCACATCCTTCCACACTTGGTCCTCCCACCATCCTCTTAGTTTTTCTCGGTCTTCATCTTTTTTCTATCTTCAGGGCTATACTTGCAATATGTTATTTCTCATCCTCTTCACATGCTCCATCCTCTGTATCCTTCTTCCTTCCATTACTTCTTATATCGGTATCACTTTTATCCTTTCTCTGGTTACTTCGTTCCTTATTCTATCAATTCTGCTAATATTTTCAATTCCTCTTAATAATCTCATTTCTATTGCTTTTAATCTTCTCAAATCTTCTTATTTTCATGTCCTTCATTACACTGTAACAAGATTGATTGATAATACATCTTATACATTGATATCTCGTTTAATATTTTATACCTGATATTTACAGTAAGAATGTTTATTGTTTACTTTAATTGGTTTGTATTTTAATTGACAAATTTGATTTTATATATGTCAGTATGAAGAATAACTACTTTGCTATTTGCCCACCTTAGTCAGTTTTACTTGCATGGAAACTGTTTTGATATGATCATTTGCAAACCCTCAACTTCAGTATATTTAATCTCCACCATTATAAAGAGAAGATTCGCTTCAATCATTCTCCAATCCAGTTTTACGACCTCTTCATCTAAATCTACTAATTCCAGAGAATATTCTACTTTCTCCATTACGTATATCAAGGATAATTTATTTATTTATTTATTTTTTTTTATTTACAACGGTTGCAGTATTTATCTCAAAAGATATATAAATTAAATGGTTAAAAAAGCACACGTGTTAATCTATTATTTGAGTCAGACCCTGCTAAAATTTCCAATTATATTCCAAAATTTTATTAGATATCACCATTATCAGTCTTCAGGTTTGTGTATACGTTTGTGCTCTGTATACATTTGAATCTCCATAGAATATCCAACTAAAATAAGTATTAGGCTGTTAACAGATTTTACATGTTTGATGCAATTTTATGGAAATATTTACTGTCAATAAGTTTGCAAGATGATGGTGATGACCTTTCCACCCACCCATACTTGTACGGTGGTAATGGCCCTCCCACCCACTCAAAAATGTATTGTAGTAAATGTTATTTTTTCAACTTGAAATAATGTAACGAATTCTGCATGATGAATTAATGAAAAAATGAAGTAAGTAATTATTATTTCATAGATTTTGATCTAATATCTTTGCCTTTCCTGTTTCTATATCATGGTCTCCAACATTTCTCAAAAAGGGGAATAATTCAAGAAACTAAACAATATTCAAGTAAGAATGGTTATTTTAAATGGAATAAAATTATCGAAACTGTTTTTAAAATAATCTGATTATGTTATGAATATGACCGACATCAGTTTTTATACAAACTATAGCCACTAATTTTATTATTATTTACATGAGTAGCTTTACCTTGAAAAGGAGCACAAAACATTCGTTGTGAGAGATTTTACGTTCCTTGGAAACTTATCTTCCTTACGATAAAAGACTAGAACATTCTTAAGATAAAAATAAAGAATAGATATTTAATATTTTAAAGAGTTAACAGCTGATGCATAAATGATCTTTAAAAACACAGAGAAAAATAAACAGAGGGCGCCTTCTTATGGCTGGAGCGAACGTCTCAATGGCAGTTATATATAGATTACAACTACAATAATGTACATCTTTGTACCGTTAAGACAGGAAAAGATCAGCCAATACCTTACTGGGCAAATTACAACGGTAGATGATAGGAATGGTGCTCCAGATACCCGGCACTGAAGGTCAACCGCCCATCGCCCTTAACCGCACGCCAGAGACCGCAAACTGATGAATCGCCCGCTACTGGAACAGCAGAGAAACGGGACTACAAGAAGCTCAGAACACCTATTCTAAAGTGAGTTTTCCTGAAAGTGGTTATTCAGTTCAGAGATAATGTAAGTATAGTTTTATATTAAGAAAAGTCGTCGATTGTTTTTTAGATGTATAGATCGATAGCGTATAACTGAAAAGCGCATTTAAAAAAAACATTGTTGTTCCACATTTCATGAGATGTGTCAGCTTCGTATATTCCTCTTAAACAATCAATATATTTTCCTGACACAGTATCTGAAATACTGTATGAATACACTTATATATATCGGTAACCATTGTACGTAATTCTTCAATAAATTGGTTATTTTCTTCAAATAAACCTATAACAGACGAGACAATAATATTGTCATTGCTGGTTCATCCTATTTCTACTTTAAACTTATCAGTGACTATTAGTCTTATAAATAGAATCTATATTTTCCGATGACAACCACGAGAAGGTGATATCTACACTGCTTACAGGGTAATGTGATTTGGCATCCACCCTTCTTCAAAGGTATCGTTAAAATGCCACATAACAGCATGAGCCAAACTTAAATAGTGTAAATAACATCTTGGCGTGGTTGTCCCTCGGAAAATATAGATTCTAGTTAAGACAACGGTTTCCTGAGCATAAGATCTAAAATGACAAGCAATATTAATGAGTAAAACACTTTTTTGACGATATTGACTTACCAGTAATTGCAAACATAGTATTTTAATTAATTGCTGACATACACCTTCACAAACGTGCTATAGGCTTACATGACATTGTTGATATAGGCTTTTTGTGACATTTCTAATGTACGTTTACACAAAATTTCCGAAAAAGGATGATCAATTATGTTCAGTCTAATATGAACATTCTATATGATAGAAGGGTTTTCGGCCACTCAAAACCGTCAATTCATGCATCAGTTCAACAATTAATCAGTGTTTGATATAAAACCAAACATTAATCAAACATTTAAGCAGCAGCCTGGCAACAAATTGCAAATCAGTCGTTCATTCAGGAAAAACCGCTGATGCATTAAAACTTATCAACATCTTTGCATCATAAAAGGGATCACAGTTCGGGACGGTGCGATATAACAAACGAGGCGGTGACGTGGCGGTGCACAGCGCAGGCGCAGAGAGGCGTGCGCTGTAACGATGCTCCATTAGAACTCCCTGACTCAGCTACTACTGCGAGATTAATCGTTCGTATATCTGTAACACTACACAATGCTTTCGCCAGATGTAGATTAATGTATGTGAAAGCAAACGGAACATTAAGGACAACCGCAGCTTCCGCTTCCTTTTTGGTCCAGAGACAGGTGCTGACCGCCAGACAAATTATGGCCGAGTACAATAGGGCAGATATTTCTCTTTCTACATGAGTGTGATAAATCAGGACTCAAAGAGCAAAGTTTAACATAACGTAGATTCAATGAAATGTAGGGTTAATAATTGAAAAACAAGTTGTTCATTTTTTTTTTAACCCTTAAACTAATACTACAAACTAGGTGCTTGCCTGAGCGATGATACCAAGGTATTTTTTACAATACCTCCATCTTAAAACTGAAATAGTCTTTACGATCCGAAAAATAATTTTATTTCTAGACTATATATTTAAAGTTTCGCAGTTTATAATTGGAACACTAGTACAGATTTTTTAAATTTGTATAAATATGCATTACTTATATAAATATGTATATACTTATAATGAGTCGGTAAATGAAGGAAGGGTTGTTTGAGACCTCTGTATTTTAAAAATTCCTTTATACAGGTAGTATAATTTTGGGAATGAATGGATCACAAAACAATTATATGTACTGTGTATGATACATTTATAATGCAATAATTTCATGCATTTTATTGATTCAGCTAGTTTTTTTAATTTTTCTATCTTAAACCTCACTCACATTCATTCTCATCAAAATTTTAGAACTTTTTGGAGGTGAATTTAGAATAGTTTCAACTTGTAAGCTTTTCACATCAGAAAGTGAAAAAATTTTATCTCCAATTATATATTTTAGAAAACGCATGCTTTACGAGTTTTATTTTATTTTTTTATCATAATATTCAAACATGATTTACATGAGTACAAAATAGATTATCATGAATACAAAAATGGATATTATTAACAATGTCAGTAAAATCCAAAAAGTTGTTCAAACTTTTTGTAAAACAAAAAAATCTCCATAACAGTACTTTTTTCGTAAATATTTTCTTATAAATTTGAAGTCCTACAAGACGACTTCAATTTCATAGACCGTTAGAGTCTCCCAGGAATGCATCTTATCCTGTACCTGTACCGCTATATTTGTACAACTTATATTGCTGGTACAGTAGTTTATTTCTTCGACCGTTAAAGTCTCACTGGAACGCAGCATATCCTGTACCTGTACCGCTGTATCTGTACAACTTGGACTGCTGATACAGTAGTTCAAAATCTTCGACCTTTAAAGTCTCACTGGAACGCAGCATATCCTATACCTGTACCGCTGTATCTGTACAACTTGGACTGCTGATACAGTAGTTCAAAATCTTCGACCGTTAAAGTCTCACTGGAACGCAGCATATCCTATACCTGTACCGCTGTATCTGTACAACTTGGACTGCTGATACAGTAGTTCAAAATCTTCGACCGTTAAAGTCTCACTGGAACGCAGCATATCCTGTACCTGTACCGCTGTATCTGTACAACTTGGACTGCTGATACAGTAGTTCAAAATCTTCGACCGTTAAAGTCTCACTGGAACGCAGCATATCCTGTACCTGTACCGCTGTATCTGTACAACTTGGACTGCTGATACAGTAGTTCAAAATCTTTAACCGTTAAAGTCTTACTGGAACGCAGCATATCCTGTACCTGTACCACTGTATCTGTACAACTTGGACTGATGATACAGTAGTTCAAAATCTTTAACCGTTAAAGTCTCACTGGAACGCAGCATATCCTATACCTGTACCGCTGTATCTGTACAACTTGGACTGATGATACAGTAGTTCAAAATCTTTAACCGTTAAAGTCTCACTGGAACGCAGCATATCCTGTACCTGTACCACTGTATCTGTACAACTTGTACTACTGTGCTTGTAATGTTGGTACAGTAGATCATATTCTTCGACCATTAAATTCTCTCAGGAACGCAGCTTATCATGTACATATATCGCTGTATTTGTAGAACTTGAACCGCTGTACTTGCACTGTTGATACAGTAGTTGAAATTCTTCGACCGTTAAAGTCTCCCAGAAATGCAGCTTATTTGTACCTGTACCGCTGTAGTTGTACAACTTGTACTGCTGGTACAGTAGTTCAAATTGGTCAAGTGTTCCCGCACCTTATCACCTTGCGGGGGCGACAGACGCCTGTCCTCGCCGTCGGCACATCAAGGTTCACTAGTTCTGCACTCGTGACGTCAGAGATGCACTCTGCTAGATTTCCGCGTTGTCTCATCTTCAGTTTCATCACCGGCGAAGGTTACCGGGTAGAATTAACATGTATCAAGCTGTTGAGCACACTTGCGCTGCTCTTGGAGAACTCTTTGCTTACGAGATAAATTATGGTTCAATTAGTGTAAATTTCCTGCACCGTTACTCCACCTCTAACATCCAGGAACGAGAACGGTAAGTATATATTGTTAAGCTTTATTACGTGTTGATCCCATTATGTCTTGGGACCCTGAGTCATATAATATAGTTGGAGAGTTTACCAAGACTTTGTAGGTAGATTTTGAAATTAACATCTAAATAATGTATTTTGAATCAATTCTAATGTACAAAATTAATCACATCGTTTAGATATATAGTTATACTTTCACATAGGAGGATTTTTTTTTTTTTTTTGTATATAATTAAGTTCTACTTACAAAATACTACACGTAAACCATGTTAGCATAAAAATGTAAATAAATATTTTAGCTGATCTGTTCAAATTAAATAAGCTACGTCCATTGTACATGTACACCTTAATAAAACAACCGACTTGTCGGTACTACAATATTTGTATTAATATTTGAAATTACTCTATATTTGGTACACCAAAAAAGTCTACATACTTAAAACCACATTCTTAACATCATAAAATTTTGTTTAAGTCCTATTAATAATTATATAACTTGTTATTCAGATACTTTCACAACGTAGTTTAAACGTAAATTTAGCACAACTAAAGATATATAATTAAACAATACCTCCCCTTAATTGCAATTTACGATTGGTTTGAAAATTATGATGGGCCTTTGTTGTCATTTAAATGGGAAGTGTGTAACAAATTTTGGTTTATTTTTCAAGAAGTAGGATCTATGGCTATTTACCCAAATCTACAAAATTAAAAGAAAAACGATATTTTTAAAACTAAATTCTGCTAATTGATGTTTACTTAGGTCAAAAGAACTAAGTCCTTCCTGTAATTATTAATTTATTACATTTTAGGGTTTGCAATAGAATAGTAAATTTGAAAACGTCTAATGATACAAAATTACTGTATTCGTATTAAAGTCTTCAGTGGTACATAATTATGTATCCGTAATTTATACTAAAGTAACTACAAAAAATATGCAGACGCATTTGAGAACAATACTTTTAAATATCGACTAGTATTTTTTGTAATTTTATGTTAGGTTAGAAGATGAAATAATGGTCTATTTATCATCCAATTGTACTATAATTGTAAATAATTTACTCTCATTAAACTCAAGATAACCAGTTCTGGTAAACGTTGTTTTGAAGCTAACAGAAAACTTGGGTAGTAAAATGTGAGATTAACTAACAAAAATAGCAAAACAGTAAATGAGGGTAAGAAGAGTCTCATGAATTTCAATTGTAAATAATAGAATGTGGCATCATTTTTACTGTTGAGGAGAATAGACACTACTATTGTTTTAATAACTAAACGTTTTCCTTTTTTTAAATATAGTACATATTGTTCTTAGATTTGTATGGTAATTAAGACTGTTATGAGGTTTGATTTGAACTGAATTGAGTTGTTGCTATTATTTGCGCTACACAATGTTAAATTTAATATAAAGGATCTAATATAAAACAATGTTGTTTGACGTTACTTTACCACAGTAAACATGTTATTATTGTCATGTTTATTTATTTATTTCTTATATTTAATACCTATAGGTATACGTATTACTACTCTTTAGGCATATTCAAGAACCATACTACATTTTGGACGGTGTTGACATTTAAATTAAACGATTCTTGCAGAAAAGAATGTAATTCTTTATCTAGCTTCATGGAATAAACTGTTTTTAAATGTTAGTACCTTTGTCGTTTGACCAAAAATTAGACAAATACTACGTGGTTTGTATTGCACGTAGTATTCATTTAGTAACTAAGCTACACAGATCATCACTCTTATCCTATGCTCGTGTAATCATTGACATTATCCACAAACAATATCGACATCTCAAATATAAATTTTAAAGATAATGACGAAATTTTTATTCAGTACAAATATAATGTTATTATTTAACTTTTTAACATTTTAAACCTGTAACTGCCTCTAATTTGTCATTATGTCATTCGTATGGGGGTAGATATTAATCTGATTTTTTTCTTTGTTTTTTTTTAATTTTCATTAAAGTGATTTTGACAGTTCTTTTTCTGATGCAGCTGTGACCTAACCTAACCTCAGTCATCGTTTCACACCTCAATTCAAAAATATAAACATAAAACATCATAATAGGTAGAAAATTGGTTAGTTCTTCTAAATAAATTTTCAGGTTAAAAAGTATTATACATATTTTTAAGCCTATTGGTTTTTTTCCTACTTTTGCAGGTTATATGAAAAATGTACTAAAATATATCTTAAAAGAACAGGAAAAACGAAGTTTAAAAATGTCAGGTGATCCCAAAGGCTAACTTGGTTACCCCATTTTTACCAGTTCTTTCAACATTCACGGTACTTATTATTCACTATTCATAAATGTAGCTCGTTGGGAGCCTGACCCGGTAACCTGTCGGAGCCGAATTTCGCCACAAGCCTTGGGCCACCCACTTGGAATGATGTTCGCCAATAAAACAAAACTGGACAGCCCAAGTGTAAGAAAGAGTTAGCGGGTTGTAAATTGTGAGTTAACACCTTGTCCTGCCGCGTTTATTGGGTCGAGTCATAAACGGAAATCCAGTTTCGGGTGTAATTTAGAGCCGGTGTCAAATGTCAATGTGAAACTGATGTCTGCGGACGTGGGGGTCAGAAGTTGGTGGATGTCACGCTCCTCACGTGACTTATAGTGCCAACCTTTGGAACCGAAACCACTTACTAGACGAGTATTGCAACCAGTGACCCAAGCAGTTCACTCATCAGTTTCTGAGAATCATCTGTGTTCGCCATAGCCGGTTTGCAAGGACGTAACATAAGTATGAAATTTATTTTATATTTTACGAATGGACATCTCGTTGTCAAATCAATTAGTGCAGTTGATATTCCTGAGAAAATGTTGTAGGAATATCAACTACACATATTAATTTCATTATAGCTCAATATAGTATATTATTAATAGTTTTTTATAATCACATCACGAGTTAGTATAGATAAAACATCAAGAGAAAGTCACAAAACACAATTTTTTTACAATACGAGTATAAAATGTACTTATATTGTAATGCATGTATTTTATATGACATTCACTTCTGTTACATATATCACAACATAAATATATTTAAGAGCTATAACTACCATAGGTCTAGTGAAGCATTACACATGTATGTATTTTGATAAATGCCAATCGGTGACTTAAACTAAATTTAATATGGCCAATTATTTTATTTATCCGTGATAAAAACTTGTGTTGAACTAAATATACGTAACTAGTGAATGACTATGGGTATGGTTCAATACTATTAACACTATTTTTATTAGCAAGACTGTTGCTGATATTCCCAATTATTTTAGAATAATATATTTTTCAACACCACTGTAGTGATTTCAGAGCAACAATATACTCTAAAAATAAATTTGTATGTTTGATAAAGTTTGATAAAAGTACTAGGGGCTTGTAAGAATATAATATATTTTAAGTGGTTATAAAAATGAAAATCTAACAAATTTTACAATTCTAATATAATATAAATGTGTTTAAAATAAGTGTTTGAATCTTAATTTCCAACTCCAGCTATTCAGTTGATTTTTCCGTATTGAACTTGAATAAAATTCCATTAAATTTAACTAGAAACATTCAAACCAGTCGAACCCCTTAGACCTTTCTGGTTATAATTAATGCACATTTTCAACATTTACTACCCGTAATAATTTATGTATGTACAGGTATCAGTATAGTGGATGTAAAGTCATAAAATGAAAACACATCGCATGCCGATAAAAACGTTGGCTCTGTCATTGCATCTCTTGGTTGTCTTATACAAGAAAGAAGTTTTGCGTGACTATCTATGTACTTTATGTATGAATGTATGTAGCGTTTCTGCATAAGGAACGTACATATTTTTGTTTATATTCCCTGTAAACCTGAATAGAGAAGAAAAAATAGGGGTGGCCAGCATCTTGTCAGTCCTTCCCTTTATCCCCCCCCCCCAATACTCAAGGTTATACATAGTAATCATTGGTAAATATGTATTAATATATACATTAGTTTAAATATATTCATAAATGTCCCTACGACAATAAGAAAGCGACCTCTCTTTCTTTTTTCTCTGTAACATCTGCTATGAATATTTTATTGAATTTAAAATAAATTGAGAGTATGAGTTGACTATTATTTCTGGGTAACATTGTCCAGAGTAATATTATGGTAATTGAAAGACAAACATTATTTTTTAAATTTGATCAATATGGAGTATTTGATAGGGTAGACAGACAAGGATTGTTGGACATGATCTAACATTTCGTTAACAAACCCTATATGAAGTTTCGACCTGGTAGAACCCAAGAGAATTTAAAAAGATTTGGGTTGTGCAAAGTCAAAACGTATGTAAGGTTTCTTCATGTATACCAACAATCCTTGAAAATATCCAACAATCCTTGAACAGATGTTTTACCTTATAAAATATGAAGTTAAGAACATATTACTTGAGCACCGATATGGTGAATGGTTACGATAAAATACGTTGTTCCCGGTCAAAAATGACTTGAAATTGAGAAGTTTAGTTCTTCTTAAAGAATATTTGAGTCAGTCAAGATTTTGAAAAGAATAGGCACTTCAGAAATATCTAACTTATATAACTAAAATCCAGCACCTCAGTGTCGTGAGAACAAAGCTTGTTTACTGGAATTGATGAACTTGTTTTCTTTTGTAAAATGACCAACTCTGTTGATTCAAACATGATGGAAAGTTCCCACGGAGCTATTCTGAGAAAAATGTTGAACAGATCTCGAGAACGTTCTTTTCTCGTAAAACAATTTACGGAAATTTTCGTCTGAGCTGGACACCCAAGTACTGCAGGAACTGGATCTGTTGACTTGTACGGGATGTTTATTTTGAAATGTTTACAACCTTGTTGCCATGTTACCTTGCAGGCTACAATAAAGTCATTATGCGTGTTTACCTCATCACTTAATTGGGGGCTGCAGATTAGTTGTGCAGAACTTTCTAATTGCTGAACTTTCGTCACCCCTCATTTAGATTCATATCCTGGAATTGTTCCTTAAATAATAAGAGACGTAAGAAAGGCTTTTCTCACACTGGATAGTATATTGATTTCATAAGCACAGATAGATTTGTCATCCAATGTTAAATTTTGTGTCTCAAATTATATGTTTTGTGGTCTGTTGGAGCGCTAGTATAGTCGCATGTAAATGTAATGCAGTTTAAGCCAGCTTTTAGTAGCATACCTCGCTAAAGCCAGGTTGACACGATACGGGTGTACTCGGTCCGATCGAACTCGGATGTTGCGCGCGCATCACTCGGGTGCCACTCATAACGTGTAAACACGTGTTCCGAGTAACTTGTTCCGAATACACTCGGTAGGAGTAAAGTTGGACAGTACTGTACTTATTCGTATATGAGTTATCCGAATTGGGTTTTTTTATTTACGGTTTTTTCATTCGTTTCGTTTAGGTTATGTTCATGGTTTTCGAAAACTGTAGTTTAATGATTGTAGTCTAATGCAACAGCAGTTACACCTCTTCTCAGTATCACTTCAGCCATCGTTTTAAGATCACTACATTTTATTCTATTCAAACAGTCTGGCGTCACTTATTCCCCTACAAATCTTTAAGTACAAACGTAGTAATTATTACAACGAATTTATAAAGATTTATATTTTTATAATTATTACAACTGATATTAAGGCGTCCGCTGCAAACATGAGAAAGCGAACTCCCTTTCTTTTCTCTATGTGCACTAGACTCACATGCTGCTCTGATGGTCCTACCATATTTCGTACAACACCCATACATATATAGGGATTGAACAGTGGCATGTAAATATTTTTAATAAAAGAGCAATAACATAGGCATACATAGCAAAGCAGTAACGGTAGCAAAGACACATAGCCTTCATCAATAAGTATTGACTATTCTCTTAGCTAATAACAAACTGTTATTTTTAACGTCAGCATGAACGTGCCTCCATATTGATGCATTATTGATTAGGTTAGTCTATATATATTTTTTTTTTTAAATAATAATAATAAACTTTATTTCTCATAATTTACAATGAATACATGATGACATAATTAATTTTACATGACAGTAAACATTACACATCTTCGGCATTCAAACTTTGTTTAGGTAATCACTGTGCAACGTTATAAACCACTAACAATAATTAATTAAATGCATACCTTATTACTATTTACACATTTTGTAATATATATATATATATTTGTTGAATTTTGTTATTTTATGTTTAAACATGAATATAAATTATAATGAGAAATAAAGGGTTAATCTCCCAGGCTAGCCTGTTTGGAGGATTTCTTATACTATCTTGTAAAAGTAAAACAGCTATTGGCAATGAAAACGTTGAAGTACAAAAATACACAAATAAATAATCTATATCCTAATATTGAATTCATATATCTTGGATATATATATATATATATATATATATATATATATATATAGATTCTTTTTTCTCTCTAATTAATCAAAGTAACATTATAACTATTTGAGCCTAATCCAACATGCATATTCTGTGTTTATAGATTTCATTGTAAATAATCCCTTATTAAAGTATTAGTTCACAAGATTTGTGCATAAAACAATTTAAAGAATAAAATAAACAATGAAAGCGTAAATGGATATAAATTTCAAACAAATATCAAGACAAAAAAATAAATAATGAGAAAAAACAAAAAAGACAAAAGAAGTAAATATGTGAACAACTTAGTCAATACATTTTTGCACATTATTAATTGTATTGAACATAATTAAACTTGAAAATCTGACAAAAGAAGCACAAGGAATACTATACTCAGTCACTAGCATTTGAGATATCATCTCATACATTGATTCTAAAAAGAATCTCTTCTATGTCATCTACTGACAGAAGCCATTTTTTAAGATGCTTTGAAAAATAAATGATTGATTCCTGCTTTTATATTTCATTTGGAATTAGATTAAACATTTTTGGTGCTAAATAGAAAAATGTTTTTGTAAAGTATGTATTTAACGGTTTTGGTACAAATAAATCTTCTGAATTTCTCAATCTCCTTTTATAATCATTTAATGATTTATGATTGTTGCTCCTCATATAGAATATTTTCAAAGTTTTATACAGATACATGTATCTTACGGGAAGAACTTTTAAGTTCAAAAACAGCTGATATGATGGATCTGTCTTCTTTTTTTCATAATTAATCTTATACTGTATAATGTTTTTGGGTAACGATTTTTGTTTTTAAATTTGAAATATAAGTTCCCCCCCAACATGAAATTCCATACTCTATTCTACTATTAACAAGGGAAAAATATAACGTTCTTAAGATGTCATTATTACATATATTTCTCATAAAATAAAAAATTCTCAAGACATTATTTAATTTTGTTTCAATTTGTTCAAATGAACTTTCCAGTTTAATTCTTTATCAACCCATAGCCCTAAATATTTCCACGACTCAAGTCCTAATATTGGTTTGCATTCCTCTATACATTCACCATTACTACTAATACAATCTAAGCATTTGTATACAATGTTATTGGCAAACAAACATTTCCTCTCAAGCAAAAGTTGATGTATTTAGTTTTTTCAGAACTTAGTACCATGTTATTTCTGGCAAACCACCATCTTAATGCTTGCAAGTCTAAGTTTATTTTAATTTCAACGTCATGCCATGTATCTTCAACGTAACACAAGGTTGTATCATCTGCAAATGAGGTTATCTTGGCATAAAAATTTCCCTCACAGAGGTCGTTGATATATATACTAAAAATAATGTTGCACCCAAAACTGACCCTTGGGGTACTCCGTACTTTATATGTCCGAATTGGCTTAGCGCATCGTTACATTTAACACATTGTTTTCTCCCTGATAAATAACTTTTAAACCACTTGTATACGGGTCCCCTAATTCCACAGTCATAAAGCTTAGTTTGAAGTATTTTGTGATCAACCATATCGAATGCTTTTGTAATATCTAAAAACATAGCCAAGACTTTTTTCCGATTATTTAGCTCATTAGCTACTCTACCCATGAAATCGAGTAAAGCCGTCTCTGTGCCGATACCTTGTCTGAACCCACATTGATTTATGCTAAAATAACATGTATCCTCCAAAAACCTGATCAGTTTTTGTTTCATAATTTTCTCATATACTTTAGAAAAGGATGACAACAATGATATCGGTCTATAATTACTGCAACACGACCTGGAGTCTTTTTTTATAAATTGGGATAACGACAGCTTCTTTCAATCTTTCTGGGAATTCTCCTGCCTCAAAGCTTAAATTTATAAGATGTAGTAATACAGTGCTTATTTTATTATAAATTTGTTTAAGTAGTAAGGTGCTAATACCATCAAGACCAGGTGAAGTGCCTATTTTTAAAGAGTTAACTGCTACTACAAGCTCATTTAGTGTGGCAGGAGTCAAAAACATTGACTTATTAACATATTTCCGTTTAAAACAGTTTTTTAAATCACATTGGTCAAGATTGTTTGGTTGCTTTATTTGTTTACCTAATTCCTCGGCAACTGACAAAAAATAGTTATTGAATTCATTAGCAACTGTTTCAGGATCATTTACTTTTGTACCACCTACATCTAAGGTTATTGCATCATTATTTCATTTTTTCTGTCCTGTAATATCATTAATTCCATGTTTTTTTGGAGTTGTATTTATGTTTTTCAAAAAGGTTAGAAAAATATTAATTTTTTAAAACACGTATATCATTCTGTAATTTATTCTTATATTCTCTAAAATTCTTCTTTTTTTTCTTCGTCATTAAGATTTCTTCAGTACTTTAAGCATATCATTCCTAATTTTAACACGTTTGTAAGTATCAGAGTCAATCCACGGTTTCAATTTTACAATATTTGATCTTTTATTCTTGATATCTATTTGTGAGTCTAAAATTAAATAGTTTAGTTTTCCATAGAAGAAGTCAAAAGCTTTAGATGCATTCTTCTCTTTATAAACAATACTCCAGTCAGCCGACTCTAAACTACTAATCAAACACTCTCTGTTGATACGGCAGTACACCCGTTTATCGGCTGCCGGTGACTCAACCTTCCGCGAATGAGCGGTGTCTCCTTGTATGCGAACAGCTGTCATACAGTGGTCTGTTACACAGCTGTCAATCACACAAGCTTCAAGGCTTCGTTTGTTTTTATTAGTAATTTTGGCTAGGATGTGATCAATACAGGTTTTTGAATTTTCTGTTATTCTAGTTGGCTCGGTAATTAATGTTTCTATTCCATTGCACACTAAAGTAAGTTTATATTCATCAACAATTGAATCATTGTCTAAGATATTAATATTCAAATCTCCTAAAATTAAAATATTTTTACATGACTTTATTTTTGGTTCTTCCCATTCTTGTTTTATTTCATCTATAAAGGTTAATCTGTAGTGTTCATGCCTTCTATATATAGCCAACAAATTTATCTCACAATTGAATATCAATAAATTAAGCATAATTACATCTGCTGTTGCACAATGTATTGGAATTGTTTCAAATATATCAATACTGTTATGAACAAAAATTGCTATTCCTCCAGCCCTATAATCTTCATTAGTTTTTACATGTAGAATATAATTTGTAAAATTTTGTCTCATTATTTTTAATCCACATCTCTGATAATGTTATAGTTTTCGGTAATGTGGATAATACTGATAACTCCACTATAAAAACATCAAAATTAGCCCTCATACTTCGGATGTTCTGATGTAAATAACCAAACCTGTACCTTGGATTAAAAAATCATCATACTTTTCATTAACTAATTAATTTAATTTAAGTTATTTAAAAGCTGAATACCCAAATAATATTACACTGAACCATTTCTTATGCTATTACAATATTAGGGTTGGGTTGGTTTAGTTAGGTTGGATTAAATGTGGTTGGGTTAGTTTAGTCATGTTAGGTTCGGTTGAGCTGGGTTGGATTGGTTTAGTTAGGTTAGATTAAATGTGGTTGGGTTAGTTTAGTCATGTTAGGTTCGGTTGAGATGGGTTAGATTGGTTTAGTTAGGTTGGGTTTGGCTGGGATCGATGCGAAAAATTTTAGTCACCAGAGACGTGGTTGTCTTTGAATATGTTCATTATTTTAATGTTATACTAAACGGAGCTACATGCAAAACAAAATTGAATGTATAGCCATTTTCATTATATGTTGTACTATCCACCAGATAAAACGTTACCCTGTGGCCCTTCATTAAATTCCTCATCCAAGTGCTTTCAATGGTTCAGTTCAGCAAAATTTTAAAAATACTTCCCAGACGTTAAGTGAAAAGAGGTATCACCCGGTAATTCATGGCTGCCTTCAATTGGCCGTACTGGATGATCACATCCAGCCGAGCAGAGCAAAGCTGACATTTCATCCGTTCAGTTACGTAGGCTGCGGCCACTCCTGCGGCCCCGGGCTGGCGTATAACGATGCGCCAAGTGGATCGTGAGAGACCGTCCGACAGCCGACGTTCACGGCAAATCCAATAACAGATCATTACGGAAGGTGAACAAGCCCAGGATAAATGGTCACTGCGGGCTACGTCAAATGAACTATTTAGTAATTAATAGCTCGCCAGAACAGTAGCGGAACTAAATTGCCACCCTGAGGTAGTCCAAGGACGCCAAGTACTCTATGTAAGTTATGAGAGGAAACCGGATCGATGCATGTACTTAGGCTATATTTAGACTACTGTACAGTAGATAGAATATTCATCAAAAATTTAAACAAATTTATAAGTTATTTATTAGTTTTATTTTCAAAATAAGTTAACTTCATACAGCACACATTTTAGAAAATATAAATACAAAAATTATCAAATATATGGTAATCGATTTCAGTAAATCACGTTTACCATCCGCAGACCAGAGGAATATAAACGTGATTGTTTTCTTGGTTTTGATTCCAAGTTAAACCAAAACAAGCTCTACCTATCTGGCTAGAAATATTCTACAACTTATTTTAGATTCAAAACATGTATGTAACATTAATTTTGGTTAGAAACATGGTATTGAGCAAAGGCCAGAGAATGTTTACTGTGGAGGAATATTTTAAAACAAACCTTAACAAAAAATCCATTAAAATCACGTAAATATTAGTAATAAAATGTTAATAATAATAATAATACAATGTGTTATAGATATATATTTTGTTTGTCATTTTTATTTCAAATCGTGGATTGCATTTTAAAAGAAACACCTTGTATTATAGAGAGTGTTTTAAAACTTTCTTAAAGTGATCCACATAATTCTTTGTTAGTTGACTGTCGTATGCCAGGTGTCAACAATCTATAACTCCTCGTTAAAACGCTAAAGACGAGTGCTATTCGAATATCAAGAAGTGTACTTGGGTAATCATTTTCACCTTGGCATTAACTTTCCAGATTTCGGGACGCTTCTGTAATGCACCAACCGCAAAGCAAAGTCAAGGTCCCCCTTGAACACCATCGTCAGGTCGTGGTTCCACGACGCGCATGCGCAGTTCACCTGCTGATGCTAAACAGAGCCGTGATTATTCCGGCATGATTCCGATAAATTATTGGAGAGGATGCTTTTACTCGGCCTTGGAGATGCGTGCTGCCGCCACCTACAGTCCCGCAAGTTCACTCCGAAGCCTTGACATTATCCAGGCGTCTGTTTAGAATACGTATCCTCTGCTTTGATCCCCTTGCCTTGCCTGAACGGCGTCCTCCCTCTTGCGCAACCGCTACCGGACTCCTTTCTCCGCTACGACGCAGTGAGGTGCCGTGTAGGACGCGAGGAGTCTTGTCAATCGAGTAATTTGTATCAGCTTGTTGAGAGTGGTTCTGGTCTGGTTTTTCAACGTTCTGGAACAACTAACAAGGTCTTCAACTGGCACTTCTAGTCTCTCCTGAAGAAATTAAGAATATGCTTTAAAACATCAACATATATGTATACAATTATTATTCGATTTAAAGTTATTTAATGCTATTTAAAGTTATAAAAATTTAATTTGGAAAATTACAGTGTAAACTACTTTTCGTGCGAAGGTTACAAACAAAGTAGAATATCTTAAGAAGATCTTAGAAAATATATTTCTATTGCAGAATATTGAATAGAAAATCTCATTTTTTTAAACTTTACATCTATCTATAAAAATAATACCCAGCATGAGACTGTCCTTTATAAATTACTAGACCATACAGCCGATCACCATGAAATTTTGGGAAGCAGTTGGCTTTAGTCACATTTGACTCTAAGGCCTAACAACTGGCCTTCAAAGTCACAATGTTAATCTTATTGAGTTATTTTAATTATTAAATCAACCATCAGTTGTTAAATGGAAACATATTAAAATGAAAATTTTGAATAATTATTCATATTGACATTCCCAATATAAATAAAATATTATTATCAGTGTTTACATGATAAATCCGTAGCAAGGCATGGTTAAATAACTAGTTTAAATAAATTTCAAAAAGAGACTAATTTATTAAAAATTATTAGACTACTTAAGCACCGTTTCCATTACCACATATTCTTCCCAAAACCAATCTACCAGTGCGTGTTGCCGGCATAAATAAAGAAACAGTCTGCAACATATTGTGTGACAAGTGCCCCAAGCTAATACGGTAGAAAACGTACCTGAACCAATGACTACAGGTAGTCATTGCTTGACCTGAATCACGTTCGCAGAACATGCAACACGACTTGTACCTGAGACTAGTAGGAATATAAAAGAGAATCTATTTTAAATTAAAACAACCAATACCCACTCAAAGTAAAATTTACTTAGGGGCAAACTATTTAATTAGCCAGTGCCGAGGATGATAAATATTTACTAAGGGGCAAACTGTTTAATTAGCCAGTGCCGAGGATGGTAGATATTTACTAAGGGGCAAACTGTTTAATTCTCCAGTGCCGAGGATGGTAAATATTTACTAAGGGGCAAACTGTTTAATTCTCCAGTGCCGAGGATGGTAAATATTTACTAAGGGACAAACTGTTTAATTCTCCAGTGCCGAGGATGGTAAATATTTACTAAGGGACAAACTGTTTAATTAGCCAGTGCCGAGGATGGTAAATATTTACTAAGGGACAAACTGTTTAATTCTCCAGTGCCAAGGATGGTAAATATTTACTAAGAGGCAAACTATTTAATTAGCCAGTGCCGAGGATGGTAGATATATACTAAGGGGCAAACTATTTAATTCTCCAGTGCCGATGATGGTAGATATTTACTAAGGGGCAAATTGTTTAATTCTCCAGTGCCGAGGATGGTAAATATTTACTAAGGGGCAAACTATTTAATTCACCAGTGCCGAGGATGGTAAATATTTACTAAGGGACAAACTGTTTAATTCACCAGTGCCGAGGATGGTAAATATTTACTAAGGGGCAAACTGTTTAATTCTCCAGTGCCGAGGATGGTAAATATTTACTAAGAGGCAAACTATTAAATTAGCCAGTGCGAAGGATGGTAGATATTTACTAAGGGGCAAACTGTTTAATTCTCCAGTGCCGAGGATGGTAGATATTTACTAAGGGACAAACTGTTTAATTAGCCAGTGCCGACGGTGGTAAATATTTACTAAGAGGCAAACTATTTAATTCTCCAGTGCCGAGGATGGTAGATATTTACTAAGGGGCAAACTGTTTAATTCTCCAGTGCCGAGGATGGTAAATATTTACTAAGAGGCAAACTATTTAATTAGCCAGTGCCGAGGATGGTAAATATTTATTAAGGGACAAACTGTTTAATTCTCCAGTGCCGAGGATGGTAAATATTTACTAAGAGGCAAACTGTTTAATTAGCCAGTGAAGGGGATGGTAGATATTTACTAAGGGGCAAACTGTTTAATTCTCCAGTGCCGAGGATGGTAAATATTTACTAAGAGGCAAACTGTTTAATTAGCCAGTGCCGAGGATGGTAAATATTTACTAAGAGGCAAACTATTTAATTAGTTAGTGCCGAGGATGGTAAATATTTACTAAGGGGCAAACTGTTTAATTCTCCAGTGCCAAGTATGGTAAATATTTACTAAGGGACAAACTGTTTAATTCACCAGTGCCGAGGATGGTAAATATTTACTAAGGGACAAACTGTTTAATTAGCCAGTGCCGAGGGTGGTAAATATTTACTAAGGGACAAACTGTTTAATTCACCAGTGCCGAGGTTGGTAAATATTTACTAAGGGGCAAACTGTTTAATTCTCCAGTGCCGAGGATGTTAAATATTTACTAAGGGGAAAACTGTTTAATTCTCTAGTGCCGAGGATGGTAAATATTTACTAAGGGACAAACTGTTTAATTTACCAGTGCCGATGTTGGTAAATATTTACTAAGGGGCAAACTGTTTAATTCTCCAGTGCCGAGGATGGTAAATATTTACTAAGGGGCAAACTGTTTAATTCTCCAGTGCCGAGGGTGGTAAATATTTACTAAGGGACAAACTGTTTAATTCACCAGTGCCGAGGTTGGTAAATATTTACTAAGGGACAAACTGTTTAATTCACCAGTGCCGAGGGTGGTAAATATTTACTAAGGGGCAAACTGTTTAATTCTCCAGTGCCGAGGATGGTAAATATTTACTAAAGGGCAAACTGTTTAATTCTCCAGTGCCGAGGGTGGTAAATATTTACTAAGGGACAAACTGTTTAATTCACCAGTGCCGAGGTTGGTAAATATTTACTAAGGGGCAAACTGTTCAATTCTCCAGTGCCGATGATGGTAGATATTTACTAAGGGGCAAACTGTTTAATTCTCCAGAGCCGAGGATGGTAAATATTTACTAAGGGGCAAACTGTTTAATTCTCCAGTGCCGAGGATGGTAAATATTTACTAAAGGGCAAACTGTTCAATTCTCCAGTGCCGAGGGTGGTAAATATTTACTAAGGGACAAACTGTTTAATTCATCAGTGCCGAGGTTGGTAAATATTTACTAAGGGGCAAACTGTTTAATTCTCTAGTGCCGAGGATGGTAAATATTTGCTAAGGGGCAAACTGTTTAATTTACCAGTGCCGAGGTTGGTAAATATTTACTAAGGGGCAAACTGTTTGTTTCTCCAGTGCCGAGGATGGTAAATATTTACTAAGGGGCAAACTGTTTAATTCTCCAGTGCCGAGGGTGGTAAATATTTACTAAGGGACAAACTGTTTAATTCACCAGTGCCGAGGTTGGTAAATATTTACTAAGGGACAAACTGTTTAATTCACCAGTGCCGAGGGTGGTAAATATTTACTAAGGGGCAAACTGTTTAATTCTCCAGTGCCGAGGATGGTAAATATTTACTAAAGGGCAAACTGTTTAATTCTCCAGTGCCGAGGGTGGTAAATATTTACTAAGGGACAAACTGTTTAATTCACCAGTGCCGAGGTTGGTAAATATTTACTAAGGGGCAAACTGTTCAATTCTCCAGTGCCGATGATGGTAGATATTTACTAAGGGGCAAACTGTTTAATTCTCCAGAGCCGAGGATGGTAAATATTTACTAAGGGGCAAACTGTTTAATTCTCAAGTGCCGAGGATGGTAAATATTTACTAAAGGGCAAACTGTTCAATTCTCCAGTGCCGAGGGTGGTAAATATTTACTAAGGGACAAACTGTTTAATTCATCAGTGCCGAGGTTGGTAAATATTTACTAAGGGGCAAACTGTTTAATTCTCTAGTGCCGAGGATGGTAAATATTTGCTAAGGGGCAAACTGTTTAATTCTCCAGTGCCAAGGGTGGTAAATATTTACTAAGGGACAAACTGTTTAATCCACCAGTGCCGAGGGTGGTAAATATTTACTAAGGGGCAAACTGTTTAATTCTCTAGTGCCGAGGATGGTAAATATTTACTAAGGGGCAAACTGTTTAATTCTCTAGTGCCGAGGATGGTAAATATTTGCTAAGGGGCAAACTGTTTAATTCTCCAGTGCCAAGGGTGGTAAATATTTACTAAGGGATAAACTGTTTAATCCACCAGTGCCGAGGATGGTAAATTAAACCACTAATGGGCAGAGGAGGATGGTAATAATTTTATTATGAAGTGTATAAAATACGCTGGGGAACTTCTTACAAACACAGCAGAGGTGGTTAATTTAAAGTTCTCACACGAAATATAATTAATTGTGTACCACACAAAACACAAGAACAACAATGAACCTGGTTAATGTGCAGGATCTTAATTTAATATACGAATATAAAAATTGCACGTAGGCCTAATCTGTAAATCCCTTAGTGGATAGTTAGAGTGTAGCAATTCTAACTACAGTCAAGTCCGCCATAAATTACAACAAGGGCGATTATAGCTCTTTAACTATCTGCATCTGTTACTTTCGCTGTAAATCTTGGCAAATGAGCCAGCAAAAAGTGCGACCACCGGATCACGACTGATTGCGCCTAACGAAGGCACTTCTGGGGACCATGAAGGATAGTTAGTGTGGGACCGCATCACACTCTAGTATACCGGGTAGTTGTAACTAGAGCTCGATGGATGCTGGTGGTCCTGTTTATGGGGTAGTCAAGTGACTCTGATGAAACGTTAAATATGAGGATGTGTCGATAAAGAGATAACCAGACCTTGTTAATTAGATGTTAGTGTTGCTGACTTCCGTCGTGATACATCTCTAAATATTTCCAAACTACGAGTCAGCTAGATTGTATGTAAGTAATGTCTTGGAAAAACTTCTCCGTTCGTCAAACTATAATGGAACTGAAGTACATTTTAAGAAATTGGATTTTATTTATTGAGACAGAAATTTCAGTCATTTTTGAATGTTTCCGCTAGTAGCCTATTTAGCGATGATTATCCTAAAAAGTCCATATATAAGTTACTTCAATTTATTTCAAACTATACATTAGTATTACCCAAGTTAGTATTTTTTTTAATTTGATTTAAAGTTCTTATCATATCTGCTGCTATGATTTTTTAAAATTATTTTTCTCTTATCCACGAAATTTTAGTATAAAATCTTTTTGTTTAGTATTAATATAAATGAAATGTAGCCTAAATTGTAAATGTTGTTTGTAAATATATTTATTCAATTATGAATTATTTATTTTTGTTTATATAATATACACGACTTAACTGCTGAAATAATTTCATCATATTATCCAACAAGTGTCGTACAATTTTAACCTCCATACTTTATATGTACCTAGCACATATAAACCAGTTATAAAAGTTAATTTATTTTAATTAAAGGTTATGCTTCTACTAACAATACTATTTAAATACGCTAAACTTTTTTTAACTTTATAAATCAAAATATGTTAATCAAAGGTAATAATTTTAATTCTGCAAACCATTTAACATCCTGTATTATTTTTACAATTTTTTTTAAGAATAAAAGCCAAGTAATACAGACGTGGCATCTATCTTTTGGGGCGAGCCGGTGGCCGAGCGGTCTAAGGCGTCAGGACTTTAAGCTTGGGTTAGGGATAGCGCTGGTCCGAATCCGGCCTAGACTGGAAGATTTATCAGTAATATTCACCTTGTAGTGTACTGGTTCGCACCCTTACTCTGTTTGAATAAGTTTCTCGCACAGATCAATAGTCTATGAGGAATGGGCAGAGAGAAAGGTTAAGAAGGAGATCGGCCTCTCCTTTAAAAAAAATCTAAATCCCCGCAAAAAACATTTTTTTTTTTTGTATCCTTCCAGAATCAGAGCATGATTACTGAATTATATTTTAATTGTGTTTATATATATATATATGAAGTATTTCATTGTTGTTGATGTTTAATTTTATCTTGTTTCCAGGTATTTAAATTCAAAAACAGTTTTCATTCAAAAAGTTATAGATAAAGCAACCTTCCTAGAGGGAATTTCGCACATGTGTTATGCTAAAAGAATATGAAAGACAACTAATTATCTATATTTTTTAATGTTGTGTTTTACTCCAATTTTGGTCGATATTGGTAACTGTTTTTACAACTTATTAAGTTCGTTAATATTTTTTAATATATATAAATTAAATAAAAAAATTTATATAGCCTATTATAAATTTATGTGAATAATTTCTATACGTTAATGTAATGTAATCTTGGTATCATCCCGTTTTAACGTAATCACTTCGTAAATAGCTAATGTATACATACAGGGTGGGAAAAAATGGAAAAGCTCTCAAAACCTTTGTACGACTTCACTTGTAAAAGTGAAATCTTGTACATGGTCATTGTTACAAAGAACATACTTTTTGACGCCATTAGCGACATTTCATCTTTTCTGGGGAACGGCCCTAGAGGAGTTGAACTAGGATCTTCGTAGTAATCTTAGGTCGAGTTTGGTATCAAATGAAAGGTATATTCAAGAGAAATTTACTGTCGCAAACCAGACTTCGAAAGGTTTATCCTTTCGAGAGTAGCGGTAATTTGAATTTCAAAGTAACTAATTTGAACAATATTACTTTTCCACTATTTAACGGTTTAAAGTAAATTATGCAGATAAAAAAAATTTCTTTGTGGAACACAATTAGTCAAAAAAATGCAATCATCAAATTATCAATAGAAAAAATAATTTTGTTGCAAAAGCGTTTTCATATTTTTTTACACCCTGTGTATTGAAGTTAAAGGATGTCTTTTTGTACCAGGCGAAGTTAGGGCTAAGAAGCCTCTCTACCACTTAACCTGAGGACGAATGACTTAAGGGTGACAAACTACCACCCATATGTCTACTAAGATAATTTGAAATAATTACAATCATACGATTGTCATTTTTTAAATTTTTACTATTGAATTTTTTATATTATTTTGGCTATTTCGTATTGTTATTGTAACTGTTCAGAGTAAAAATTCCAATAGAATAGAATCCTGATTGTTCTACAAACATCCCTATCCCTTTACTCATATTTACAATCATCTCTCTACAGTCACAGTAACAATATCAAATAGCCAGAATAATCTCAGATATTCTGCAGAACAGATTTTCTTTTTCTGGGCGACTTATGCATGAACTAAAATTAGCACATATGAGATTGAACATGTCGAAATTAACCCATATTTATTTAAATGCTAAATTTTGAAGAATAGTTTAAAATTTCAAAATTCTTTGGTGATTGTCCAGTTCTTTGTAAAGACAATTTCCACGGCTGCCTATCATAAGGTAAGTACTAATTGTAAAGATTTACAGACAGGACATGAGACTTTAAGAGCTCTACTACCGACACGAAATCGCCCCATCATTAGCATTTAGTATCGTTAAATTTTGACGTTTACGGCCGTTAGTTATGATACGGCTAGAGTCGTCGTTTGTGGTCTCCCTGTTACTGGCAGACAAGTAGACCTCCTGAGGACGCCAGCTCCTTGTTTACTCAACTCCGGGGGGTTTTGGGTCTGCGACGAAAAGAGAGTCTAAAGAGTCTGTAGACACCATGTTGGATTATATCCCTACATATTCATATTCCTTCGAGATTTTTTTACAGTTTATAATCATTTCACGATTATTCTTTCATTAAATATTCATTTGTAAGACGACGATCGTAGAGATATAGGCGAATATGTGGGACAAATGAGTGTGATGAGTGTATAGATGAACCAGTGTAGTCAAGTTTCTAACTAAGACCGATGTTCGTCAAAAAGAGCTATTTATTAATAGCCCAACTTCCAGGGTAACTAAGGGACCTACATATTTACGTGAGATCCGAACTACGTAGTATTGGTCTGAATGTTAGCTGCATGTGTATTTTATTGTTTGAAGCAAAATAGTCATATAGTCATTAGCATTTTGTAATAATAGTACAGTTTTTAGGGGATTTTAAAGCTTAGGGGATGCTCAGCCCTCTTAATACCAACACGGCGTCTGCAAAAGATAGTTGCCATCGACGTGGGCACAGCTAAAGAAGTCTGGTGTGTCCATGTTGGGTGGTAGTCAAGGTTCATATATTGTGTAGGGAAGATAACTGAGTATTAACACAATCCTAATACTCTACACACAAGTTTTCTTCTCTACACAATATATGAGCCTTGACTACCACCCAACATGGACACACCAGACTTTAGCTGTGCCCACGTCGATGGCAACTATTGAGCAGACGCCGTGTTGGTACTAAGAGGACTGAGCAACCCTAAGCTTTAAAATCCCCTAAAAACTTTACTATTATTATAAAATACTAGTAACAATATGACTATTTTGCTTCAAACAATAAAAAACACAATATGTTTTGCAATAATAACTAATTATATATATTTGGTGGAAAAATAACATATGTTTACAAAGAATAAGCTAAAATAAATGGTAGTTTAAACCTAAACAACCCAATCAATTTGTAATTTGAGTACATACATACTGTAAGGTTGTTATGTAGTCAAACTTGTCATAATTTGTTAAACTTCTTATCAGCCAATTTGCTAACCAAATTGCTCCAAGAGAGCAATATTCACATAGTTTTATAAATGCATATTTTGTCACCATATTTGATTCGTATTCCATAATACAATGTTAGACTAGGTACAGCATAGTGGTATAACAATTCGTGAGAAATCTATAATTTACACACTGTTTGAAAGAATGTAAAAGTTTCATGTGAATTAATTTGTATTTATTCATTTCATTTTATTTTTATTTATTTATTTTTTTATTGTTCATTTGTATTTTTATAAAAGTTATTAGCTGATAAACTAACACTCACTATTTTTTTTTTTCGTAAAAAAAATTATATATTGTTCTATTTAAAAGTTTACTACTGTCGGCGCAGAAATTATGTGCACCGTGTTTGAAGGTTGCTTCCTAAGAAACTAAAGGACCTATGAAAACTCCAATCATACCAATGTTTTCCTTGTTTAATTGTGTGTTATGGCATATGGATTTAAATAAGTTCTAATAATATTTATCTTAAATTAATTTTAACTAATTTTCACTGTACAACAAATTTACACCGTTGTTGCTCTTAAAAATCATTCAAGTAGTGTATTTGAATTTTTGTCGTAGTCGATAAGAATGTTTCCAATAAGTTTTTCACATTTTAAAATGTTGTTTTTAAGAAAAAGTTCCTATTTATAACCTGAAACATTATGTTCTTGGCTTCTAGAGGTCGAAAATTTAAATACATGGACACGTTCTGATCTTTATTACGTATATAATTAAGATACATAATTTTAATACACCTAAGTAAACGCAGTGATTTTAAATCCATTTAAAATAACTTTGAATTGATAAATTTTTTTTATTACTTTAAAGTGAGTACAAAATCTAGGCCTCACCAAGTTATGCAACACTTGTCGGTGAGGTCATATAGTAAATAAGAAAGAAAAAAACGTAGTACAAAAGAATACATGCATATATATACTTATATATATTTTATAATGTTATTTATTAGTAATTATTGGCGGTTTAGATCAGGCACCTGTTTTAACAAAATAAAAATGCAGCTTATAATATGACAAAACTATGCATTACAATAGAAGGTATGAATACAATAACTGCAGAATTTATTTTAAATTTAAATTGATTTAAACCAATATAAAATCACTGCATTTACTTACACATATGAAAGTAATGTATCGTAACTATACATGTCATAAGGATTACAACAAGACCGAGTATTTAAATTTACAACCTCTAAAAGACAAGAAAACATTGTTTCAGGGAATTAATAAGAAATTTTATTCTTGAAAACATAAAATTCTAAAATTCATAAAACTTAAAGGAAACATTCCTATCAACCAAGTATAAAAATACAAATGTCCTACAACATAAAAATTAGTTTTTTTTTATTTTACTATGATAAAAACTATTGGAATGTATGGTAAAATATTGACTTATAATAAAATAACTGTGTCAAAACGTACAGTTAAACAAGAAAAACAATGGTTTGACTGGTGTTTTCTTAGGCCTCTTAGTTTCTTAGAAAACAACCTTCAAACTCGGGTGCACAAACTCAGCGCTGACAGTAGTAAATTGTACGTTCTTTCAAATTATGTACAAATCAAAATTGTCCAACATATCGTTAAGTGAATTTATTGTAACACATTTAGCGTTGCTCTCATGGGATGTATACCAATATGACGACTTCTTCTTTTTTTAGATGTCATTACATTTGCATTACCAAAACCAGTGTATTATTACTTTCGTAAACTTGTTACACATAAGTTCAATTAATTGCCGTCCCTACTCTTAAAATTGCTTTTAAAATAAGCTGTAATTCAAAAGTTATTTGGTACTTTTGATGATTAAATTACTCAATATAAAATAAATTCATGCTGATGATATTTATTTCTTCTCATAAGATCGTGAGATATAGGCCTCTTAAAGGCCATTTCAGTAAATATGGCGATATTAGTTTTTCCGTAAAGGAATCAAATATTTTTAAGAAGATATATTGAAACTTTATGACTGTTCAATAATCGACTTAGAAATGTTTATCTTTATCTAATCGACCACTGATGTCAATATTTTGAGCGATCTTAATTTCAGATCTCCTTCTCAGAAATGTTAGTAGAAAGTTTTTGAATGTTAATGATTCATTTGTATCACAAATCATTATTGTTCATGTGGAAATATCAACGATTTTTGATGACTGATTTATTGATAATGATGATAAATACAGAGAAATTAAGTATTTTCAAGACGTTAAATCCATAATATCTTTAAGACTCTCCTGTGACGCAATGCTGTAAGCCAGCTTTTTGGGGACAAAGTATTGTGTAGATTGAAGGTCATAGTTTCTATGCTAGGTCCTCTTAATACTGACATAGCGTCCACTCAATAGTGCTATCGACGTGAACACTACAAGAGGAGGCTGGGATGTCCATGTAGGGGGATAGTTTCCGGGTGTTTTTTTTTTTTTTTTTTTCTGTTGAGAACTGAGTATCAGGCTTGTCCCTTTACTTAAAATCTTACCAATATTTCGTAGTTCAGATTCCATGTAGAGCAGTAGGTCTCTTAGAGCCCTGACTATTGAGCTATTAATACATTGCTCTCCTAAGCATACGTCAAACTCAGTTGGTAATCAGACTATACAGGTCTTCCACACTTATGTAATCAGTCATTCTCCTTAAAATACGGCCAAATTTGTGTCGGCGTCTCATGTCTAAGAAAGTAATCACACCTTACTTTCGATTCATACCATTTTAGACTAGTTTAGCCTTACTCGGTGCACTCAACAGGGCAGTTTTAGAGCACTTGCCCCAGATTCTCGCGACGAGAGAGAGAGGAGTGCCGCACGTGGGCAGGGAGTGGGTGGGACTCGCTTTACATCGGAAACAACGAGAATTACACTGCTAAACATGAGTCTGAATGGGCTCAGAGCTTACTTTCCGATAGTATCCGATACCGCCCACATGGTCTGACGTCAACAATACTGATACCACGTTATCAATGGGTCCAATCGTAGTGTTATGGTCCTTTGTTGGTTGGTATTTTATGAACTTTGTTTTCAGATGTTGTGTTTAGATTTAAAGTAATGAAATTAACAGGGCCATCCAAAAGGTAACAGAGTTGTCGCTTGGAATCGTAATGCAAACAAAATACGTCCAAACAAACACATTTATTAACTTTTTTTACTAATCCAGGTTTATTTTATTTTAATTTTATTTAGTCTACACCAGTGCCATTTTTAACGCTATATTCATACGTTGTTGAAGGACAACGGTCCAAACTCTATGACCAATTTAAGAGGATCTCCCGGGACTTGAACCCGGGATTTTGCATTGGAAGCAGAAGTGCTAACCACTAGGCTAGCGAGAGGCCTTAATAAATAATGTATAGGTTGTGGTACAATAAATTAGGCTAATTTTTTTTTTTTTTTTTTTTTTTACATTGCCTGTTCAACTCTTAGTTTTTTCCACTATTCATTCATTTTTCATGCATGACCTTCAGTGAATACACTACTACAGATGACTTTGGTGTCCGTGTTGGGTGGTAGTCAAGGTCTAGATGTTGTGTAGGGAAGAGATTTGAGTATCTGGTTTGTCAATTAGTGGAAAATTAGACCAATACTACGTGGTTAGTATTGACCATAGTTTCTTTAGTTGGCTTGGTTAGGACATAATAATAAATAGCTCTTCCTAAGTAACAGTCTAACTTAGTTAGTAACAATGACTACACTCACCATTAGGGGTGGCAACGATATACCGGAAATTTCGATAAATATGTTTCGATATATAGATATATTAGTATCGATATTTTCTTTTGACAATATCGGACATATCAATATTTTGGTTCGATATATCATATCACTTTATAAAGACGTTATTCCCTCTCCTCCAAATCATAGATTCGAAAAAAAACGCATTTAAATTGCCTTTTATGCTTACTAAACATGCATTGAAATAATGAAGTAACTTTATTTCGTTTTTTTTAAGTGAGGTTAACGCACTTAAATGTAGTTTATTGTAGACCAGTGGGTTAAACAGGGAATGAAGTTCTGTGTGAGTTGACAACGCTGACTCTAAGATGCCTAATTAGAATGCCTTAGTGAATTAATTTCTTTAACTTTTATTGTTTATGATAATAATGATAATAATGATTTATTTCCATCCATTTTTACAAATATAAAACAATAATACGTTTCAGAAAAAACTGACCACACTTACAAGTATTTGTGGCCAGTACAACATTATTTACAAAATACTAAAAAAAATATAACTTAATAAAAACATATTAAAAACATGGAACATGAGTCCAGCTTCTACAGTGTAAAAATAAAACTCTGTGCATGAAACACTTAAAAGTTATCTTAAATTGATCTTACACTATAGTTATTGCTACTTGACTTAAAATGTCTTATATAAAATACATTACAAGACTAAAATAACAAGAAACCATATTAATTGCAAGAAGTGTCAATATTAATATTAAACAAAAATCCAGATAGTCTAGATCTTGTTTCGTAAATAGCCAATTCTCCAAATTCATAGAAAAAAATTTCAAATTTATACTACTTTTTATGTCATGTGGTAATTGATTAAAATATTTAGGTCCAATATAGTGAAAAGATTGTTTAAAAACACTTTTTGAGACTTTAGGGAGTTTAAATATTCTACTTGCCCCACTCCTTGTATTATGTAATAAATTTGTAGTGCCAGTATTAACACTTTTGACATAAAACAATCTTAAAACTTTATAGACAAAAAGGTGTTGTATCGGGAGTATTTTTAATGTATAATATAATGGAAAAGAACTCTCTCTGCAATTTTTATTTGTAATTATTCTAATTATATGATATTGTGTTTTTCTGATTTTTAAAATGTAATTCTTGCTAGCACTTCCCCAACACTGTATTCCGTACTGAAGTCTCTAATGTATAAGAGCAAAATAAAGAGTTTTCATAGTCATTTCATCACAAAAATTCCTTAAATAGTAAAATTGTCTTATCAATATTTTTGTTTTATTTTGTAGAGTTTCTAAATGCTTTATCCAATTTAGATGTTCATCCAATTAAATTCCAAGGTATTTAAAGCATTTAGCCTTTTCTACTTTTTTACATTTTAAATGATTTTCACTACAATTATCTATATGGTATACAAAGTCTGAGGGAAAATCAAAACTTATGTGACTGAAGTTTATGAATTTCGTTTTACTTACATTTATTTGCATTTTTTTAAACACCATTCTTTTAAAGTATTTAGATCTTCCATAATATTTTGCCCAGCTCTGACGGTATCCGTGAATGAATAAAACAACGCAATGTCATCTGCGAATGCACATTTTAAGAAGCCTAAAGGCATTTTTAAACGTGAAAAACAAAAATAACAATGTTATTACATTATTATTTTATAATTAACATACATGTAGTAAAAAAAGGTATAATTATTTTGAACTATTTCATTGAATGTCACACACCACAACTTGTTTCGTGTAGATAAATGCATTTAATTTTTACATTCAGAAGACTATTCTAAATAGTGACAGCAAAACATGAGTTTTTTTTGGTCATGACATAAGAGTTAGTGCATAGTTGCAAAAAGATAAATCGTTTAAAATTCAATATATTGGTTACCCGATAGATCGATATTTTTCTTTCGATATTATGAATAGATCGATATTTGGTTTGTGATATATCGATATTTGGTTTGCGATAGATCGATATGTTTAAAGTATTTGTCATCGCTAATCACTATACTCATTCGTTCCTCATATAACCCTATATCGTAATAATGAATGGTTTAGAAATACCTACATTTAAACAAGCACATCTTAAGAAAATATCATAGAGTTTCGGACTATGCCAAAATCACCTTCATCGTAAGAGTTATAAAATATTTCATTTTCTTTTAAGGGCATACAGTAGAAGTTCAGGTCGAGAGTGAACCAAGGTAGGAAGTGATGGAACTAGATCATCTGGGTTGTAAGTCTGTACTTTTTTAATTGGCCCGTGAAGCTGGCGTGTTCGCGTGACCCCGGTCCCATATATCAGTATACGTGAGTCCCCACCATACAAATAGCATCCGAGTTTACCATTACCGCCATCTTGATCAATTGCTCGCCACTCTTACCGACCTTTCCTCGTCCTAGCGGGATTATCTCGCGGACATTTGTTACAGGCTGTCCAAACAACGGGAAGCTCGTGTTCGCTGAGCTTGCCACATTGTTGCGTGCAATGCAATTTGAATTACGTACATTTATTTTACGACAGATAATTTTTTTTAACCTGTTAAATGTGTCATGTTGATTATGAAATGAAATGAAAAATGTCTTTATTATGTGGCGAAGTTAGGACTACTTACTATAAGTTTCTTGATTAGCATGTTACGTGTTGGTATATATCATATTACTTATAACTTAACATGTACGTCTCACAACACTATAATGACTAGATGTTGAGTCAAATATTTATATGGTGATCGATTTCGTCCATCTATGTGGACATCTTCGGACTGACTGAAGCTTGATCATGATTGTTGTCTGTTATTGATTACCCACAATGCATTTCATTAATCACATGTTATAATTTATTTTTCAATTTAATTGTATTAGAATAAACTGTTTCTGATTCAAAATTAATTTGTTCATTGATTATTCTTTGTTGATTTTCAAGTTTTGCTTCGTATATAAATAATTCTTCCCATGCTGACATATTTATTCCTTTCTTACAAAATTTTAATATTTTCATATTTTTATTTATATTTTCTATTGTGTGATCATTGTCAATTAAGTGTTTGGCTAAGTTGGATCTTTCTGGTTTGTTATTTTTCCATGCTGATGTGTGGTTCTTAAATCTTTGGTTGAAGTTTATTGTTTGGCCTATGTAAAATTGTTCACAATCATCGCAATTTATCTTGTAAATTCCAGATTTTTCAAATGTGTCCTCATTTTCTATCTTCATATTTAAATTTTTACTTAAGTTGTTATTCGTCTTGAAGGCTACTTTTGCATATTTTCGTAAACTATTTGCTATTTTTTGACTTTCTGATCCAGTAAAGTTAAATGTAACATATTTATCTACTATCTTGTTGTGTTCAGATTGCAAAGTTGTGATTCCTTTTAATCTTTCTTGTTGTTTGATTTTTCTCTTAATTCGATAGGCAATATCATCAATTATAGTACAGTTGTATCCGTTAGATTGAGCAATTTGTTTGATGAGATTTATTTCAGCCGTTCTATCCTTATTACTTAGTGGTATTTTAAATGCTCTGTACAACATAGATCTAAAACTGGCTGTCTTCTGTGAAATTGGATGGTTTGATCTATTGGCTATAACCATGTCCGTTTGAGTTGGTTTTCTAAATATTTTGTATTTAATACGATCCCCCAATCTTGTGATATTCAAATCTAGATAGTTGATTGATTTTTCATTTTCATATTCCGCTGTAAACTTAAGTTTCCTGTGATGTGAGTTGAAAATTTGTTGCATACTTTCCATTTCTTTGGTTTTCTTTTCATTAAATACAACAAAAATGTCGTCTACATACCTTATATAACATAAAATATCGTGATCTTTTTTTAATTTTTGGATAATTGCCTCTTCATGGTGTTATAAGAAAACTTCAGATATTATTGAAGATAACGGGCTTCCCATGGCTAATCCATCAGGTTGTTTGTAGAATTTGTTGTTGAATCTAAAATAACTTTTACTCAGTATTTCTTTCAATAATTGAACTGTTTGGTTGATATAAGTCTTATCTAATCCATTTTTCTTTATAATATCTTCAACTAAATCAATAACTTCATTCGTTGGAATGTTGGTATACATGTTGCTGATGTCAAATGATATTAGCCTACTATTTTCTGTCAATTTGATATTTTTCATCTTTTCTACGAATTCGTAGCTATTTTTTACAATGTGGTTGTTATCTAATTTCAATTCTGATGTTAGGTTTTTTGAGATGATCTTAGATATATTATATGTTGGCGCAGTTTTGAAGTTTATCAACGGTCTTATTGGTATATTTTCCTTGTGTATTTTTGGAATCCCTTTCATTATTGGAGCTTTCGGATTGGACATTAGTGCTCTGGATTTTATTTCGTCTGGTATAACCATTTTACATCTGTTGATAAGTTGAGATAATTGTTTTTTATATTTCTCTGTAGGATCTTTTTGTAATAATGTAAAATTATTTTCTTTGATAAATTTCTCCGTCTTTTCAATGTACTCTTCTTTTTTCATTATTACTATTGCATTACTCTTATCAGCTTTTGTAGTTATCAGGTTATTTTCTATTAATTTGTCCTTAATCTGTTTACATTTTGATGCTTCTTGCTTTCCTTGGTTACTAAATTTAATGTTCTGTATTTTGTCTAAATTTTTACATACTTGGTTTCTAACTTCATGCTGTTCATCATATTTAAATGTGTTTATGTTGGTTTCGATATCTGTAGCTATTGTATCTATTTTAGTATTAGCCTTGGTGTGAAAGTTATGTTTGTAGCCTAATTTCATTATATTCATTTCACCTTCGTCAAATTCTGTGTTTGTAAGGTTGATCACTCTATTTTGAAATTTGTGCTGGTCTAAATTTCCTTTTTCTTCATCTTCTGTAAATTTGTTCTGGTTGTGATTTTTAACGAGATTATCTAATTTTTTGTTAACTTTGTCGTATTTCTGTGGTAATATTTCATCTAAGTCATCTTGAATTAAGTTTACTAATAAATCATATGCTGCATTACCGTTTTCTTTCTGTAATTTCATGCGTAGTTTATAGGCTTTTAGAGATAGTTCATCTTTTTCACAATATAGTTGTCTGATCATATTTCTAATGAAAATCTTCTCTGCTTCCTTTTTTGTTTTTATAGCTGCTAAATTATTGCAGTTTATTTTCAGCTTGGCGTAATTTGGTGTAATATTATTTTTTAAACATTCTTTGTTAAAGTAAATATCTGCTAAGGTGGTGTGTATTTTGATTTTGATGCTTCGGTATTTGTTTGCTATATCTGCCTGACTGGCGTCAACTATAAGTTTCTTGATTAGCATGTTACGTGTTGGTATATATCATATTACTTATAACTTAACATGTACGTCTCACAACACTATAATGACTAGATGTTGAGTCAAATATTTATATGGTGATCGATTTCGTCCATCTATGTGGACATCTTCGGACTGACTGAAGCTTGATCATGATTGTTGTCTGTTATTGATTACCCACAATGCATTTCATTAATCACATGTTATAATTTATTTTACAATTTAATTGTATTAGAATAAACTGTTTCTGATTCAAAATTAATTTGTTCATTGATTATTCTTTGTTGATTTTCAAGTTTTGCTTCGTATATAAATAATTCTTCCCATGCTGACATATTTATTCCTTTCTTACAAAAATAAATTGTGCAGTTTTGAAGTTTATCAACGGTCTTATTGGTATATTTTCCTTGTGTATTTTTGGAATCCCTTTCATTATTGGAGCTTTCGGATTGGACATTAGTGCTCTGGATTTTATTTCGTCTGGTATAACCATTTTACATCTGTTGATAAGTTGAGATAATTGTTTTTTATATTTCTCTGTAGGATCTTTTTGTAATAATGTAAAATTATTTTCTTTGATAAATTTCTCCGTCTTTTCAATGTACTCTTCTTTTTTCATTATTACTATTGCATTACTCTTATCAGCTTTTGTAGTTATCAGGTTATTTTCTATTAATTTGTCCTTAATCTGTTTACATTTTGATGCTTCTTGCTTTCCTTGGTTACTAAATTTAATGTTCTGTATTTTGTCTAAATTTTTACATACTTGGTTTCTAACTTCATGCTGTTCATCATATTTAAATGTGTTTATGTTGGTTTCGATATCTGTAGCTATTGTATCTATTTTAGTATTAGCCTTGGTGTGAAAGTTATGTTTGTAGCCTAATTTCATTATATTCATTTCACCTTCGTCAAATTCTGTGTTTGTAAGGTTGATCACTCTATTTTGAAATTTGTGCTGGTCTAAATTTCCTTTTTCTTCATCTTCTGTAAATTTGTTCTGGTTGTGTTTTTTAACGAGATTATCTAATTTTTTGTTAACTTTGTCGTATTTCTGTGGTAATATTTCATCTAAGTCATCTTGAATTAAGTTTACTAATAAATCATATGCTGCATTACCGTTTTCTTTCTGTAATTTCATGCGTAATTTATAGGCTTGTAGAGATAGTTCATCTTTTTCACAATATAGTTGTCTATATTTTCAAATTTATAAATAATTTATAATAATTTATAAAATAAATTTTCAAGTTTATTCTAATACAATTAAATTGAAAAATAAATTATAACATGTGATTAATGAAATGCATTGTGGGTAATCAATAACAGACAACAATCATGATCAAGCTTCAGTCAGTCCGAAGATGTCCACATAGATGGACGAAATCGATCACCATATACATATTTGACTCAACATCTAGTCATTGTAGTGTTGTGAGACGTACATGTTAAGTTATAAGTAATATGACTACTTACTCTCCGCCTCTTAACCACAGAAGATTGATGTAAGCACATATTTTGGATAAAACGACTACCGATGTGAAGTGAGTTGATTTCTTACATATTATTTTAATACAAAGTAACACCAATTGATGTTTCTTATATAAATATTGAACATCGGAACAACTTCATAATATTTTAAGTCCATCCCCAAAAATCATTGAATCCCAGCGTGACAGCTGAGTTGTTAAGGGAATCGTTTCGTTTCACGAAAAATGCCAAAATCACAGTTTTCCATTTCAAGGATTCAGTCCGTAATAATGATCGTATTGCAACGATTTTAGTGTTGATAGCTTGACGACCTGTCTTAGTGGAAAGTAACTTAGTTTTTGTAAACATTTGAGAAGTTTTATCATTTTCTAAAAGTTCAATATGTGAAACATTAAATGTAATTCTTTTTTATTTAAAATGATTTACAAAATTATAATATCAGCTTAAATCAGCCACTAGAATGGTCCTTTAAATGTTATACAGAGGTCACTATAAATCATTATAATAAAAAACAAGAACCGCACAGTTCAAATAGAAAAACGTGTTTTGGCCTAACGGTAAAATGAATTGTTGCCGACTCTCGAGCGGTGGCTTGGCAGTTAGGGAAACGACCACCTTGACGATTTATAGGTCAACTATAATTTTTACATACATTGAAAGATTACAATTTACTGCTGATTCCACTGTTTACAATTTGACTGTTAATTTGCATTTTAATAAAAAAAACTACCAACAAATAAGCTAAAAACTTACAATTTTTCATTTAATGAAAAATCAATAATTTTTTTGGTAACTATAAAAGTGGGACTGCTAGTAAATTTTGCACTCTTTCAAACGATGAATGAATAGTTATAAATTTCTAACAAACAAAGTCACAGTGCTGTGTCAAATTGCTCGTAAGAGAAGTCTAGGTGGTGACCACCTCTACATACTCTTAAACGCCCAAGTTACCCAATATCACATATTTGTTGTTACATAACCAAATATATACTCATTTGGTAGATGTTCCTGAAACTCGTGTGGGTAAACAGTGTTGATGGTAAGGGTGGGGGGGAAGGACGGGCAGTGACAAATCAAACGTTCTTAATGTCAAGAACCAAACGGAACGAGCAACTGTATAACTCTACAAAAACTGCAAGCCGGTTAATATCTCAGCACATATTAAAAATGTACGCTCTTAACGGTCAAGGTTGGGAGATTTTAAAAGATCCAAAGGGAAATCAGTTAAAAAACACAAGTTATTATGCAATCAGAGATTGAAAATGTCACCACCGTATGGTAATTTTAAGCTGTATGTATCCCTGGCGGTTCAAATGTCGAGTTGTGAATGGTTGGTGAAATATATCGGTTATTAGTACCCCCACCCCTATCTTCGGTAGGGATTTCAGCAAGGACCTACAAGGGATTTGGAAATAATCAAAATCCCTCATGATTATCTGAACATATTTTTGGATTATATGACTATTTTTATATATAAGTGGCGCAGTGCTGTAACCCAGCTATTTGGGGACAAGGTGTTTGGGAGATTGTAGGCGATAGGTTCCATACTCGGTCCTCTTAATACCGACATGGCGTCCGCTCAATGGTTGCCGTCTACGTGGACACTGCTAGATAAGTCTGGGTTGTTCTTGTTGGATGGTAGTCAAGGTTCGGATGTTGTGTAGGGAAAAGAACTGAGTATCAGACCTGCCAGTTAGCTAAAAATCAGACCAACACTACGTGGTTCGGATTCCACGTAAAGCTGTAGGTTCTATAGTTTCCCTGGATATTGGGCTACTAATAAATAGTCCTTTCAGAGCTAAGTCGAACTCGGATAGTAACAATAACTACAATCGTTCATCTAAACTCATTTACCTCTCATATTTGCCCATATCTCTACGATCGGCGTCATAAAAATGAATAATCAATGAATGAATTTTTGTATTGGCTTCAGAGGTGAAGTATTACTTTCAGTTATTAACAGTACGAAATATTAAGAGATATTTAGTAACAATAAAAAAATGATTATTTCCTTATTAATATCGTTGTAATGAATATATATCAATGTTGTAATCAATGTTGAATGGAGAGCACTTGATATAAACTCACCAGTTTAGCTCCAAAAGAAACAGAATTGTTGGGTTCACTCTTGAGTATAGTTTGTTTGCAACATAACATTTTTCATGTCTATTGAGACTATATTTATGTTTATTTTATTTATTCTTAACATGCCGATCTGAAGATATTTGTAATTATGGGTTCGAATGAGTGTAGCTGACTTTCTGTCCCTCTCTATTTTTGATCCTCTTAATACCGACACGTTGTCAGCTCAATACTTGCCATCAGCATGGCCACTACTAGAGGAGAGTGTCCATGTTGGGTGGTAGTATGTATGTGGTAAAAGGAAGAGAACTAAATAGAAGACTTGTCAGTTAACTGAAAATCAGAACAATACTTCGTGGTTCGGATTCCACATAAAGCTGTAGGTACCATGGTTTCCCTGGCTATTGGGCTATTTAATGAATGGCTGTTTTTAAGGAACAATCAACTTTAGTTAGCAACTATGACTACACTCGGTCATCTACACTCATCATTCTCATTCACCCCTCACATGCGCTCATCTCTACGATCAGGGACTTAATAATGAATAAAGAAGGAGAAGTTCGAACATAAGGATCCTACGGAAATAGTAATACTTCATTGTAGAAAGTAAAACAAGATAAGATACTGTTATGGGATGACAGGGGACGGTGCATCCTTGAGCTATGCTCGACTAGTAAGGACCTCACGATTGTCCTGATGTGGTCGGACATATAACGCAGAGATACGGTCTGTACCGCAACCCGATTGTTCTTCATATGGTCGGAGTGCACCGGATACCAGTCCTCGAACGGCTGAATATCGCAAACAATAAGTCAACAGAAAGTAAATATAGACAAAAAATCAAATAAAAACCAAAATAATAATACAGGGTGCCCCGTAAGTAACCAGCCAAACTTCTGGAGGTCATTCCTTGGGTTAAAACAAACAAAAAATTTCATGTGTACAAATCGTCTATGTCGCTCCATTATCCGGCTATCTGTCTGTATGTGTTTTTTACTAAAAACTTAATATCTCAAAGGTTATTTAAGATAAAACCATGAAAATTGGTATGAATGTTGATCTTTACAGTATGCATGTACTATTTAAATTTCATTTTTTTACAACAATATTTTTCAAAATGGCGGCCATTTTACATTTTTAAAGCCAAATATCTTAATAACCTTAAATTTTACTAAAAACTTGTAAGTTACAAAATAGTTTACCAATTTATTTCTATAAATAATTATATAAAAAGTTTTAAGACTGAACAACTATTAACTGAGAAATTACAATTTTTATCGAAATTGAACACTGAAGTTTTCAATTTTATTAATATCAAGCATATTTTTATTTGATAAAATTGTAATTTTTCAGTTAATAGTTGTTCAATCTTAAAACTTTTCATATAATTATTTATAGAAATAAATTCTTAAACTTTTTTGTAACTTACAAGTTTTTAGTAAAATTTAAGGTTATTAAGATATTTGGCTTTAAAAATTTAAAATGGCCGCCATTTTGAAAAATATTGTTGTAAAAAAATGAAATTTAAATAGTACATGCATACTGTAAAGATCAACATTCATACCAATTTTCATGGTTTTATCTTAAATAACCTTTGAGATATTAAGTTTTTAGTAAAAAACACATACAGACAGAGAGCCGGATAATGGAGCGAGATAGACGATTTGTACACATAACATTTTTTGTTTGTTTTAACCCAAGGAATGACCTCCAGAAGTTTCGCTGGTTACTTACGGGACACCCTGTATAATGACAATTCTAATTATGTGTCGTAAAAATGAGAAAAATTAGAGTAAAACAAAACTAAATATGAAGCACAAAACTAATCATAAAAAATCAAAACATGAGTAATACACTATAAAAAAAGAAAGACAATAAAAGTAAAAAAAAGAAATGGAAATACCTAATATAAACCAAAAAAAGTGCAAAATAAAGATAAAACGAAAACAAATTATTTAACATTATAAGGAACGACTTTTAAAACGATAAAATGGACATTAGAAGAAATAGCTAAATACAAAGTAAAGAAAGTAATCATACAAAAACAAATCAAAAGTTGAGTTGTAAACAATAAATAAACAGAATAAAAACAAAAAGTAAACTTTAAGAACAAAAATTATACGATAAAAATTATTAAGCTAGGCACAAAAAATAATTCAGTAGAGGACTGAAACCAATTATGAATATTATGAATCCGTTATTTCTCATAATAGTACAAAATATAAAAACAATTACAAAAAGAGAAATTTGCTGGCCACTTTATCCAATAGTATGGCCAGGAGTAAACTATATAAACAGAAAATAAACAACTAAATCTGAGTCCAGTCTTGACAAATTACAAATAATAATCACAGCTTTTCTATATAAATTGACAATAATATTTAATAAGATTTAGTGGATAGTGTTTGTCTGTATACATTAAATTATGTTACATTAATTATACAGTATATATAAGTAGTAAGTCTTAGTATATAGTAAATTTATTAGTTGGCTATGCCTAATTGAAAATAACAATCTGATAAAGCAATTAATAGTATAAAAGAATAAATATTTGGAAACGTATTTAATTTCGTACTGTATTGGAAACATTTTAATTGTATTGAGTTTTAGGTTAATACATTGTTCAAAATATAAAATGTCTTCGTAGAAAAATATCCATTTAATGACTTGCTCACAAAACATTTTTAAGGTAAAACAATATTCTACTTCTTCTGGAAGGTGATTGTAGTATTTAGGTCGAAGGTATTCGTTTGATCTTCTATAAATAGATTTTTTAACTTTAGGAATTCTTAAAATATTGTTACAAACATTTCTTGTTATATATGAAAAGTCAGTAACTGTAGGGTTGTATATAAACATGTTGTATATAAAAAGTATATTTTAAATAAAAAGTCCAAATAAAATCCAAAGTAATTTCAAAATAAAACAAAACAAAATCTTTAACATCACGCTAAAAATAATTGAAAGTTTAATAATAAGCAAAATAACACTAGTTTAAAAAATTGTGTTGTTAATATGATAGAATTTATGAACATAACGTTTAAATAAATTCGTTGACCTTAATTCTTTAGAGTAGTATAAAGAAAGTTTTAAATTGACATAAAGTATACGAATCAAATAAAACTAATGGAAACCAGTTTTGTGAACGTTTCGCAACCAGGATACAGGAGCCAAACGTCCTGTCCACTGTCCTCGCCGGTGAGATGCGGTGAGAATGGTCATTACCCAAGAGATTCACACAGGTTTGGTAACAGTCCGAGCACACAATTAATCAGAACTAATCCCCGAGGACAAATAGGGCCCTACAGCCGTTCCTGGAGACAAATGGGCACAGGGACTCCTGGAGTCGACCACAAACGGATTAGCAGCTGACGGTCCTCGCTGATTTATCTACAACATTTGCATCCTCGATAGAGACATCTTTAGGAGTCAAAGGTGCGAGGGGTGGGCATAACAGTGTGTGTACACTTGCATAAGTGACTCGCACACCTGGCTCAAGGGTTGGAACCCTAGGTCGGCTTTTATTTGGTAATAAAATGCTGCAGGGGTGAGAAGTCAGCCGAAGTGATTACTAGTAAACTAACTGCTATTCAATTATGAAAACCTCGCCAGAAAAGGAATCATGTTCTAGCCTCAATAATGTTTAACTTCATGTTACATAAATAATAAATATGCACGGAATGTTTACCAGGTGGATTTATTGTAATGATTGAAGAGATGATATACAAAGTTACCAACTTAAAAATCACCTAGACTTTAAGAAATTTACTTACTTGTACTTTAAGAAAAACAATATCGTTACTATATGAAGAGACATTCAGTTATAAAACTGTAGTTGATTGTATTAATTTTAAGATAATAATAATTATAGTATACGATACCATAAGGCTTTGCTCAAACATCGAAACAGACTCCAAGAAAGTGCGCTTATTTGTACAGACACATAAGCAGATTACCTGATACCCGAACAACCAGGAATATACTAATCCATATACAAATCACAAGCACAAAACCCTGCATGAAAGAAGTACGAGAAGACATACATCATACAGGAAAAAGGTAAATGAATGGAAGAAAGAACTAGAACAATCTCAGGGAAACAATACAGACACAAAATGTCTGAAGAAAGAAAAGTAGATTTCTCCAACAAGATGAAGTCTACTGGAAAGACAAGAAGAACAAAAAAGAGAAGATTCACAGTGCTTAACGCCTTCTATTCCAGGGAGGATTCGACAATAATAATTTTAAGAAGTAATAATCGTTCTAATGAAAATTCAATGTAAAATTTTAAAAGTTACCGTCACTTTCAATGACATAATTACTTTTCCAAATTAAAAAATGTGATTTTCCAAACTATCGCCATAAATGTTTACTGACTCAAATTTCAACATCTGACAAAATCCATGATGTGAAAGAAGTGCGGTTCGAGAGTAAGTGTTTGACACGAGACTGTTCTATTTTGTAGCTCTGAATTGACCAAACAGCGAGTAGAAAGTGCTGAAGACATTGTTCCCGCTAATGACAGACGGCTATTTGTGATCCTGGCCAAACAGATTACACCCCGACGGTGGCCTTCTGATCATTGCCTAATCCTGTTAATTGCTGTTATTGGAATTACATGCACTAATGTGCCCTAACGGTCAGCTTGGGGGGCAGTTCCGAAGAATTTACCAACTACGGGACTCTCCCTCGGAACTGGTGTGAAACAACAATTAATTATTGCCACATTCTGGAGCACGACGGTACTCCAGCATGTATAACATGTATAACAGCGGAAACGTCTGGTTTTATAAATATAACAAGCAAGAATCAAGAAAATCTATATAAATAAAACTAAACCTCCATATGTTTGTGTTCACAAAACTCTAAAAGTATTGAACTGATTCACTTGAAATATTTACATAACATACAATTACAATGAAAAGTGTTTTTTTATACAATTAGTTCCTAAAATTTTAAACGAAAACATCACATTTAAAGCATTCCCCGATCTGTATACTTTTCACAAACAATGAAAATGAATGTCATTGTTGAAACATTGCTAAAGTGACCAGCTCATTTATATGATTACTAGCTGAACCCGGCGGACGTTGTCTCGCCTTTCATTTTCACAAAAAGTAAACTGCAAAACAAATAATTATTTATTTTTTATTTTCACGTTTCACCGCATGTTTTAATTACCGAGGCAAAAAGGTTAACACCAAATACAGATCACCTGATCAAGTAAAAGTAGTGTGTGCTACACTCTCAAGGTGAAATGTAGAACTACAATAAATCAAAACATATACAGTACTGTTGTTGTAAGAACTTCAATCTGCTTATGGCATGTGAAACTACATTAAACCACACAGTCATATGTTTTTTGTAAACAATTCAGATTCTCCATTTGAATAACATGGGATCTTTAGGAGCCCGTGGGGTTGGACCCTGTGGACGGATCTGCATCAAACTTCACAGAAACCATCTCGAGAGTATACAGGACAACATCCTAAAGTTTCATGGCGATCGGTTGGATGGTTTGGCAGCGCATAAACTTCAACATATATATATATACAAACATCCTCTTTTATAAATATAGACTAGCTGAACCCGGCGAACGTTGTCTCGCCTTTCATTTTCACAAAAAGTAAACTGCAAAAAAAATAATTATTTATTTTTTATTTTCACGTTTCACCACATGTTTTAATTACCGAGGAAAAAAGGTTAACACCAAATACAGATCACCTGATCAAGTAAAAGTAGTGTGTGCTACACTCTCAAGGTGAAATGTAGAACTACAATAAATCAAAACATATACAGTACTGTTGTTGTGAGAACTTCAATCTGCTTATGGCATGTGAAACTACATTAAACCACACAGTCATATGTTTTTTGTAAACAATTCAGATTCTCCATTTGAATAACATGGGATCTTTAGGAGCCCGTGGGGCGGAACCCTGTGGACGGATCTGCATCAAACTTCACAGAAACCATCTCGGGAGTATACAGGACAACATCCTTAAGTTTCATGGCGATCAGTTGGATGGTTTGGCAGCGCATAAACTTCAACATATATATATATATATATATATATATATATATATATATATATATATATACAAACATCCTCTTTTATAAATATAGACTAGCTGAACCCGGCGGACGTTGTCTCGCCTTTCATTTTCACAAAAAGTAAACTGCAAAAAAAATAATTATTTATTTTTTATTTTCACGTTTCACCACATGTTTTAATTACCGAGGAAAAAAGGTTAACACCAAATACAGATCACCTGATCAAGTAAAAGTAGTGTGTGCTACACTCTCAAGGTGAAATGTAGAACTACAATAAATCAAAACATATACAGTACTGTTGTTGTGAGAACTTCAATCTGCTTATGGCATGTGAAACTACATTAAACCACACAGTCATATGTTTTTTGTAAACAATTCAGATTCTCCATTTGAATAACATGGGATCTTTAGGAGCCCATGGGGCGGGACCCTGTGGACGGATCTGCGTCAAACTTCACAGAAACTACTTGGGAGTATACAGGACAACATCCTTAAGTTTCATGGCGATCAGTTGGATAGTTTGGCAGCGCATAAACTTCAAATGTATATACAAACATCCTCTTTTATAATATAGATAACCAAATCATATCCTGCAATGTTATCACTGTGACAAAATAATTGTTTATTTATGAAAATACTGTAAGTTACTTTATATAAGATAAAGTCTAGTAGTCATCCTTTATTTTTATAACAACTAAAGTGAAAAATATACTTTTATCAGCATTAAACTAAGCCACATCTGATACATAAAATTATAAAATTTTGTTTATGTAGTTAGTTGTACATAAAATTATAAAATTACAAAAATCAGTAATAAAAGCTATATTAAGATTTAAAATGTCAAAAAATATAATTCAATAGATAAAAAATAATTTAAAAATCATTTTATAGAATCAGGCATTTTATTAGTTTTTGAATTATATATATTTGAAACTGTCATTAATTTCAAACAAAATGTGTGCTTTAAAATGATTGAAAAAAATTACTTCACATAATCATAATACAAAAATGAAACATGCATACAGAAAATATACTCATAGAACATAATCTCTATATAGTATAAAAGAGAAAGCCCTCACTCACTCATTACTAACTCTCCCACTTCCCGTAATCCTACAGAGCTTAAATTTGGTACGAATGTTTTTTGTAGACTAAATATGAAAACTAAAATATTTTAAACTTCATAAAAATCCTCTAAGGGGTAGAAACCACACCCTAAAAAAGTGTTCCATAAGGATAACATTGGTTTTGGTAAATTAATAACATCTGTTTTGTAAATAAATAAACATGTTTATTTTGTATGTTTAACATTTATCATAACTCTATTTCTACTAACTCTGAGAACGTTGCACTACTTTTCATCCTCTTTTAAAGGAGACTTCAGGGTTTTCTAGACCATAAACCTTTGTTATATAGGCGGACGAGCAGCAGGCTGAGCTTTTATATTGATGTGATGGTTTCATCATAGAGGGAAGGGTAAGAAAGTGTAAAGAACCTTCCCGTAGCAAAGCAATGACGTCGGCTAGTTTTATATAAAAGCGTTAAAATAAAAAATAAAACTAACACTTAACGTAAGAAATTTAAAAATCTGTAAAACCTTTTAAATAGATAACAACAATTATATTTTGGAAAAAGCTCTTTATTCAATCTGTGATTATTTTGAACAAACTAAAAAATCTGATTATTTTATGTGTATATTTGCATCCTTATTTTAAAGATGGCAAATTAAAATACGCTTTTGCATGTTATTATTTTATTACTAAAATAAAATACTCGGTATAATCCAAGTAATGTTTTTAATGAAATAGTCCAAGTCAAAAAAGATAAATTTACTAAAGAACGGTGGGATTTAAATGTATTGAATTTATACAACTTATTACAGCTTTATAAATTTATTCCTAGATTTTTTTAGAATATTCATATTTTGTCGACGCGTACACCTTTAAGTGTTTCCCTTTTAAAACTTACATCAACGGAATAAAAATTACCAAATTCTCGTCACCTTTCAAGTAATTTTTTATAAACTAATCTACATCATTATGGACCAGTCACTGGGAGGTGGGGATAAGCATTTGAGAGTTTTTATCATTTTCAGAAGTGGTATTTTCTTAATTCTTTTGATGGGATAGTCAGTAGCCGTCAGTGTCTAAGGTTGAGATAGTGCAGGATCGAATCCTGACTTGAATGTTAGGTTTCATCAGTAATATTCACCTTGTATTGTACTGGTTATCCCCCTTAAGTTCCCCGCACAGATCAATAGTCTACAGGGAATGGAGTGAGGTTCAAGAAGAGATCGGCCTCTCCTTTACATAGAAAAGATTCTTCATTCTTAACACGTTCACCTTCAACTCATTCCCGACCAATACTTATAGAGGCACATGTATTTTAAAAACTCCTAGTGTCAAAAGGGATACATATTTTTTAAGTTGGCGGGGTCGGGGTTAAAAATGAGTTTCAGTTTTATCATCTTAATGCTGGAATGTTCTTGAACTATTCAGTATCTTCTTTTATCTACCTTTAAGTGCATTTCAATTGAAGGAGTAAGGGACATTGAGAATGTCTAAAGAAACCACTTTCTAATGGCAGCAGTGAACGCCTCAGTGACACTTATAAATAGATTACAACTATCTTACTACATCTTCATACGAATGTAGTAATAACTACTACACTTATCCTTGGGAATTTGAGGTTAATAAGGGAGGGACTGACAAGGTGCTGGCCCTACCATCTTTATCACAAACTGGAGAACTAACTGCTTAACATACTCCTTCAACACACATTCAGCGCACTATTGAATGCCACTTCTGTGTCTTCCTTCTCTGTGTCGTTTGTTTTATATTTCCTTTTTTTTCTTAAATATGTGCAATAAATATTTTAGTTCCTTACCGGTGTTCAAAAACAATTAATATTTCTTGATTTATAAATTTAATTGTTAATACATTTGGGAATAGAGAATAAAATGTAGGCACGGTAAATTCATTCTCGCAACAAACACGTAGGGTATTTTACAACAAGATACTTTAAATGAGATAAACTGTCACTTGATACCTTAGACGGGGGACGAACCGAGGCAAGTTCAAAAGGCCTGATTGATTGTGAGAAGTTACTATCGTTTCTATTATAAAGTCAATGAAAAGGAACTGGGACATTTATTAGAGGTCGTATATTAGGAAACAAGGGTCGGTAGTTTCGGTCGTAAACGTTCCAATGGTTTTACGGCAGGATGAAATCTAAAACACACGGATCTGTGTGACCTGCTGTCATCTGTCCCAGTGGGACGGTGACAAGGTGTAACCAGAGTATAAGGGACCGAGTATCGGAAGTGGTGACTTGTTGGCTACGTGGTAAACATAGAACATAAGGGTCCCTCCCGATTGTCACAATTTATTTCAACTAGTCATTATCAATCCCACAAACACGAATACATAGAAATGTTTCAGTGCAAATACCATTTTTTTATTATTTTATTGAAAATAGATAAAGATTATTACACAAAAAACTAGATATTGTACAATTACAAATAGTTTTACCTCCTAAACAAATATTAAATAAATTTCTGTCTTCCACAAATAAGACTGACACATTTGAAAAAAACAGGTTAGGTTAGTTAAATTTATATTTAGTTAGCTTAAATCAGGTTAGGTTAATTAAAGTTATGTTAGTTAGCTAGATCAGGTTAGATTAGTCAAAGTTATGTTAGTTAGCTAGGTCAGGTTAGCTTAGTTAAAGTTATATTAGTTAGATAGGTCAGATACCGTTAATTAAAGTTATGTTAGTTAGCTAGGTCAGGTTAGCTCAGTTAAAGTTATATTAGTTAGTTAGGTCAGATTACGTTAATTAAAGTTATGTTAGTTAGCTAGATCAGGTTAGATTAGTTAACGTTATGTTAGCTAGATAGGTGAGGTTAGCTTAGTTAAAGTTATGTTAGTTAGCTAGGTCAGGTTAGATAAATTAAAGTTTTGTTAGTTAGCTAGGTCAGGTAAGGTTACTTAAAGTTATGTTAGTTAGCTAGGTCAGGTTAGATTAGTTAAAGTTATGTTAGTTAGCTAGGTCAGGTAAGGTTACTTAAAGTTATGTTAGTTAGCTAGGTCAGGTTAGATTAGTTAAAGTTATGTTAGTTAGCTAGGTCAGGTAAGGTTAGTTAAAGTTATGTTAGTTAGCTAGGTCAGGTAAGGTTACTTAAAGTTATGTTAGTTAGCTAGGTCAGGTTAGATTAGTTAAAGTTATGTTAGTTAGCTAGGTCAGGTAAGGTTAGTTAAAGTTATGTTAGTTAGCTAGGTCAGGTAAGGTTAGTTAAAGTTATGTTAGTTAGCTAGATCAGGTTAGATGAGTTAAAGTTTTGTTAGTTAGCTAGGTCAGGTAAGGTTACTTAAAGTTATATTAGTTAGATAGGTCAGGTTAGGTTAGTTAAAGTTATGTTAGTTAGCTAGGTCAGGTTAGGTTAGTTAAAGCTATGTTAGTTAGCTAGGTCAGGTTAGGTTAGTTAAAGTTATTTTAGTTAGCTAGGTCAGGTTAGGTTAGTTAAAGCTATGTTAGTTAGCTAGGTCAGGTTAGGTTAGTTAAAGTTATATTAGTTAGCTAGGTCTGATTACGTTAGTTAAGGTTATGTTGGTTAGCTAGGTCAGGTTAGGTTAGTTAAAGTTATATTAGTTAGCTAGGTCAGGTTAGGTTAGTTAAAGTTATATTAGTTAGATAGGTCTGATTACGTTAGTTAAAGTTATGTTGGTTAGCTAGGTCAGGTTAGGTTAATTAAAGTTATGTTAGTTAGCTAGGTCAGGTTAGGTTAGTTAAAGTTATATTAGTTAGCTAGGTCAGGTTAGATTAGGGTAGTAGTATGCATTCACCGTCAACATATACCAACCCAACCTAATTTTTCCTAACCTAACCCACCTATCTTGTTGAATATCTCAGTTATTATTCGTAACATGAGATACGCCAAAAAAAATGGATTTGTATTTCAAGGATACGGCCAGTAATAACTATTGTATGGCAACACTTTAAGTGTCATTTGAGATGTGAAGAACTATTATGGTAAACCATTCCTTAAGTTTTGTAAAAAAAAAATTGAGAACTGTTGTAACTTTTTTACTATGTAATACGTGCAACTTTAAATGAGATACTTGATGGATTTAGACTAAAAAACTCATAATATCAACTTTTGGTCTACTAGATTCAACCACTTTCCTGTAACTCATAATAATAACAGACACGAAACGTACAGTTGACATAGAACAGCGTGTTTAGTCTGCTGATGGTAAGATTGGATGTTAACTAGAACTGACGAATTCCCAGAGGTGATAAAAAAGTAAAATAAGAGAAAATCTTTAATTGGTTCTTTTTTACTACACCAGTAAGTAAACTTAAATAGATTGATATCAAAGTTGGACTGACGTCGGAGCGACATGTCCTTTTACCCCCATGCATCAGCAGGGACGTTACTGCTCTGTCATTCTGCCTAACGGTGTCATTTACAACTGCGTGAGTTTTCAAAAGCCAGCCGTAAATTGGAATTATCCTAGGGGCGCGATAATCGCCTTGCGAATGGAACATGATGAGTCTGGAGATCCAAAGGGTTCCTATTGTACGATTAACACATCTCCTTTCATGCGACCTAACAGGGGTTGAACAATCGTGATATGACTTACGTATTCTTTAATTGTTCTGTAACTTAAAAATATATAAGTATTGTATACAAATACAGAAAGTAAAATTAATTCGCGAGAAAAATAAGGGATTAATCATCTGACAACGAAATTAGCTGGAGAACCTGTAAACACTTTCTTCTTTAAAATCAGTTAAAACATATGCTTAATTGGCTATCTACAATTTTTAGAGGAAGAATAACATTAAAAAATAGAAAATAATAATAGTCACAAAATTAGTTTCATTAGTAGCATATCACGTGTTGGTACGGATACAACACAAATTTGTTACAGTATAAATAAAAAATGCACAAATAACTACGGTGATCGATTTCGGCAAACCACGTGGTAAACTCCCTCAAATCAGAGGGATCCATTGAAGAACTTAGTCCATATAGAATGTTTGTCAAAATAGCTAGCCCATAAAGAGATCGAAAATATTCTGAGATTGTTAAACATGTGATCAAAAAGGCATTCAGTCATCACAATTACTTTTTTGCTAGGAATTTTTATACCTCTATTTTAAAATAAATTGTTTTATGGATTTTATCTTCAGATTAGTTATTTGATTTCAAATTATTTTATTTGAATTTATAAATTTGTATATATCAAAATGCCATAATTTTTAGTACATAAAATTCGAAAAGTAGCGAATGGATTCACTTAAAAACTGTACACAACATTGTATTTATATACATATATATAATTATTTATACATTTAGTTCCTAAAATTATAAACGGGGATAGAGAATTTTAAGCATTTCGTGACCTACATACAGTTCATAATGAGAATAAATGTCAGTGCTGTAAAAGATGCTACGTGACCAGCTGATGTATGTGCAAATCATATCCAACTCAAAACCTATTAATTTATTACTGCTACTAGATGATTGTTTATTTAAGAAAGCAACTGCAAATTCCTTTATTTCAGATAAATCAAGTAAACAGAAAACCTTAATTTTATAACAACTAAAGTCAAAAATACTAAATACAGACTAAGCCTCAGGACAGTGAGTCGGGTTTAGCTTGTATGCTATATTTCAAAACGAATTATAATTTTAACATTCACATATCTTATACCATTGATTATTTATTACTTAAAAAGAGCTATGCCATGTAACTGGAACATTTTTGTGTTAGTGGATTTCGTTAGTTAGTGAGGTCTGCTACCACTGCTGGTTTAAACTGCATTACATTTATATGGGACTTCACTAGCGCTCTACTACTCGGCATAAAAACAATTGGTAATTAGGGACAACAAATGTAGCATTGTTTCAGAATCTATCTATGTGCATTTAAAATCAATGATTGTATCGAAATAGAAATAATTCACAGCAGAATTTGTTGAATATATATAACAAGAAATGTCCTTTGATTATAAGGCTGCTTTGCTGATCTCACTAAAGTCTTTGACTGGGTCGATACTTCATTGCTCCTCAAGAAAATTGAAACTGAGAAATCACTGGAAGCACTCTTAAATGGCTAAATTCATACTGGAGCATAAGAACCCAACTCACTGAAATTTCTTTCTAAACAAAATTACACAAGTAAAGTCGACCTCAGTACCGATCACTAGTGTTGTTCCACAAGGGTCGATACTGGGACCAGTTTTGTTCCTAATTTACATTAACGATATTATAGACTCAATTCCAAGGTAGAGCATTTTTCAGTTTGCGGACAATACGAGTGGCTTTATCACCACTATATGTGTATGGGAAGGTGAGTGGGCCATCACCAATGTACTTGTATGTGAAGGTGGGTAAACACCTTCGTTTTCTGTAGGTATCACCATCTTTAAAAAATATATAGTGTATAATAATCATTAATGATTGTGATAACAGTTAAGGTAAAACTGTTTCCATTCAATTCAACATCTCACACTATATAGAAACCTAACATTTGTTTTATAAATAAGTAGTAACACATACATGGAGAATTTTAGACTAGTGAATTTGCTTTTTAACCTGCATTTATTTCAGCAAGCCTCGGCAGTCTTCGATTATCTAGAGTCTGGTTGAACATCGATACGACCCCGGTAAACCGTATTGCCTGATTACCGATGATTGACCTGCTTGGCCCCTAGTAATACGATTGTGATTGCTCGATTCCCTAAACTATGAAACATAACTCTGCTAATTGGTGGTATTACTTCCAGGCCGCTTCTTAGGAGATTATCCCCCACCAGTAATTATTGGGTTTCATAGATTATCTTTGATAAACTGCATATTGAAGGACTGATCTTGATATGTGTGTTTGTTTTCCTGCTGATTTCAAATCAATATTGAATACGTTGTTCAATCAACTTCTGCCTATGAATAGGCCTTCAATTATATACCACCTATTTTTCAACTTGACTTATTTCCTTTAATCTCTTGAGGGACGTAGAGCTGCAACAAAAGACTTCCACCATTTGCTTGATCATTCCCCAGTTCTTGCCTTCTCTTTTTCCTTTTCCACAGTTCTTCTCCACGTAACTCTAGGTATTCCACGCCTTCTTCTTCCTTGTGGGTTGCAGTCAAGGGCTTGTCTACTGATGCTATCTTTGTCTTTTCGGAGAGTGAGTCTAAACCAGTTAAATTTCCTTTTTTGATTGTCGTTGATACTGGATCTTGCCCAAAACTCTTCATTTCTGATAGTTTCTGGCCAGTAGATCTTCAGGTTTCTTCAGAGGTAGTTGTTAATAAATGTATGCAGTTTAAGAGTTACAGACCTGTTATCTTCCAGTTACAGGACTGGCAACCATACAGCAGCACAGATTTGACGTTGCTCTAAAAAATATTTTAAACTTGGTTTTCTTTCTTAGTTCCTTAGATTAAATTAGATTCTTAGACCTTAGTTGTTCAAATGCCCACTTTGCCTTTCTGTTACATTCTAGTCTGTTCCGCCTATTTTTGAAACCACATTGCCAAGGTAGCAGAACTGTTTTTTTTCAGTAGTAACATGATTTACCAGTGGAATTACATTGCATAGTTCAAAGATTTTTGGAGCAATTCTGCAGTGTAGCCTTACAGTATTTTTTATAATATTCCTTAACATTTATTTCTTAGAGTACATTTTATTATTTAACTATAAATTATATCATGTAAATAAGATTGATAAGATTGGGTATAAGACATGACAGATAGCATGTACTGTATGTTTTTCTTCTTTTACACGCAGATGATTATTTTTTTAATAATTCATATGTATTTTCCATGTTTTATTGGTCTATTTAATATTTAATGTTTGTTTTTTTTTGCCAATTAAGACCAAAAACATTATTATACTGTACTGGCATTGTGAACATAAAGAACAAAAATATTTGCCATGAAGACCTTCATGGTGAATCAAAATGATACGACAGCGCATTGCAAACTAATGATTACGTTACATCTCCGAAAACAAATTTACCGCAGCGAATGGCGCAATGGCAGTTACCATTACTGTAAATCTTGATAAATTTGCTGTAATAATTATTATATTAATTTTTCAGAATTTAAAGAGGAATAAGGAGAGTGACTGACAACGGCATTGACCCTGTAATCCACACAAAGAACTGGGGAACTTGAAATCGACAGCCATACAACGTACTATTGGATCCGGCCTCTATTTCTTTCTTCTCTGTGATGACAATTGTTACTGGCTTGGACCTTTAAATTAAACCTATGTAATTAAAGTGTACGGCTATAGATTATGTATTGGAGACAACGTTACGTTGTATTCAGTACATATACGAGAGTCCTGAACTGGTGTGCAGCGAGGGAAGAAAAGGATAACATGAACGTTATTTTGAGTGGATTTTAAATCTTACAACAAATCATATTCTTAACATTATAGAGAGTTTGTGCCTTTTAAACTATTAAACACATTCAATATGAAATACGACATTTACGAATTTTTTTTTACTTTTGTTTAACTTAAAGTTTAACAGTTTTCAACAATGTAGATACAATTTCAGGGTTAGACTTAATCCTCAAATTCGAAATTCAATTGAATGTTAGGACTTTTTTAACATTCAATTTTGTGTAGTTTTAGATCGAATTGTTACCAGACGTGCAAATTATACGTATGTCTCAATTTTAATATTTGAAACTAAAATTTTAAATTTTAAATAAAACCATCAGGCAATCAGTAATTATTGTATCCAACGTGTTCAAAGGTTAGTGGATGGGTAATAGTCAGTTATAAGTGATGACCTTATAAATGACAACATAAGTTAAAGCCAAGAGCAATTAGCTTCGAAAAACTAGCAATGTTTGATCGAAAAGTAGTATGTCACTTATCATTATATCATGGTTGTCTTAACGTTTTAAACTTCCCATATTGCTAAATTGTATCTAAACGTATTGTTGTTTTCATTTCTCCAATGAATTCCCAACTTCACGAGTGTGCTGTTAGTGTACGACACTTACATCACTGACATCAAGGCTGTTCTCCTTTCGGCCCTCTTTGATACGACACGGGTCCTCGATTTTGTTAAAAACTATTTGAATACAAATGCTGGACGCCCGGAGAGTCGGATCCTGATTTACTGCCAATATCTGGTTAACCGGAACCATATTTTTCTTTCTTTTTATAGTTTGAATAAATAACAACGCCCTTTCAGTTTTGGCCTCAGAGCGTGTTTGAAAAATGGGGTGACCTGGGATTGTTAAATGATAAACGTCTTTACATTTAAAAATGTCCATTTTATAACCTAAAAGGGTTTATTTTTTACAGTTAAATACACCTAAAGTGTCGCTCTCTTTGATTACTTTCATGTTATATTTCCATTGATATATATATCACATAGTCCTGAAATAGTAAAATAAATTTTTAAAATCACATACCTTATAGTTATATGTAAATAAATAAATTAAAATATTCAAGTAACGATGAAAAGTTACAGCAAAAAATTTCCTTTCCAAAACAGTTTAAATAAAGTGTTTATAAATTAATGTTTTTCAACCGAAATTTAAGTAACTTTTCATAAGGTTTGAACAAAAGTACAAAAATGTGTTCAGAACTGTTTTTTCTGATTTTTTAGCAGTACATGAGTGTTAAAAAGCATACGAGTTGTAGGCAAATGTAGGAGTAGAAGAAAAATCATACGTGTATGAGAGGATGGTTGGTCAATATCAAGAAGCGAAAAAATTATAGTAGAAGGTTTTAGCCTGTAAGAATCTAACTTCTCTGAGTGTGAGAGTATTTGAAAAAGCCCAGAGTGAGAAGGGCTAAGGGCATGCCAATAAGCATACGTCATTGAAGAAGGGATGGGAAAATGTAAGTAAGCCTACACGTTTGAGAATTGATAAGGTTATGGCAATAAACATACGTGGTTGAAGAAAGGATGGGAGAATGTGAGTAAGCCTACACGTTTGAGAAGTGATAAGGTTATGCCAATAAACATGCGTGGTTGAAGAAAGGATGGGAGAATGTGAGTAGGCCTACACGTTTGAGAAGTGATAAGGTTATGCCAATAAACATGCGTGGTTGAAGAAAGGATGGAAGAATGTGAGTAAGCCTACACGTTTGAGAAGTGATAAGGTTATGGTAATAAACATACGTGGTTGAAGAAAGGATGGAAGAATGTGAGTAAGCCTACACGTTTGAGAAGTGATAAGGTTATGCCAATAAACATGCGTGGTTGAAGAAAGGATGGGAGAATGTGAGTAAGCCTACACGTTTGAGAAGTGATAAGGTTATGCCAATATACATACGTGGTTGAAGAAAGGATGGGAGAATGTGAGTAGGCCTACACGTTTGAGAAGTGATAAGGTTATGCCAATAAACATGCGTGGTTGAAGAAAGGATGGAAGAATGTGAGTAAGCCTACACGTTTGAGAAGTGATAAGGTTATGGTAATAAACATACGTGGTTGAAGAAAGGATGGAAGAATGTGAGTAAGCCTACACGTTTGAGAAGTGATAAGGTTATGCCAATAAACATGCGTGGTTGAAGAAAGGATGGGAGAATGTGAGTAAGCCTACACGTTTGAGAAGTGATAAGGTTATGCCAATATACATACGTGGTTGAAGAAAGGATGGGAGAATGTGAGTAAGCCTACACGTTTGAGAAGTGATAAGGTTATGCCAATAAACATGCGTGGTTGAAGAAAGGATGGGAGAATGTGAGTAAGCCTACACGTTTGAGAAGTGATAAGGTTATGCCAATATACATACGTGGTTGAAGAAAGGATGGGAGAATGTGAGTAAGCCTACACGTTTGAGAAGTGATAAGGTTATGCCAATAAACATGCGTGGTTGAAGAAAGGATGGGAGAATGTGAGTAAGCCTACACGTTTGAGAAGTGATAAGGTTATGCCAATATACATACGTGGTTGAAGAAAGGATGGGAGAATGTGAGTAAGCCTACACGTTTGAGAAGTGATAAGGTTATGCCAATACACATACGTGGTTGAAGAAAGGATGGGAGAATGTGAGTAAGCCTACACGTTTGAGAAGTGATAAGGTTATGCCAATATACATACGTGGTTGAAGAAAGGATGGGAGAATGTGAGTAAGCCTACATGATTGAGAAGTGATAAGGTTATGCCAATATACATACGTGGTTGAAGAAAGGATGGGAGAATGTGAGTAAGCCTAAACGTTTGAGAAGTGATAAGGTTATGCCAATATACATACGTGGTTGAAGAAAGGATGGGAGAATGTGAGTAAGCCTACATGATTGAGAAGTGATAAGGTTATGCCAATATACATACGTGGTTGAAGAAAGGATGGGAGAATTTGAGTAAGCCTACACGTTTGAGAAGTGATAAGGTTATGCCAATATACATACGTGGTTGAAGAAAGGATGGGAGAATATGAGTAAGCCTACATGATTGAGAAGTGATAAGGTTATGCCAATATACATACGTCGTTGAAGAAAGGATGGGAGAATGTGAGTAAGCCTACATGATTGAGAAGTGATAAGGTTATGCCAATACACATACGTGGTTGAAGAAAGGATGGGATAATGTGAGTAGGCCTACATGATTGAGAAGTGATAAGGTTATGCCAATATACATACGTGGTTGAAGAAAGGATGGGAGAATGTGAGTAGGCCTACATGATTGAGAAGTGATAAGGTTATGCCAATAAACATACGTGGTTGAAGAAAGGATGGGAGAATGTGAGTAGGCCTACATGATTGAGAAGTGATAAGGTTATGCCAATATACATACGTGGTTGAAGAAAGGATGGGAGAATGTGAGTAGGCCTACATGATTGAGAAGTGATAAGGTTATGCCAATATACATACGTGGTTGAAGAAAGGATGGGAGAATGTGAGTACGCCTACACGTTTGAGAAGTGATAAGGTTATGCCAATAAACATGCGTGGTTGAAGAAAGGATGGGAGAATGTGAGTAGGCCTACACGTTTGAGAAGTGATAAGGTTATGCCAATAAACATGCGTGGTTGAAGAAAGGATGGAAGAATGTGAGTAAGCCTACACGTTTGAGAAGTGATAAGGTTATGGTAATAAACATACGTGGTTGAAGAAAGGATGGAAGAATGTGAGTAAGCCTACACGTTTGAGAAGTGATAAGGTTATGCCAATAAACATGCGTGGTTGAAGAAAGGATGGGAGAATGTGAGTAAGCCTACACGTTTGAGAAGTGATAAGGTTATGCCAATATACATACGTGGTTGAAGAAAGGATGGGAGAATGTGAGTAGGCCTACACGTTTGAGAAGTGATAAGGTTATGCCAATAAACATGCGTGGTTGAAGAAAGGATGGAAGAATGTGAGTAAGCCTACACGTTTGAGAAGTGATAAGGTTATGGTAATAAACATACGTGGTTGAAGAAAGGATGGAAGAATGTGAGTAAGCCTACACGTTTGAGAAGTGATAAGGTTATGCCAATAAACATGCGTGGTTGAAGAAAGGATGGGAGAATGTGAGTAAGCCTACACGTTTGAGAAGTGATAAGGTTATGCCAATATACATACGTGGTTGAAGAAAGGATGGGAGAATGTGAGTAAGCCTACACGTTTGAGAAGTGATAAGGTTATGCCAATAAACATGCGTGGTTGAAGAAAGGATGGGAGAATGTGAGTAAGCCTACACGTTTGAGAAGTGATAAGGTTATGCCAATATACATACGTGGTTGAAGAAAGGATGGGAGAATGTGAGTAAGCCTACACGTTTGAGAAGTGATAAGGTTATGCCAATATACATACGTGGTTGAAGAAAGGATAGGAGAATGTGAGTAAGCCTACACGATTGAGAAGGGATAAGGGTATGATAATAAGCTTGATTGGTTAAAGAAAGAATAAAAAACATATACATTGGGTTATCCTTAGCCATTTCAAAACGGTAACCGCTTATTAAAAATGTTTAAACTCAAATATTTTGTAAACAAAAAATTTGTTTTTTTCATTTGCTGTTAATTATTGTTGATGCAAAAAACTGTGCAAAATTTTAAGTCAGTAGGTCAAAACATTCTTGAGCTACCACAGAAATGTAGATAGACATTAAACGGGGTGGAATTCACGAAAATAGTTTACCCTTCAATTTTTGCCCTTGATTAGGTGTTGAGTATGAAAATTAACAGCCAGGTCACTTCTTCGTGACACCCTGTAAATGTAGTTCGATAGTGAATCACGTGTAATCCTAACGTCTATTAAGTGCCAATAGACAACAACTACATTGTAGAGGTTCGGTAACGCCGCTTCTCTGCAACACGTTTAAATAAATAAGGTTCGCTCGTGTATTTAGGTGACGTCACGTGATGTATTAGCACTAGTCAAGGTCAAGCTGTTTGTGGGGTAATGGTGTGAACCAGGGCGCGCCTTGACCTTGACTCTGCTTCTCATATCGTTGGCCAACAATGGACCTTCTCGTAACACTGTTACAGCAATGCAATATGTTTTTAGCTAAGTTAGTTAAGACGATTGTCATTTTAGTATGGCTAAGAGATTATAAAAGTTGATTATCTATTCATTATTTACTTATAAAAATGAATTATTGTCATAGCCTTAGAAAATTTAATAATACATTATTTTTTCATTATTATCGTGTATAAATTACAAACCATTAAAAGTGAAAAAAATCAGAAGAATAAACAAAATATTTAATATTAGAACTATATTTTTTGCTAATTCAAAAATTTTAAAAGTACTAACAAAAGCTAAACTCCACAATAAAAATTACTGTATACAAAACTCCTTGTCAGAGTAATTTCAATTATTTTTAAAAACATCTCAACCATTAAAAATAAGAAGTCAAGAACATAAAAATAGTATTTAATGTGACATAAAAATTATTCTACTACATAACATATTGTGTTTTGACAGAAGAGTATAATTCATTACCATTATTTATTATTTATTTCTAAGACGGCGATCGTAGAGATATGGGCGAATATTACGGGTGAATGAGTGTGATGAGAGTAGATGAACGAGTGTAGTCATTTTTACTATCTGAGTTCGACTTGGCTCAGAAAGGACTATTTATTAACAGCCCAATAGCCAGGGCAACTATGGGACCTACAGCTTTACGTGGAATCCGAACCACGTAGTGTTGGTCTGATTTTCAGCTAACTGACAAGCCTGATACTCAGTTCTCTTCCCTACACAACATCTGAACCTTGACTACCACCCAACATGGACACCCCAGACTTCACTAGTAGTGTCCACGTTGAGAACATATCGCCTACAATCTCTTAAACACCCTATTAAGTACTATGGTCAGTAGCTAGCACAGTCAACAAAGAAGATAAGTAGAAAGAAGGGATGGTAAAAGAAGCAGCGTGAATGGCTGTACAAAGCTGTTTTTCAGTCCTATTAATACCAGCACGGAGACTGTTCAATGGTTGCCATCGACGTGGACACTACTTGAGAAGTCTGAGGTGTCCATGTTGGGTGGTAGTCATGAGTTGTAGGCTTGTCAGTCAGCTGAAAATAAGACCAACACTATGTGGTTTGGATTCCACGTAAAGCTGCCGGTTCCTTAGTAGTTATGGATATTGGGCTTAATAAATAGCTGTTTCTAAGATACAGTTGACCTTAGTTAGTAACATTGATCGCACTCATTTTTCTACACACATCACACTCAGTCGTCCCTAATATTTACTCATTACTCTACTAAAGGCCTCTTACTAATTAATAATGATGAATGAATAAAGTTAAAATTAATGAGCGGAAAAAGTTATCATCAAAATGTATTTAGTACAATAAAATTAGATAAAATTAACATATTAATGTTTGAAGTTGGCTTCAGGACGGAAGCCTAAATATGAAAATTAATTAATACGATAAGATTAATTTAGATAAATTAACTAATTAAACATCACACAATATAAGTTTAATACATTAGATGAGCAGGTGGTGAAAATGTGTTAGAAAATTACTATTGTTTGATCAATTGCATTCACACTGTCCAAATCCAAATAATCACCAATAAACTACACAGTAGTTTTTTCGTGTATTAAATGGTCCTTGTTTATCTGTATCAAGGGTTAACGTGACTATGGGAAGTTGGATATTTACACAAGTGTTTTATCTATAATGCCGAATAACTGAAAAATCCTGTTAGATTGTTTAACTATTTCATATAAATTACTAAAAAAAATATATTCAGAAAAATATAAATATAAATTATTATTACGATTAAAATATCTTATATAAAAAACTAAGATTTGTCAAATTCCAAATTATAAAGGGGTAGCAACTGAGTAACAAGAATATTTGACCTAATTTTATTGTTAGACTCATTTTTAAGCAATTAAATAATTAATCATATAATGCAGTGATTAAAAGAGATTCTAATACAAGTAGTCTAGTACTTGTGTATAGACTGTCTTTGTCAAAATTATTATATATTTTTATTTATTTAATTTATTTAAACATGTTTACTATTTTCAAACAGAAACCCCCGCAAAAGTACGAACTTTTTCAATATTTTATAGTGAAATACATTCCAGTGGCAAATCAAAATTATTAATTACATGTATGTGTATTTTTTAATACAGCCCTTCTCGGCAGATAAAGAGTACTTAAATATTAACTGAAAACTAACCACCATAAGTAATGTGATATCTAACTTATAACATAATTAATTACATTATACTGAATCTCATTGGTTGAGAATTTGGCCAGTAAAGTCTAAATTTTAAATTTCGAATCCCCAAGTGATCTGGCAGATGGTCAGATCACTACACTTTAATTGGCCAAATATTAATTTACAAGTTGTGAAAATTAACAATATTCACCTATGTATATTTATTTGACAGTAAAGCTAATAATTATGTCATCCTCAAATTAATGTTAAACTGATTAACCGCATTTATAATGTACTAATAATATCTTCGGATAACATGCCAGACTGTTCGTACTTGAATGTTATTGTTGAGCGTTTAGCCTAAAGTGCTCTTACAAAGTTACATGTGTTAAAATTCTGTCTAGATTTAAAACGGTCGTCGGTGCCAAATTTGCCAAACTGATACACTGTCACTGGAAAGAAACATAAGTCATAAAATGAGATTTATGTTATATGAGGCACGAAATTGTTATATAAGCTGATGATCTTGTATCCCCTGGGAATAATGTATAGTCGAGCAGTTGCCAGGGAATAAATCTTCCTGGATGTCACTTTCTGGCAGAGGAAGAATATTTTGTATTTCACAACTCCCTGCCAACTCGTGTTTTGCCATACAACTGGAACATCGTAGCATTTATATTTTACGACATAACTGATAAGTCAACAAACTTGTTCTTCAAAATAGTGCGTACATTTCTTGTTCTAGAGTATAAATAAAATAAGCAAGCTTTCTGGTGAAAATCAACAACTAAAGAGAGAGAAAGAGAAATACTATATTTACAATCTTCAAGATTGAAATGGTGTTAAGTTTACATACCTGCACTTAACAGATCCATTAGTTATCCACACAAAAGTATATTAGCATCGGCGTCACAGTCCGAAATATGAAAAACGTCCATTATGATTTAGATTAAGTGTCAAACTACAAATTTAAATACGTATAAGTCTTGTCGTAAGACATTTAACGAAAGAGAAAGCAGTTTAAGACAAATAAATATTTCCATGTCTACAAAGACGAGCTTATTTTGTTAAGCATAGCATCTTACAGTAAGCAATGTAAAGCATCCTAATTATATTATTAATTGTGTAAGCCACATCATTGTAAATTATGGAGAATATCTCTCATTGAATTGAATCGGCACTGGTGGCACAGTGCTGTAATCCAGCTACTTGGGGATAAATTGTTTGGGAGATTGTAGGCGATAGGTTCCATGCTCGGTTATCTTAATACCGACACGGCGTCCGCTCAATAGTTGTCATCAACGTAGACACTACTAGAGAAGTCTGGAGTGTCCGTGTTTAATGGTAGTCAAGGTTCAGATGATGTGTAGGGAAGAGAACTGAGTGTCAGGCTTGTCAGTTAGCTGAAAATCAGACCAACACTACGTGGTTCGGATTCCACGTAAAGCTACATCTCATAGTTGCCTTGGCTATAGGGCTATTAATAAATAGTCCTTTCTGAACTAAGTCGAACTCAGATAGTAACAATGACTACACTCATTCATCTACACTCATCACACTCATTCGCTCCTCATATTCGCCCATATCTCTACAATCGGCGTTTTAGAGATGAATGATGAACTTTGTAAAGCGGCTCTCAGTAGACTACCTAAACCGTCCCTTTTCATTATATGAAGGGTCACACAATGATCTACGTAAAACGTCACGTTCCATTGTATGAAGAATCTCGTAGTGAATTGCGTAGTGTCCCACTTGAAAATACATGAACCTTCTTATTGTGAACCATGAAATACGTCCACTTGTGATTATAAGAAGCATTTCACTGTGGCCTACTTAAAGCGTCCCACTTGAAAATATATTAAGCGTCTCATTGTGAACTATCTAATGCGTCCACCTGTTTATTATATAAATCACCCTCACTATGAACTACGTAAAGTGTTCCCTATAATTTATAAAAAGCATCTCAGTGTGGACTATGTAAAGTGTCCCCTGTGATTAGCCTATATGAAGCATCTCACTGTGAATTACGGGAAACAACTTGTTGTGAATTATGTAAAACTGGTACTAAATCGAATTATTTTAACTGCCCCATTATAAATCATAAGAGGTGTCTCACCTAAACGTATGAAGCGTCCAGATTCTCAACTCTTTGCCAACCACCTATAATAGTTTTTCTCGATACTTGTTATACATAGTATATCCTCGACTACCCGCACAGATACGCGTCAACAATCCACACGACGACATCGCTAATTAATGGCTTCTATCATTGTGCGCTGAGACTCACATAGTTACAATCACGTAAGTGTGGAGATCGCAGTCGTCGGCGCCGCCTCAGCGCTGTTTGTTGCGTCAGTTGCGGATGACATTTATGATCTTATGTCACGGGAACAGCCGCTATCACCAGTGATTAAGCAGGTTTAAACGGTAACGCGCCAGCGGAATGCCATCAAGGGTCTAGTAAATCCAGTGCCGCCGGGACGGCATTACTCTAAAGGCCGACATGATTGGTCCGTGCTAACGTTGCAGTCGAGATTGTTTTTAGCAGTTACTAATTGGTGAAGCTACAATAATTAATAGCAATTAGTTGTTCTATGGACAATGCTCTAGCCTATTTTAGCTCCTTTGAGGTCGATTTATGAAGGGAACTAGTTTTATAATGAAGTTAATTACAAAACGTACCGAGAAAATAATGGTTGCGTCGAGACTACAACTTCGATCTGTCAAATGTAGATGTAACATAATAATTAGTTCGTGGTACAACACTAAATGACAACTAATTAGTGTTACAATGTTGAAAGGTATTATTTTCTTCAAATATTATGTATAGGGGAGAATGGGTAACTTTAATTCACCTGTGTAGTCCGACTACGTCGAGAATATGTAAAGATCATTTTGTTAATAACCCAGTACAACGAGAAACTTTCCACTAAAAGCTCTAAATTAAAAAAAAAAAAAAAAACATGTAAACAACCCCTTACTTCACACTAAGCTTCTGACTCGTTTCCCCAATAAAATGTGTAAACTTATACAATTGGTAAAGCACTCCTCTCCGATCTACAAACATCGGACTCCTCCTGTTAAGGCTGTTAATCGTACTAGTCCACCAGTCAACCCAGTTAATGGGTTGACCAACGTTAGTCGTACGTTTTCCTAGAGTGGAGCTGTTAGTCTCACTTGTTTTCTCATTGGGTGGGTGGACCAATGTCAGCCGTACGTTTCTATAGAATAGGACTAATAGTTGACTGACATTGGTCAACCATAATGAAATCTGGTGAACTAGTACGAAGCCTTAACAGGTAGAGTCCGATGTTTGTAGATCGGAGAGGAGTGCTTCACCAATTGTATAAGTTTACACATTTTATTAGGGAAACGAATCAAAAGCTTTGTGTGATGTAATGTGGTCGTTTACATTTTTTTTTTTCAGACTTAGAATTTTTACAGCTAAGTGGAACGTTTCTCATTGTACTAGGTTATTAACAAATGGCCATTACATATACTCGATGTAAAACAAGTAAAAATAAACAATTGTTGCATTTCTCAACTTGTCTTCACAGTGGGTGGATGGACAAACGTTAGTCGTGCGCTGCAAAAGAGTGGAGCTGTTAGTCACACTTGTCTTCATTGTGGGTTGTTCGACAAACGTAGTTGTACGTTGCAATAGAGTGGAGCTGTTAGTCACACTTGTCTTCATTGTGGGTTGTTGGACAAACGTTAGTCGTACGTTGCCATAGAGTGGAGCTGTTAGTCACACTTGTCTTCATTGTGGGTTGTTGGACAAACGTAGTTGTACGTTGCAATAGAGTGGAGCTGTTAGTCACACTTGTCTTCATTGTGGGTTGTTGGACAAACGTAGTCGTAGGTTGCAATAGAGTAGAGCTGTTAGTCACACTTGTCTTCATTGTGGGTTGTTGGACAAACGTATTTGTACGTTGCAATAGAGTGGAGCTGTTAGTCACACTTGTCTTCATTGTGGGTTGTTGGACAAACGTAGTCGTACGTTGCAATAGAGTAGAGCTGTTAGTCACACTTGTCTTCATTGTGGGTTGTTGGACAAACGTTAGTCGTACATTGCCATAGAGTGGAGCTGTTAGTCACACTTGTCTTCATTGTGGGTTGTTGGACAAACGTAGTCGTACGTTGCAATAGAGTAGAGCTGTTAGTCACACTTGTCTTCATTGTGGGTTGTTGGACAAACGTAGTTGTACGTTGCAATAGAGTGGAGCTGTTAGTCACACTTGTCTTCATTGTGGGTTGTTGGACAAACGTAGTCGTACGTTGCAATAGAGTAGAGCTGTTAGTCACACTTGTCTTCATTGTGGATTTTTGGACAAACGTAGTTGTACGTTGCAATATAGTGGAGCTGTTAGTCACACTTGTCTTCATTGTGGGTTGTTGGACAAGCGTTAGTCGTACGTTGCCATAGAGTGGAGCTGTTAGTCACATTTGTCTTAATTGTGGGTTGTTGGACAAACGTTAGTCGTACGTTGCTATAGAGTGGAGCTGTTAGTCTCACTATCTTCACAGTGGGTGGGTTGACCATTGTTAATTATACGTCCCCATAGACTGGGGCTGTTAGTCGTATATGTCTTCGCACTGATAGGTCTCTCATACTTTGGATGATATATCTTGTTACGAAACCTAAATAACGTAATGTGGGATGGATTTTTTCTCTGTATATCAAATATAGAATCAAACTGTTGTAATTTTGTTGTGTTTGATGCGAAAACAAGCTCCTCAAAATAATTTAAGGAAGGTCCTCACTATTTATAAAGTTCATCGCGTATTCTGGTAAGTAAAAAACCAGTTTTAATACCTGTTTTTTCTCGTACCTGTGTTGTTTGAACGTTAAGATGTGTCTCCAAGTGTTTCCCAGTGTGTAAGAACATATCATACAAGTATGGACACTACAGAAAAGCTCCAGAAGAATGATAGTCAGTCACCTCTATTACGAACAAGATCATTTAGAATATCACATTTACAGTGGAATTGTTCATTTAAAACAGGTTTTCTGTTATTTTCATTAGAGAAACCGAACTTTTTTAACCTTACTCTACCCATTCCCAATAGACTATCCATCTGTGCGGGTAACTTATCAGACAGAGTAGTGGGGAGAAACAGTATAGTACAAGCCCAGGATTTGAACCTGCGCTATCTCTAACTCGGTAACTCAGGCTCAAAGTCCTCACGCCGCGTCTCAGCCTACGGCTTTTCCAAATGATTTATCGGTAATCAATCACACGTATACAATTTAATAATTATTTATTTAGTATAATACAGGGTGTTTATTTTAAAACGCAACCCATGATTTGAAATGGGTTGATTTTCAAAACAATACTGTACATACAATTAACAATACATATAGTTATTACAATTTGTTCAGAATACTGCACGAAAGCGTCTTGACATAAAACAAACGATTTTGTTTTAATATATTCCGCCACAGTAAACACTCACTAGTCTTTGCTCAAAACCATGTTTCTAACCTCAACTTAATGACATTGCACGAAACCCAAATAAAGTGAACAACAATGGAACAATGTAATTCAGCTGATAGCCAAGGAAGAAGAAGAAACAGGGCTCCCAACCTATGAATTTGTAATTATCTTAAACTTTCATTTTCTGTACTTGTAAATAGGGTTGCGTTTTAAAAGAAACACCCTGTATATGTAAACAAATATTTTAAAACCTATAAGTTAAAATCAGCTAAGATACCAAATGATTACTTTTATGTTATCATGGTAAAAAAGAAAGAGGTTTTTTTTTTAATTTAATACTAATACATTTATTGTACTTTAATAAGCCAACAGAAAAAAGTATTTACAAAAAGGGTTTATTTTCTTAATAGTCACACAACAATCAAATATAAATAGTATAGATAATAACTATAATAACTACTTCATGAAATTCCCAACAGTAAACAGTCTCAAGAACCGTTAAAAGAGCCTGCAATGCCGACTTAAAACAACTATATATATAAAACATTTAATGGCAGACAGGCCGTGATCTGGATCAGTTTTGCTGCTACCGGGGACCTTGACCTTGGACTCAGTTCTCACGTGGTTACACAAGAGCCTCAGGTACTCCACATCCTTCTGTAGAGGCCAACCGTGTGATCCACATTCAGAGGCACGTCCTCCACATGGACGTAATGGCCAGTAGGATCTACGTAACTTTGAACCCAAAGTGTATTTATTTATTCTTAGGACGCAGATCGTTAATATATGGATGAATAATTATTTCAAAAGAGTATGAAAGAGTTTATGCATGAACCATATTAGATGTTTCATGATATTAGTTACCGAAAAAATATTAGTGGAAAATATCTAATATTAAATATTACCAATCTCCATACCACACTGATTCAATAAGATCAGAAACAGTAGTGTTTCTAGTCGTGACGTACTTGTAATATTAGTAACCTATATACAGTACATAAAAGCTAAATACCACTGACTGACTCACTTACTCACACACTTATCATGAAATCTAAAAAAACCGCCAAACGGATTTATACGAAATTTTAAAGAAAGTTTGCTGTAGTATCGAAGTGAGCCACTGAGAAAGGATTTTTCAAAATTCCATTCCTAAGGGGTACAAACAGCACCTCGAAATTTCCCTTTTTCCATAAGAATAACATTGGGCTGATTTTAGTAAATTAATAACTGTTGTTTTGTAAATACAAAAAACATATTTATTTTCTATAATTGATATTATCCTATTGATGCATTAAGAGTTTAATCTTCAGCTGTCAAACAAAATCAGTTATGTTCTACTAGGCCTATTATTTGTGGTTAAAAGACACATACCGAGGCCGAAGGCTGAGGTGTATCGAGGTCAGCGAGAGTTGGGATTGGCACGCGAAGCGTACAGGGGTTTCCCCTAGTATTTTTACATTAGTGATTTTAGTCATTCAGTGTTCAGTCAAATAGGCCGAGAGGGGATGTTTGTTTATTTGCAGTCGTACAGCCGTGTCATCAATAAGAAAGAAGGTGTTTGGATATTAACTAGTACTTATGTAAACATGAATTTCCTTATTCACACTAAAATAAAACTGTGTATCAGAACTAGCGAGGCGTAATACTTCTTGTGCCAAGACTGTGCTACAAGACCAGCCAGCGAGTCATATCACGAGGAATACAAAAATATTAATATTAGTTTGGATCACATATTAGTTACTCTGAGTATTAGTTACTCTGAGTATTAGTTACTCTGAGTATTAGTTACTCTGAGTATTAGTTACTCTGAGTAATAGTTACTCTGAGTAATAGTTACTCTGAGTATTAGTTACTCTGAGTATTAGTTACTCTGAGTATTAGTTACTTCTCTGCATCTAATAGGAAAAAGCTAATACTAATATACTACGGGAGACCCCTGCACGCTACGCGTGCCAACCCCGGCTCTCGCTGCGTTCGAACACCTCGGCCTTCGGTCTCGGCTAGTGACTTTTGACTACAAATAATAATAGATTAAGAGTATAACGTAAAATTACAATATTAAATTTATTTACAGTATATCACTCACACTACTTGCGTTGCTACCTATTTATTAGTATAAATATCCAATTTTGCCTATTTAAAACGTGTTCATTTAATTTGTTTTTGTTTAACAGCTGAAGATTAAACTCATAGTATAATATTAAAAGTGCATCAATCACAGAGCAGCTTTGTCCTGTGGCATCAATAGTATAATGTCAAACATACAAAATAAACATGTTTATTTATTTACAAAACAGATGTTATTAATTTAATAAAATCAATAAAATTGTCTCCTTATGGATAATCTTTTAGGTGTGGTTTCTACCCCTCAGGACTATTATATCAGTACCTATTATGATAATAGGTTAACTGTATAACGTAAAATCTCAATATTAAATCTATTTACAGTATTTCACTCACACTACTTGTGTTGCTACCTATTTATTATCATAAACACCCAACGATACTACTTTGCCTATTTCAAATGTGTTTATTTATTTTTTTTAACAGTAAATATAAATTAGATACATAAAATAACTGCATTAGATTACCATTTAAACCATTCCTACAACCTTTCCTGGTTTAACATTATGAAAGATCTAACCTCATCAATATTACAAACACCATTATTTACATTTAAACAGGTGCTAAAACTTTTTGTAAATCATTATTGTACATTTCAACAGCTGTACATTTCAACAGCTGTTACTTTTCGATTCATATCAATCTCTCTCCATAGTATTCTTATGGCCGAATAACGAACTTTGAGGGCTTCCCGTGTCCTTCAGGCTGACAAATTCGAATAATTAAGATCTTGTTGCACAGCTACGAACAGAGTCAAATCTTATGACACATCGACCGTTTCAATTGTTTAAGAAATAAAGGAGGAGTTGCGTTGACAAAAACCGCTTCACGTATTATATATAAAAGGATTCAGCCATCTCTAAATGAGCGTAGATAAGTGATTGTAGTTTGTTGTGGTAACAAACTAAGGCCGACTATTCTTTTGAGTGTCCCCAAAAGGTGTCCAGCCCATTTACAAATAAATTAACAGTCGGCGCTTAACAGACGATTTCTTTCAAAATGTACTTCAACTGTGATTGGGATCGAACTGAGAACCTTTAGCTTATGAAGCTTTAGTTTTAACCAACTGCGGTTCCAACCAATTATAATTTCTCTGGGAGGCCAACGATTGATTTCTTCAGATAGTTCAAAATGTTGTGTGGATCTTATAGTTTTAACATTAAAATACAATTAATTATACCACATCTATAGGCCACTTGTATAACAAATAACAAACAAGTAGATCTTGAATGACGTACAAATATTTTTGCCAAAACTAACAACTGCTACTGGAAAACAAACAAAATCGCCAATCAAAATGCACTAAAACACTATAAATATCTGGTAATTGTAATTCATTTTTTCTTCAAAGTGAAAAATATTTTTCATTTGTCCAGTTGGGCTTTGATATAGGAAATGTTATTCGAGTATTAGATATTTTCAAAGTATAATAAATACTTCCCAAAGGTAAAATAAAAAAAACTCCATACAAATCCCCCAATATATCAAACATGCCATGTTACTATGTTGTAGATTTTTAAAGGATAATACAGATTATTATCCTTTAAATGTCCTCGCATATTCTTCCAACATCTTAGTTGAATATTTTATTGTGGGCTTAGTAAAAGTTCCCGCCATTTAACTTCTACTTGGAGTAACCTACCAAATCTAATGTACTTTATTACAAACTTGTAAAATACGTTTTCTCATTTTATTATTAAATACCTAAGCATATTTCTAAAAAATTTTAAACTTTTTTTTAACTTTAAGTGTATCACTCTCATTATCACTTCAACAATGATAGTGATAGTGAAAATTACCTAACTTGACAATTCATAAACAAGTATCCTAAGTCTTACAATCTATCTACAGTCTACTGGGACAGTACTTCAGTGCAAATAGATCTACTAAGTTAAAATAATAGATGCCATATCAGTAACATAGTTATAATCCTTCCAATCAAATAGCCATATTTGCATTCCATGTTCTATTGAAAACAAAATTTAATTTGGTCTTCAGAACGAGGGGGGGGAGGCGAGATGCCCATGACACAATTTCCCTCGCCTGAAAAAATCCCATTTTACTTCCTCCCATATGATCCCATATGATACTTGCTCCAAAAAAATTAAGATCGTCAAAAAAACTTGTTTACAAGTTGGTTTAAAAATCCATTTTAGGGTCCCCGAACTCAAAAAAGTGTTTTTTTTTTTTTTTTTTTAACAAAAATGTTTGATGTCTGTCCGTATGTGTGTCTGGCTGTATGTATGTGCAGTTCACTGGAAACAAAATTGATGGATACATTTTTATTAAATTTGGTTTAGCCAATATCTCCAGACTTTTTTTTTTTTTTTTTTTTGCAAAAAGCATACAAAAATGGAATTTTCTCAAAAACTGCGCTAACGATTTTTATTAAATGTTCAAGGAATATGTAAATTACAATTTAAAATGTTTTAGTAAAAAATACATGTCTCAAACTTGACTAGTTTTTGAGTAATGTAGAAAAAACAAATTTGGAAATCAAACTGGTAATTTTTAAAGTTTTTATTTTTAGTGTGTAACAGGGGGTTAAGTTTGTGCCAATTCTTTACAACCATTTATTTATTTTGTAAGCACCAACACTACATCACAGGAGTAACACGGGGTAATTTGTTTTAAAGAATGATTTTTAAATTCCAAAATGCCAATAGAACTGTTAATCACAACTCTCGTTAACCTTGACCACTCAGTTATAAATATATCCCAAATTAGGGTAAGGTTTATATTAGGTACGACCGAGATAAGTTGGGGTCTGAAACAAAATAAATTGACTGAAAAATTATTACAAAAATCTTACGTTTAGGATTTTTCGCTCCTTTCTTCCTCGATTCTTACAGCTAATATTTTTTACACTATATGGGTTGGTGGGAGGAGTGAGATATAATTTTTGTTCCAAGCGTTGCAATTTTTTTCTCTCTTAATGTTTCTCCTTTACAATTATTTAGGTTAAATAACTATAAAGGTATATTAAAATGTATTACTACAAAATTATCAAAGATAGTGTCACAAGAATTAACGGACAAAAATATTCCTTTGAGATACTAATATTTTTATTATGGCCGACGTTAACATTTAGACGGCCATCGTAGAAATATGTCTCGAATATGGGGAGCGATTGAGTTTGATGAGTGAAGGTGAACGAGCGTATCATTGTTACTAACATAAAGTTAAGTGTTCCTTGGAAAGAACCAATTATTAATAGCCCAATAGCTTTACCTGGAATCCGAACCACGTAGCTCAACCACGTGGCCTTGTTTCCAGCTAACTGACAAGTCTTATACTAAGGTCTCTCCCCTACACAACATTCGGATACTGACTAACACCAAACATGGCCACCCAGACTTCTCCAGTAGTGTTCATGTCGATGGCAACCATTGAGCGGCCGCCGTGTCGGTATTAAAACCCAGTTGGCACTGACATCCTTCCAGAAGGATCAGTGACAGTGTTGTACTATAACCATGCTATGTAGTGGTTTTGACAACTGGCACTAGAGGCAGCATTTTTTTTCAGTCATTTATAACCTAATAAACAGTTTGGCATGTGCTTTCATTGATTACAGGTTAAGTTGATGTCATGAAAAAACATTAAAATTGTGCCTTTCGTGAAATGGATGATTCAGATGTTGTTCGTGTGGATGGGTAAGTGTTGTTCAGTTATTTTTTATTAGATTTGCCAGATAAGGTATATTCATATTCTAAAATAGTTACTTTTCAAAGGAAAAATACAAAATATTTGTTTTTTTACATAGCCTGTAAAATGTTTTATATTATATTAGATGATCCTTCCAGAAGGACGTCAGCTTTACACAAATGCAAGTGTACTCACTTCTCGAGTGTTTGTCGCTACTTGCATTTTTTACAATACACTTATATTTTAGGTAATTCCTGTGTTTTTTTAGGAGGATGGTCCCCTTGCATGCACTTTTAGACTTCATTGAAGGAAACGGTGAATGTATACCACACAGTGGAGTAACTATAACAATGATGCCACCATTGAATGCCACTCAAGATTTGACCGACGAAGACTCGGGTGAAGAGGAAAACGTTGTTATTGATAACATGCCTCCTAGCCAAATAAATGCACCCGCTTTACTTGACGATGATATTTACCCAGAAGCCCCTCAGAATGGACAACCCAAAAATGGTGCTGGGAAGAGAAGAAATAAAAATAAAAAAACATTCAACTGGAAACCAAATTGTGATTTAGAGACTGTGGCTGAAGAGTGGCCACTACTAATGACTGTCAAAAATGAGATGAAAACCCCATTAGATTATTTTAAGCTTTTTTTGATGAAGATGTTATAGCCATGCTGGTAACATACACAAACCAGTATGCGGCTAACAAAATCGATTAGGAGACTGTACAGAAAATGAAATTATGTGTTTCCTTGCAATTTTGTTGCTTAGCGGCTATATTACAGTCTCAAGGAGAGAAATGTATTGGGAACAGGCATCTGACTCTCATAACTCTCTTGTAGTGGAGGCCATGTCCAGAGATAGGTTTAGGTTTATAATGCAAAATTTGCACACTTGTGATAATGACAACTTGAATCCCAAAGACAAATTTGCCAAGGTAAGGCCGCTTATCCGGAAAATATATGAAAGATGCCAAAACTTCTTGCCACATAAGCAGAACCAATCAGTAGACGAAAGCATGGTTCCGTATTTTGGTAGACATGGAACTAAACAGTTCATTAGAGGGAAGCCAATTCGATATGGATTCAAGTTTTGGTGTGGGGGGCCTAGCAATGGATATTTGGCATGGTTGGAACCTTATCAAGGTTCTGGAACTTTACCAGAGAAATATGAAAATTTTGGTCTAGGTTATGGTGTAGTTATGGCTTACACTGATACTCTTGAACACCTACCATACAATATTTTCTTTGATAACTTCTTCACTTCATTTTAACTGTTAACAGATCTTAAAGAAAGAGGTATTAATGCTACTGGAACAATAAGAAGTAACAGGTTTGGTAAGGAATGTTTAATCTCAGATCCAAAAATTATGAAAAAGAAACCAAGGGGTTCAATTGAGTATGCTAGTGATGAAACAAAATCTATTTTATTAGTTTCCTGGAATGATAACAACGTAGTAAATGTTGCTACCAATTACGACACGTTACATCCTTTACGCCAAGTCCAAAGATACTCACAACAGCAAAAGACCAAGATTTCAATACAACAGCCTAATGTTATTCAAAATTATAATACATCAATGGGTGGCATAGACAGAGTGGATCAAAATATTTCGCTTTATAGAGTATCAATCAGGGGCAAAAAGTGGTACTTCCCCATAATCGCTCATTTACTTGACGTCAGCACTCAAAACGCTTGGCAGCTCTATAGAAATGATGGTGGAAAACTTGACCAACTGGCCTTCAGAAGAAGGATTGTTATGGCAATTCTGGAAGGAAGCAAGAGAGTTGTTTCAGGAAGAGGTCGCCCCTCGTCTGCCTGCAAACTTGATTCTAGGTAACTTTATTACTACAATACCTATTCATTTAGTATATCTATTATTTCACACATGTAAAATGTAGGTATTGGCAAGTATTTTTTTATTACAGGTACGACAGAACTGACCACTTTGTTCAAGAACTTGAAATTGACCCAAGAACTGGAAATAAGAAACAGCTCCACTGCAGGTTGTACCGCAAAAAAGCAACGACTAGCTGTGTAAAGTGTGAAGTGCCGTTACAAGTATCATGTTTTTCAAACTATCATGTAAAATAAAACTAAATCAAGTAATCAAAGCAGTTTGTTTATAATAAAGTTGCTCATATATCCTAAAATCAGTGATCTTGTTTCATAAACCACATATACCTGTATTTTGCTAACGTACTTCCAGAAGGATGGATTTTTTCAGAGCTCCAGGGATTGTGGAAAGTAAAAAACACTTATGTATGTTTACTTGGGTCCTCAAGAACCAATATTAGGGGGAAAAACTAATTTTAAGGAAAAAAATAATTCAGCATTATCTGGGTTAAGAGGAGTTCAAAACCTACCGCCTACAATCTCCACAACGCTTTGTCCCCAAGTAGCTTAGTGCCACTAGTGCCGTGACATTGTAGAAGGTATGTTTAAAACTTAAAATGCATTGTTAACCAAAATTGGAAATGAAACCACTGTGGGAGAACACTTTTATAGTTTTTAGTTATAAAAGGGACGAATCACCATAATTTTTATATTTTTATTATCAAAATGGAATGTGACAATTAAGTGCTTATTGCTTCTTAACGACTGTACAATTTAAAGATTAACATTAATTGTAAAGCACTAAAACTGACTTATTGCATCATAAACAAATATCTAAATGATGTTCAGTTGAAATCGTTGATGAATCGATATGTTCGAATTTCCTATCTGGTCGAACTGAATTATCCGATGTCGGATAAATGTGCTGATTAGCCTTTTAGATGTCGACCGGTTTCCGGGCAGACATTCTTCAATAGGTTTACTGCAGGATAAATAGCCGTTTACATAATTTTGTTTTAATACATAAGGATGTTAATGCTCTCAGGCCGTTTTCTGCCCTGACTTATATGATTTTATATTTAGTTTATGTATATTAAATTTAATGAAAGCTGTTAATACGGAAGGTTGTTTTGCTAACATTTATAAGGTACGAGTCTTATAATCTAGTTTGTGAGTAAATAGTCTCTAAAGTGAGTACAAGGAAAATGTATCATGGCTTGTTGGTAAGATTGGATGGATAGGAGGACGTGAACTTGGGACAATGCGAGTGAAAATGGAAGTGTGTAGACCTCAGTGGCTTTAAATAAATAATCTGCCCTATATTGTAATATCTGATTTGTTTGTAGAAAAAAACTTCAATCAATAATTGAAGTAGAAGTCATGCTTTCTCATATTCTATTGTGTTGTATTTATTGTCGGCACTGGTGGCGCAGTGCTGTAACCCAGCTACTTGGGGACAAAGTGTTGAGGATATTGTAGGAGATAGGTTCTAAGCTCGGTGGCGCCCTTAATACTCTAATGGCGTCCAATCAATGGTTACCATCGACGTGGACACTACTACAGAAGTCTGAGTGGCCATGTTAAATGGTAGTCAGGGTCCAGCTGTAGTGTAGGGAAGAGAACTAAGTGTCAGGCTGTCAGTTTATTGAAAATCATTCCAACACTATGTGGTTCCGATTCCACGTAAAGCTTCAGGTCACTTATTTTCTCTTTCTACTAGGCTATTAATAAATGACTCTTTCTAAGAAAAAAAGCAGCCTAAACATCCTTGCATGCTCGGTAAGCTAATTCTTCAACTGGAGTCGAGGTGGTTGATCCGAACTATATACGAGAACTCGGATATGCTCTACGTTCTCCTATCTATAAAACGACCGACCATCCTTGTATGCTCGGTAAGCTAAATCTTCGACTGGAGTCGAGGTGGTTGATCCGAACTATATACGAGAACTCGGATATGCTCTACGTTCTCCTATATATAAAACGACTGACCATCCTTGCTTGCTCGGTAAGCTTCCTATATATCAATCCTTGGACCCGAGTCGAGGTGATTGATCCGAACTATATCCGAGAACACTGACATGCTCTACGTTCACCTATCTATAAAACGACCAACTATCCTTGCATGCTCGGTAAGCTTCAATTGGAGTCGAGTTGGTTCTTCCAAACTATACAGATGACATGCTTGTAGTTCTCCTTACACTAGAACGCCTGACCATGACCACTAGAATGCATGCTCGGTAAGCTTCAATTGGAGTCAAGTTGGTTCTTCTAAACTATACAGATGACATGCTTATAGTTCTCCTTACACTAGAACGCCTGACCATCGATGCATGCTCGGTTTGCTAATTCTTATTTACTCGATTGGAGTCGAGTTGGTTCTTCCAAACTATACTGATGACATGCTTATAGTTCTCCTTACACTAGAACGCCTGACCATCGATGTATGCTCGGTAAGCTTCAATTGGAGTCGAGTTGGTTCTTCCAAACTATACAGATGACATGCATATAGTTCTCCTTACACTAGAACGCCTGATGCATGTTCGGTTTGCTAATTCTTATTTACCCGATTGGAGTCGAGTTGGTTCTTCCAAACTATACTGATGACATGCTTATAGTTCTCCTTACACTAGAACGCCTGACCATCGATGCATGCTCGGTTTGCTAATTCTTATTTACCCGATTGGAGTCGAGTTGGTTCTTCCAAACTATACAGATGACATGCTTATAGTTCTCCTTACACTAGAACGCCTGATTATCGATGCATGCTCGGTAAGCTTCAATTGGAGTCGAGTTGGTTCTTCCAAACTATACAGATGACATGCTTATAGTTCTCCTTACTCTAGAACGCCTGACCATCGATGCATGCTCGGTAAGTTTCAATTGGAGTCGGGTTGGTTCTTCCAAACTATACAGATGACATGCTTATAGTTCTCCTTACACTAGAACGCCTGACTATCGATGCATGCTCGGTAAGCTTCAATTGGAGTCGAGTTGGTTCTTCCAAACTATACAGATGACATGCTTATAGTTCTCCTTACACTAGAACGCCTGACTATCGATGCATGCTCGGTAAGCTTCAATTGGAGTCGAGTTGGTTCTTCCAAACTATACAGATGACATGCTTATAGTTCTCCTTACACTAGAACGCCTGACTATCGATGCATGCTCGGTAAGCTTCAATTGGAGTCGAGTTGGTTCCTCCAAACTATACAGATGGCATGCTTATAATTCTCCTTACACTAGAACGCCTGACTATCGATGCATGCTCGGTAAGCTTCAATTGGAGTCGAGTTGGTTCTTCCAAACTATACAGATGGCATGCTTATAGTTCTCCTTACACTTGAACGCCTGACCATCGATGCATGCTCGGTTTGCTAATTCTTATTTACCCGATTGGAGTCGAGTTGGTTCATCCGCACGCAGCAGCCATCCACTAGATGTCAGTTTATGGCTGCATCTCTGTTATGCCCAACACGCGATCACTTCACGTTCTCACTATATCGTACTTCCCTCATCTCAATTACACCCTTCGTGAGAATCATATTTAGACTAACTTGGAATCACATTAAATAACTTATCTTGTGGATAATTGTTCTGATTAACTATAATATAAATGTAAAAGAAATTCAAAACCATACCTTTTCTATCTGTAATACCCTATCCTTCAGTTATTGCTTTGAGAAAGCAGTTTCACCTCAGTCCAGCATGCAGGGTCGTCTCTGTCAAGAAGTCATAGGTCTACAATAACACCAGATTTTCCGTACCCCAAGGAGTCTAATAACGTAACGGTGTATGGGTAGGTGGTTCAATAACAGTGTACGAGTTTGAGTGGGTGGGAGGGTCATAACCACTGTATGTGTACGGATGGGTGGGCGGGTCATTACTACGAACGTGTACTGGTGGTTGGTTGGGTTATCACTACGAACGTGTATGGGTGGGTGGGAGGGTCATCACCACTTTATGTGTACGGATGGGTGGGCGGGTCATCACTAAGAAATTGTATAGGTAGGTGGGAGGATCATAACCACAAAACTTTATAACCATATTGTAAAATCATGCTCAGTGATATTATTAGGAAATGTGGTACACTCTGTTTAAAAAAAATTAGTGGCGGTAGTTAAAAAATTTGTTTTTTATAGATGAAATAAAAATTATTTTAACACCAACATTTTTTACGAATGTCATTGACGTTTGAAATTGTTGGAAGTAAAAACATAAATGATAAATCTTCTTTAATAGGAAATTGTTACGATATTGTTGTGTTCTAACCTTTATCACAGCATCATTCAGTTTTCTACCCTTAGTCAGGTCCAAGCCTGTATTATGCTAGTGGTCTATCTTATACCTAGATTAATTTATCTTATTATATTCATAACATTTCTATACTATCCAACAATTTTTCCCTTTTTTCTCCCTCTCTTTGCTGTTTTTCTCTCTTCCGTTTTCTACATCATTATTTCTTAAACACTGACCTAATTATTTCCTCGCCTTTATTTCTTTCAATATTTCTAATCTCCCTAGAATTTCTTTATGTATTATTATCTTTTGATATTTGATTACCTCCGTTAAACTTCAAAGGCATAATAAATGTATAAATTGTGCACTAGCCGATAAAAACTTTATCACTGTCACCTGCTTAGGAATGGCAACGATACATCGATATATAAGAAATATCGATAAATACGTTTCGATATTTATCGATATTTTCTTTCCGTACTATCGGCCATATCGATATTTTGGTTCGCTATATCATATCACTAAATATTGACGTTATTCTCCCTATACAAACTCATCACGAATCAAAAAAACAGATTTAAATTGCCTCTTATGCGTACAAAACATGCTTTAATATAAGAAAGTAACTTATAACGTTTTTTTTTTTTTTTACGTGAAGTTAACGCACTTAAATGCAGTTTATTGTAGACCAGTGGATGGAACGGGTAAATTAAGTTGTGTGTGAGTTGGCAACGCTGACTCTAAGATGCCTATCCAGTGACATTACAAACTATTATTACATTACTCTTTTATAATTAACATAATAATGAAAGCTATAATAATTCTTACTTTGCATTTTTTTATTCAACCCCACAGATCACAACTTGTTTCGTGTAGATAAATGTATTCATTTTAACATTCAGTAGCTATTCTAAATATTGACAGCTAAACATGAGTGTATTTTTGGTCATGATATAAGAGTTAGTGCATAGTTTTAAACAGAAAAATCATTTACAGTTCGATATATCGGTTACCCGATGTATTTCTTTCGATACTATCGTTAGATCTATATTTTGTTTGCGATATATCTGTAATTCGATTTATCGATATGTTGAAAATATTTTCCATCCCTACTTTTAAGTTAAAGTAGTTCATATTCTATATTTGTTTGAAGAAGGTAGAATTTTCCCGAATATAAAATTAATTTTTATGCCAGTTTCTCCAGTTATTACGAGGACAGGGGCAGGTAAGCGCTTCTTATTTATCTGGGCTACGTTTTTGGGAGCCGGGTCAGTTCTGTGCCCCCATACATCGCAGCGGACCAGTTATACCTTACGTGGGCCTGGCATCATGTTGCACTTCTGTTCTTTTGCAAGTAACTGTTTAAACGGGTCGAACCTTTTAGAACAAGGTGTTTTTTTTTTTTTTTTTTTTTTAGTTGCAAATGTGATTTTTTGAGTGGTTTCTGGGGTAAAGTATAATATATGTCTTCAGTTTTGTTGTAAATTATTCCTTATGGAAGATGCATAAAGATTAACTATAGAAGTTGACTTGTGTTAGTATGTCATAACATCTTACAATTTGTTTATGATATCTAATGTAACAGTGTAACGTTATTTTAAAAGGACGTTTCAACTGAACATGATGTTTCAAGAGTCGTAAAGACGGATATAAAAATAATATAAAATGTGTTAACATAACTTTATTCCAATAGTCCTTAGAATCAGAGGCAAAGCTATTAAAAAGGGCTTCTTGGCCCTAACTTCACCTGGTAACATAAAACCTGCTTTAACGTTTTATTTCTTTCAACTAAATTTTCTGCTGCAAGGTATGCGCAAATAATTGTTATGGCAAGAGCACTATTATATCAACACTTCATGAATAGTATTTTACAAATACAAATACTTATCTGGAAAACCCAATTGTTTCAAGTTGTTATGTCCTGAATAATTGTTAGCGGACATTTAAATCCCTTTAAGCCTTTTAAACGACTGATAATCATCGATGTGATAACCTAGTGACGAGCTTTCCGCATTCCAATCAAGGCCGCGGCCTTCCCCCTCCCCGACCTCAATCCCCTATCTGATATTTCGTAGAAATACGAAGTATCATGTGTGTGTACACACTCGCGCGCGCGCGCGCACACAAGATAAAACAACAAAGCTTTGTAATAGAAGTTGATGGTTTGTTTTGAATGAACATAAATGTGGTCAAATACTTTTTAGCATTGAATACAAACCCAAATTTACGTGGAACTTCTCATTCACCATTAGAGACGTGACTAAAGAAATGCGCAAAAAGGTGTCAACTGACATCTTATATAGCAGTTATTCCAGCCAGTCTAAGGCTTTAGATATGAGTAAGGCGTCAACTGACATCTTATATAGCAGTTAATCCAGCCAGTCTAAGGCTTTAGATATGAGTAAGGCGTCAACTGACAACTTCTAACAGTGATTCAAGTAATTCTAAGGCTGGGGAGATGATCAAGGCGTCAACTAACATCTTCTAACAGTGATTCCAGTCTGTCTAAGGCTGGATAGACGAGCAAGGCGCCAACTGACATCGTCTAACAGTGATTCTAGTCAGTGTAAGGCTGGATAGACGAGCAAGGTGCCAACTGACATTATCTAACAGTGATTCCAGTCAGTGTAAGGTTGTATAGACGAGCAAGGCGTCAATTGTCATCGTCTAACAGTGATTCTAGTCTGTCTAAGGCTTGGTAGACGAGCAAGGCACCAACTGACATCGTCTTACAGTGATTCCAGTCAGTGTAAGGTTGGATAGACGAGCAAGGCGTCAACTGACATCGTCTAACAGTGATTCCAGTATGTCTAAGGCTGGATAGACGAGCAAGGCACCAAGTGACATCGTCTTACAGTGATTCCAGTCAGTCTAAGGCGTCAACTGACATCGTCTAACAGTGATTCAAGTCAGTCTAAGGCGTCAACTCACATCGTCTAAAAGTGATTCCAGTCAGTGTAAGGTTAGATAGACGAGCAAGGCGTCAAATGACAACTTCTAATCCGTCCTGAGCTCACGACATCCGTCCGCCGGGTGACCGCAGAGCGCACGTGACTCCCTCCAAGTCATATCAATTACAATTACAATCACAATTACCGTAATTCACTGCCTCTGCCAAGGTCCGCGTCAAATTACCGAGTAAATAGTCTACAACGTTTATTACAGTCCGTACTGCAGTGCTCCGGTAGCTAATGACATTCCGAAATCTCGCAGTAATCGTGGAAAGATGAGTTCTGTGTGTGTTCTGGAGCCGAGAGTCGCGACAGTGGCCGGAGGCCCGGATGTGCTGTTATGGAGGGTATAGATAGAGTTGTCTTCTGGAGCCTACAGGTAGCTCATTGCTGTTACAATTATCCAGGATAAACGATTCTAAAAATGAACGATTCTCTATCAAAGAGCAAACAAGTTGTTAGTGTCGGGTTTTGACTGAATGTCCCCACATTTGGATTTGGGGGTTAAGTGTTAGCGAGACTTTACAGTCTTAACTTCGTCCCTTTAATAAAGGCATTTTTCATTTCATTTGGTATAGTCTTTCAACATAAAAACAGATTAAGTTTGATCCGGGTACGTACTTTGACGTACACGCAAGCGATAGACTTACATCTTGTGTAACGTATAAGGGAGGTTTTTTATTATAGAGGAATGTGATTGTAGAGGAACATATGCCACGTCTCCCAGTTATGGAGCCTAGATTTTTCTTTTACTATCAGAACAAAATAAGTACGCCGTCTAGTATGAAGTGGTACGTCCAGGTACGCTTATTATTCATTGCAACATTGTTTGATTCAGTGTGTCTAATTAATAACAAGGGAAAGCTATCGAATGTTTACAACGAACTATGTTTCGCATCATACTACAAGTCTTCTAACAGTCACGAAATTTTGGGAGACGATCCGAAAAGACTCCTCAAGCCCTCAATAAAATACGTGGACAAATTACGATTTCTTTTTCAAAATGTAATTTTTATAACGAAAAGATGGTTTAGACAAAGGCCCTGATGGTTCTATCTTTTAATATCTACTGTACTTGATTTGCTACATTAATACATTTTATAAAACAGAACCTATCGTTTAAATTTAATAAATCCGTCTTAAATATATATATATATTTATAACGCCCTGCCTACATAATACCCTTACTAGGACTTTGTTTACAGTAACATCCTGCATTATGAGTACTTAGGGTGCCACCAACCATCCAAGAGGAATATATTTGAGTGTATAGAGATAGTAGTACAGTATAAGTTTGGAGTGTAGGGAGGTATCCGACCCCAGAGGAGGGTCTGTGACTCCATGAGAATATACATGATTCTAGAGACATTTGTGTAACGTATAAGGGAGGTTTTTTACTATAGAGGAATGTGATTGTAGAGGAACATATGCCACGTCTCCGAGTTATGGAGCCTAGATTTTTCTTTTACTTTTTTGTTACTATCTGAGTTCGACTTAGCTCAGAAAGGACTACGAGTATTTATTAATAGCCCAATAGCCTACTATGGGACCTACAGCGTTACATGGAATCCAAACTACGTAGTGTTGGTCTGATTTGCAGCTAACTGACAAGTCTGACACTCATTTCTCTTCACTACACAACATCTGAACCTTGACTACCACCCAAAATGGACACCCCAGACTTCTCTAGTTGTGTCTACGTCAACGGCAACAATTGAAAGGACGCCATGTCGGTATTAAGAGGGCCGAGCATGGAACATATCGCTTACAATCTCCCAAACACTTTGTCCCCAAGTAGCTGGGTTACAGCACTGCGCCAAGCTGAATTAATCTATGTTAAATTGATAGTTTTCTCAAAACAGTCATAGAAATCTTTTTATAATAGTCGCTGTTAATAATTCCATAGACTTACGTATTAACTGCCTATGCCTCAAGGAATGAATTAGAACCTAATATATTAACTCTAAAATACCTCAATACATATTTCAGAGAGATTTTATGAAATACAATTTGTCAGAATCGTTGTTTGGAGAACCGGAGGCCGAGCGTTGTATAGTGGGTGGGAAGGCCAATACGCCTTCATTTTATATATGCATAGATTCATTTAGTACATGCATGGTTGGGTGGATAGGTCAGTACGACTGTACTTGTTTGGGTGAGCGGGTAGGCACTCTACCTTACTGTACGTTTTGGGTGAGTGGGTGGTAGGTGAGTTAGAGACAGCACAGTTTCGAATCGTAGCCCTAACTGGAAGATTTAAACAGTATTTTCTATTGTAATGCATTGGTTCTCCCCCTTACTCTGTCCGAATAAGTTCTTTGCATAGATCAAAAGTCTTGGACACAATAAGGTATAAAGAGAGGTCATCCTATTTTTGTTAAAAAAGCAGAATAACCAAAAATGTAAGATCTCAAATTTTTTATTTCAAACTTAATAAACATTGAAATGTAAATTTGATACATACCGATACGCGTGACTTATTTAGTCCAGAAGAGTAAATTGTACTGTCAGACTTTATTTATATTAACTTTTCTTAAATCTACAAAACGAGATGTACCAACAAATAGTTCGTAGCACAAGCTATTTCAACAGTAGTCTTAAGAAGCACGCTTGTCAAAATATTAAATTATCATTTAGCAAAATACATAATATATTTATAGCTGTTTTTTGTCAGCTATTATTTCATTTCTTTTTATAAAAGATGAGATATATATTTGGATCAAGATCGTGAAGGCATGCCGTATATATATCAAATCCATCGGGCTGCAGAAAATCTAAAAACAACATCAAACCTTTGCGCAACCTCGATCTAAATCAATAGAACAGTAGAACGAGTCACGCGTTGAGAAATACCTGGCTCCAGTAAGACTCCAGCCCTGGAGTGAGGAAGACTTGTGAAGGACGAACTCCTGGAGCGGTGTAATAGTGGACAATCGCTTGCTGAGATTCATTTGGTAAATTATACCAGGCTAGGTCAGGTCGCTGTTGCCAAGGTTAGGACTGCCAACCAACAGACGAGAAGGCTGCCTTATCTTTACAACTAGGACCCGTATTAGACTCGTAAACCTTTATGAATTTAAGATATGAAATTGAGGCCATATTAGGACATGAGGATGGATTTTTGGTTGCTATCAAAATATAATCAGTATAAGCTGCAACAGGAAGGTTTACAGCAATTCATCTTACAGTATGACGATTGACTATCTAATGTCCATACTGTTTTTTATATTTCTCATCTAATATATTGTTTAAGTGTATACTTGTATTTTGATATGTACTTATATGAATAGTGAAGCACATTTAATTAGCTACTAAATCTTAAAAGAAGAAAGTAGAAAAAGAAAAATTAAGAGTACCTCCAATTACCCAATGGTTAAAAAATATAATGCTTTGTTAAAGATGCAGGACATAAAAACAAAACAAACTCTACCTTCTTCCAGAACACCCATAGTATTTTTAAAGACTAAGAGATATAATAAAATAGAAAAATAAATCCAAATTTATTTGTATGATTCTGTTCATTTTTGTATAATTCTTATTCATACATTTTACAAGTTAGTAAAGATACATGGACAGTTTTAATTTTTTTCAAAATTTATTAAGTAAGGCAAGCACATTTTTAATTGCATTTTCATATGTAGGAATTTATATAGAGTTCTATAAAAATAATGTAATTTTTATTTTTAATTTCCATTGTATAGCCTGTAATTTTATAAAACCATCTAATGTACAAAAATATAATGGTAAATATACTATCATATGATATTAAATAGTACTGTATGATATTGTAGTATCTTATTAATTTTGTAAATGTCTTTAAAATATTCCTTAAAACAAATTAATAATTTTAATATTCCTAACCTACTTGACTTTAACTGTCCTGAATTACACAATTAATTAATTCTTGATGTACGAATCTGACGAAAGATAGAATATTTGGTATCCGTTTAGTCTTTTTCACCGACTTCCCACAGTTATTCACTGACTCTTATAATTTAAAAAATATCGATCCTAAAAAAACTATGTTTAAATTTCTGTTATTCTGAAAATTATTGTTTACTATACTACAAAATCATATTGCACATATTTCCGATAATTCTTTCGATAATATCGGCCATATCGATATGTTGGTCCGATATATCATATCAATAATATTAACGTTGTTCTCTCTGTCTTCAAAATCATATTGCACATATTTCCGATAATTCTTTCGATAATATCGGCCATATCGATATGTTGGTCCGATATATCATATCAATAATATTAACGTTGTTCTCTCTGTCTTCAAAATCATATTGCACATATTTCCGATAATTCTTTCGATAATATCGGCCATATCGATATGTTGGTCCGATATATCATATCAATAATATTAACGTTGTTCTCTCTGTCTTCAAAATCATATTGCACATATTTCCGATAATTCTTTCGATAATATCGGCCATATCGATATGTTGGTCCGATATATCATATCAATAATATTAACGTTGTTCTCTCTGTCTTCAAAATCATATTGCACATATTTCCGATAATTCTTTCGATAATATCGGCCATATCGATATGTTGGTCCGATATATCGATATGTTGGTCCGATATATCATATCAATAATATTAACGTTATTCTCTCTGTCTTCAAAATCATCACGATTCTAAAAAAACACATTTAAATTGCCTCTTAATGTCTATAAAACATGCATTGAAAAAATAAACACATTATATTTACGTTTTTACGTGAGGTTAAGTGGGAAATTAATTAATTTCCGAACTTTTATTTTTAAATGGTTTACATGACAAGTATTGTAAGTATGTTTAGTTAATTTATTTATTTGATTTCTAGTGTTTATAAGAAGCAAAATCACATTTAACAATGTGATTTTATCAAGCAAAAAATAATAAAAATGTTATTATATTATTCTATTATAATTAACATAATAATTAAAGGTATTAATTTTTCATTCAACCCCACAGACCTCAACTTGTTTCTTGTAGATACATATATTTAATTGTTACATTCAGTAGGCTATTCTAAATTGCTATTCTAAATTAGTTTTTGCATAGTTTCAAACAGAATAATCATTTACAATTCGATATATCGGATAGCCGATGTATCGATAGTATGTTAGATCGATATTTGGTTTTCGATGTATCGATAATTCGATTTATCGATATGTTGAAAATATATACATCCCTACATGTGTTTCGACACATGACGAGTTAAGGGTATACCACATATTATATTATTATATAAGACTTGTGTTGAGTAGTCGAAGACAAATAAGCGTCAGCCACGCAGCAGGTGTGACCACGTCCAATCTCAGGTAGCCAAATTTGGCTGACAAATTACAGTGCCAGGGCCCCCGGCGACCAGAATAACAAGTTGGGCATATGAGCCTGCGATCGTTACGGATTGTCAACGAAGTAGTGCGGTTACTAATTATAGTTTACTAATTGTTTTGCTTTAAACAATAAGGGTAATCTAAAGAAAGAATTATTAGTGAGCGAAATTACAATAGAAATCAGCTAAAAAGCCAAAATTTGAGGTGCCAATAAAAACCTAAACTCAAGACAGGAGGAAAAATGCCTGAAGGAAGAGAGAAGCGCACATCTAAAAAAATGAAAGGGTATTGGAAAAAACGAAAAGGGGCAAACAGTTAATACGCACGTAAAGTAATTGATTTATCGTACCTAAAAGTGGGTTAGTAGGAAAAAATAAGACAGTCTTGAAAGTTGAAACCAAAGATTTTTGTCAAAAAACTACAGTTGTCTTTGGACTCATACAAACACTTAATATAAAAGATCACTCTCTAAGTAAGCAAAAAATCATACGCTATGGCACTGTTACTAAACAATAATGCTAAAAGGGTCTGTGATTATGGTTTTCAACAGAATGGTTGACGTTGATTGTTTTAATTTGAAAACCCCATCAACTTAAATAATCATAAAGTGTTCACTATAACTCATCGTAATTATACAAACGAACTGTAAAGTTGAAAGAGCAAAACATGTTTTAGCAAGCTGAAGGTAAGATTTTATGTCTAATGTCTGGGGTTTCATAGCAGTGGCTTGTGATTGTTGGAGACGGCCACCTTAAATACAAATCTTTTTTCTTTCCAGTGATTTATTTTTAGAGTATTTACATAATTTTATTTTATGAGTCGCTCAATTTCCTACTAAACTTAAGAGCTGTCGTTACTCCAGTAGAGGTCATCGCATCATCTTTATAGATTACCACTGCTGTTGTTCCAATCAAACACAGGAAACAGCGTGAAATCGGTTCGACCGGAGAGTTCTCCAGTAGCTGGACTCTGCTGAAAATATTGCCTCAGTTAGTAACTCCTTCGGGCTGACTGTAACGAACGGTCAAGAGCGGAAGCGTGCCAAATCTTGAATAGGATCTTGGACCGACTGACTAATGTTACGGTTCTTTGAATGACAATTACTAGCTCTTACATAACATGGTAGATCGTCTCGGAAGTGCAGACTTGAGTGATACTCACATTTATGTAAACTTTCATCTTAGATTGAGGATTATTCTACTTGTTAGTTTTAAAGGTGACAAAGAGACATTCAACAACTGATTTGTATGAGCTCCATAATATTTAAATTACTGTTTATACATATGTATTTCTCATTCCAAACGGTCCATCATATTTACATTTTTAACTGTAGTGGTTAAAAACCATGCTTAGGAAATAGATTAACAGGATGAGATGGTAAATTGAACTTTTTAATAGTTAGATTAAATAAGATGGCAATTTTAATTTAGCTGACCAACTCAGTTGGTGTGAAACATCGTTCCAATACTTTTAGCTCCGTTTTTGGTAGGCAATACTAAAATAATTCTAAAAATAGTGTAGGCAATCTTATACAATATAAAAATGACTGTTATTGATTGTTATGGTTTCAATGCTTGAAACATTATAACTACAGGCTGCAGCTATCATTGAACTGGCTAGTGTTACTGAAGCTATCACTGTACTATAAAAGGTTACAACTTCCAATAAATTACATAAGGTTACATACATCACTGCATTGCAGAATACTTCAGCGAGCATTCAACTATTACGGCTTTGCATCAGTAAAGTGCAGCTTCACTTATCTACAGAATTTTGCAGCTATCACTGTATCTCAACAAACTGCAACCTTTACCTAACTATATAAGTTTACAGCTATCACTGTACTTCTTAAAACTGCAACCTTCACTTATCTACAGAAGGTTACAGCTATCACTGTACTTCTGCCAAATGCAACCTTTACTTAACTACAGAAGTTTACAGCTATCACTGTACTTCTGCCAACTGCAACCTTTACTTAACTACATAAGGTTACAGCTATCACTGTACTTCAGCAAACTGCAACCTTTACTTAACTACATAAGGTTACAGCTATCACTGTACTTCAGCAAACTGCAACCTTTACTTAACTACACAAGGTTACAGCTACCACTGTACTTCAGCAAACTGCAACCTTTACTTAACTACATAAGGTTACAGCTATCACTGTACTTCAGCAAACTGCAACCTTTACTTAACTACATAAGGTTACAGCTATCACTGTACTTCTTCCAACTGCAACCTTTACTTAACTACACAAGGTTACAGCTATCACTGTACTTCTGCCAACTGCAACCTTTACTTAACTACACAAGGTTACAGCTATCACTGTACTTCAGCAAACTGCAACCTTTACTTAACTACATAAGGTTACAGCTATCACTGTACTTCTGCCAACTGCAACCTTTACTTAACTACAGAAGGTTACAGCTATCAATGTACTTCAGCAAACTGCAACCTTTACTTAACTACGTAAGGTTACAGCTATCACTGTACTTCTGCCAACTGCAACCTTTACTTAACTACATAAGGTTACAGGAACTGCAACCTTTACTTAACTACAGAAGGTTACAGCTATCACTGTACTTCAGCAAACTGCAACCTTTACTTAACTACATAAGGTTACAGCTATCACTGTACTTCTGCCCACTGCAACCTTTACTTAACTTTTTTTCTTTTTTTTCTTTATTTATTATGCCAAGAATACAAAATTGTACATGGGCATTTGTCACTTATATACAATACTAATTGTCATTACAATACTAAAATAACTCAAAATAACTTAATTTCACTAAAACTAAGGAACATGTTTACCTTACCGGTACATTAAAGATAGAAAAAAACTCATTCACATTATATATAGCTGTCTCTACTAGTTTATCTTTCAAAATTCGTTTGAACTTGACCAATTTTTGTTCTTGTTTTAGGTGGTCTGGTAAATTATTATATAGACGTATTCCAGCCTGTAAGAGGTGTCTTTCAGAAAAAGAAGTTTTGTGTTTCGGGATTACCAAATTTAGTTTGTTTCGGAGATTATACTTATGCGAATGGGTGGATGTGGTAAAAAGTTGTGGATTTTTTTTTTGAGAAATAAAAGGGTTTCCAGAATATAGATGGAAGGGAAAGTTAAAATGCCTTTCTGTTTGAAAATTCGTTTGCAAGATTCGGTTTTTTTCAGTCTAAAAATTGCCCTGATGGCTCTTTTGTGGAGCCTGAATAAGTATTCGGTTCTGGTTGATTGAGCACCCCAAACTGGAACACCATACATCAGGTGAGGATAGATGATACCGTAATATACAGTCAGGAGAAGATTTATGTCTGTAAAAAGGGAAAGCCTTCGCAGGATAAAAATGCCAGAGCTGATGGATAGTGACACCTTTTTGATGTGGCTATGGAAGTTAAGGTTCTCATTGATTATAATTCCGAGGAATTTCACACTGTCAGACGATTGTACTTGGGCTTCGTCCAGGAAACAAGAAAAACCTACTCTGTCATGGCTACGTATGGAATATTCCAATAATGTTGTCTTGCTGGGGTTTACTCGAAGACGATTGCCACCGAACCATTCAATCAGGCAGTTAGCTTTTACAAACATGTCTTGCTCAAGCAACTCACTGCAAGGCCCTATCATTGTTAAAGTAGTGTCGTCGGCGAACATACATATATCAGCATCGTTGACTCCAAGACTGATGTCATTTATGAACAACAAAAAAGTAATGGCCCGAGGACTGACCCTTGTGGCACGCCTGTCATGGTCAGTAAGTCGTCTGAAAAACAATACTGAAGTGCATTAGACGAATCGACAAATGGAATTTTTACTACTTGTCTACATAAGGTTACAGCTATCACTGTACTTCAGCAAACTGCAACCTTTACTTAACTACATAAGGTTACAGCTATCACTGTACTTCTGCCAACTGCAACCTTTACTTAACTACATAAGGTTACAGCTATCACTGTACTTCTGCCAACTGCAACCTTTACTTAACTACATAAGGTTACAGCTATCACTGTACTTCAGCAAACTGCAGCTACTACTATAATATTGAACTAAATATTTCAGCTGTAAGTTTACTACACTGTGTGGCACCAATCACAAATTTGAAGCGGTTACTAGAATATAGACCCTATTTTTTTATGTTATCTTCTTTTAACTTTCATATATGTTTTCATTTTTTATATTCGTACGACAGACTACTAAATTGTACGTCAACTAACTGTTACATGTGCTCTCGGTTTGTCAGGAAGAAAGAGCCTCTTAACGGTCGTTGAGGAGTGAAGCCGCGGTAGTGAGAGAGACCAAGGGTGGTCATCCCTCGCGGTCCAGGTGGCGGTGGAGGATCCCATTAGGCCAGATCTTGTCGGCTGTGGCTTAGCACTAATAGTTTGTTTGCCAACAGCAGCTGTCCCCCCTTCACCCTTCCTCACCTCACTTCAGGTGACTGTTCAAATTGGTGGAAAATGGGCAGATAATGGGCGGCGCACGCGTCCTGCCGGATAATCTGGATCAGGTGCCGCTCCTAGTCTTGTCTTGTCCCACTTACGGGCGCAGGGGGATTGGGGCCTCTTCTCAGAATGGCCTTAACACATTTGCTAGTTTTCAATCACTCAAATCTGTATTTGTTAACAAGTAAGTATTTGATAGATATACTTGCTACGTGATATATATACACTTTGTTAATAGTACTGTATATAATATTTTTTTCGTTCATATAGAACGAACTACATTATTTTCCACAAAAACTTCTGAAAGTAAATATTCTCAAAATGAAATCTCCTTATCAGAATTATTCTTTTAGCTATTTTCAATTAACTCGAGGATAAATTTTTTTACCAAAATATGATAACGCTATAAATCTGAACCATTTACTTTTGTGTTTTTCAGCAATTTTTAATCTGTGTTTTTTTTTTTTTTTTTTTTTTTTAACTTAAAATTGAAACTGATGTTTAGATAATTTAAACTGGAATGTATTATATTAAACACAAAATATCGTCATGTTAATTAATTTTAGACCTATAACTCTACTTACTTCAAAACACCTAGTTTTGAAATTTTTGGTATAAATAATGACCAATATTTACAGCATAAAACTGAATATTCTTACTGATAAATTTAACAGTTCATTAATTGAACTTTTGATTTTCTAACTGTAGTTACTTCCAATCAACTACATTTAAATTGTATCTTTTTCTTTATTGACTTAATGTATCTGGACTTTATTTTCTTTTTAAACATAATTTATTATTCGGGCACCAAAAGATCTAGATTATAATGAACATAATAGGAAAACTGTTAGCAAGCAAAGGAAATAGCTTAGCATGATCGAGCCTTTTTTACTTTTCAAAATGTGTGCTTACTCTACTTCGGAAGTATTGACACAAAACTAAATTTATTTAACAACCTTACAGAGGAGTTTTACGTGTTTTGTTGTTTTTGTTGATAAAGAACACCAATGTAGATATAATTTTGAAAGGTGGAAGTTTTGGTGTAAGAAAATGTAAAAGGATAATTTTTAAGGGTGTTTTTATTACAAATAAATGTTTCAGAACCAGAACTTGTGAGTACAAAGTATGCGTTAGACAATGCAGGTCTACTCGTGAGGAATCTTAATGAAAGCCAACTACCACACACTCATCATGAAATCTCAAAAACCACTGAACGGATTTACATGATATTTTAAAGCAAGTTAACTTTAGTATCGAAGGGACCCACTAAGAAAGGATTTTTCGAAATTCCATTCCTAAGGGGGTAAAAACAGCCCCTCATCATTTCATGTTTTCCCTAAGAATAACATAGGGTTAATTTTAGTAACCATTATTATTAATTTTAGTAAGCATTAAATATTTAATCTTCAGCTTTTACGTTATAAAATATTTAATCTACTATTATTCGTAATCAAAGTCACATGCCAAGGCAGAAGGCCGAGGTGTATCGAGCGCAGCGAGCGTCGGGTTAGGCACGCCAAGCGTGCAGGGGTGTCCCCTGGTATATTATATATTCCAAAGACTATATACTTACTCGCCACAAGATCTCCGGAACCACTAAACAGGTGTTGATAAAATTTTAAGGGAAGTAAGCTTTTCTATCATACTCGTAGAAATCCACTATGAAATGATAAATAGAAATTCCAATCCTAAATAGTAGATACAGACCCTTAACGTTTCCTTTTTTCTTAATAGTTACATTGGCATTAAACCCTTTAATAATCTATTTTAAACAACTGATTAAAAAAACATAAACCACTAAACCTTATCTAATTTGGTTTTCATTGTGAAATGTTTAAGGTAATTTCTATTAACTCTGACATGATTGCCTACTTCTTATCCCCTTAAAGAAGACTTATAGGATGGTCTATAACTTAAACTTTAAAACTACGTTATCTAGGATAATGGCAGTAGGCTGAGCTTTTGTACTGATGTGATGGTTTAGAGAAAAGCACATAGGGAAGGTTAAGCAAACGTAGAAAGCACAGGCTGTTGGCTAGTGGCTATATAAAAATGTGCATTAAATAAAAGTACATTAACCACTTTTAATATTCATTGTTAAAAAAAGTTAATCTTATTTTTATTTTTCAAACTACACTAGAAGATATTGTGGAAATACAAGATTTCTCCTCATCAGTCTTTATAGGTTAAGAAACGTAAGCTCGTCTTTTATACGGAGAAATAGTGTTTATACCCCTGATTTGTATTGACCTCTTAATAGTCCGGAGGGATAGGTAATCCGAACGGCTCAAGCAACAAATATTCGGATTATCACGATACTCGTGGTTTTAATGGGCTCTATAAGCCGCTACAAAATGTTTTTAACCTAAACACTCTATGTATTACGGTTATTTGTCTTGTTATTATAGAGTCATCAAAATAGGATTTCGATGGTCTTCAAAGCGAATAAAATACATGACCCTCTACCATTCCTGGCCGAAGGATCAAGTAAGATCGGAAATACCTTCAATGTACAACTTCTCCGAGAAGGGGAGTGTTCTTTGTCTTAAGTGATTGGCTTGTGACAGAATAAATAAAAAATTAGTCTGGTTGAAGTCTGGTTCCGATATATCGGAAATATCAATTAATATATTTCGATATATTAGTATCGATATTTTCTTTCGATAAAATCGGCCATATCGATATTTTGATCCGATATATCATATTAATATTCTCTCTCCTTAACTCATCACGATTCGAAAAGAAAATATTTAAATTTCTCTTATGCGTACAAAACATGCATTGAATTAATTTTATTCAGTATGGAATAACAAAACAGACTAAGTAGAAAATTTATTTAAAAATTTTCATTTTTAAATGGTTTATCTGAAAATTACTGGAAAAAAGTTTTGGACATTTAATTTCTTTAATTTTTATGGTTTGTAAAAAGCCTAATTCCATTTTAAATGTGAAGAACTAAAATAATAATGTTATTACGTTATTAATTTATAACCAATATAGTAATTAAAAGGTTTAATTATTCTTATTTTGAATATTTTTCATTCAATCCCACCTACCACAACTTGATTCGTGCATTTAATTTTTGCATTCAGCAGGCTATGATGAATAGTGACATGAAAACATTAGTGTATTTTTTGCCATGACATAAGAGTTAGTGTATACTTCTAAACAGATAAATCGTTTACAGTTTCTTCAAATGGTAGATCGATATTTGGTTTGTGATATATCGATGTGTTGAAAATACTTGCCAACCCTACATCTAATAATTAACAACGTCGATAAGAACCGTTGAGTGGAAGGAGTGTGGGGTGTTAATAAAACCTGGGAGAATAGAGGCTGCTGCTGATTGGTTAAGGCTTCGGACTGCTAGATCCAAGGTTAAAATCATAAACTGAGCAAACAGTCAGTACTTCGCTTGTTGAAAACTTAATGCACAGTCCTGCTGCTCATGATAGTTGGCGATTCAAGTTAAAAACAGGTAGAACACGCTTTACCCCTCGGGGTACTAGTAAATTTCCAACTATAAATTGAATCTTAATCTCTTCATTAAATTACTAGACTGGTATTTTTAAGGTGATCTAGTAGTGCAGTTTAATAAACCCAGCTTGGTGATATAGATTAAATAGTTTAATCCGAAGTAGGGTAAAAAAACTATAAGAAGATCAGCTGATCAATTTTATTTACTTTCTCGTTACGGCCTCAACTGCTTTCTACATTAAAAATGTTGGGATTCCATTAAAATTAAAGAGTTTTTATTGCCATACTTTTCAAAAGTGTTTCAAAAGTTTGTACATTTTATACGATTTTAATATCAAAAATTGCAATTTTTATATAAAACTGCTGAATTAATCTGACTAGATCTTCCTAATAATAACATGAGACTGTGCATGTTTTTCTGGACATATGGGGGAGGAGAGTAAAATTCTCTCAGCGTTTCTCTGGGTCCAAGATAAAGTTATGTAGAAAACTTTATGTAACTATCGTTTATAGTTTTTCTTTAGCGTTGATCAGTCAGTAAGGACTTTGCCTTTTGTGAGTTAAGCTGACACTTTCTAAAGAAAGGCAGGTCATAGCTTCATTAGTATACGACCTCTCTATAGAATATATACAAATAAATATCATAGAGAGTAAAATCGTGAATGGCTATCTCGTCTATATTCAAAGTGAACGTCACACATCACGAATATATTTCAATAAAAGTATAAAAATGTACGAATATTAAGGTGTTTTATTTCAGTAAACCACGTCAACCGTCCTCAGACCAGAGGGATTCACAAAGAAACCAAGCTAACTAATAAACTATTCATATCTGACACGATAAAAATAATATGTACTAATCTATTTTTATGATCAGCATTTTATGAATTCTTTGTTTCCATGAAAATAGTAACTTCCTAACATTTTTAAACATGGAAAGACCATCATTTACATCGTAATTTAGTAAAACTTATATACGTAATTTGTTCTATGTTTTTATCATAAAGAGTAAAATATTTCTCTAATACCCTCTTCTTCTGCATATCTTTATATGGTTTGTTATTGCTGTAGTTTTATATTATTGGTACATGTATTTTTTTTATTGTATGTTGTTGCTGAATTTACCTTTTACTTTCTCCCATATACGTTAGCGTAGAGAAATTATTGTGACCGTCAACAAAAAAAATGTTTACAAGTTGGTCTAAAAATCCATTCCTGAACTGAAAATAGTGTTTTTCTCTCGAAAAATAATTGTTGGTGCCTGTCTGTTTCTGTGCCTGTCTGTGTGCATATGCAGTTCACTGGAGACCAAACAAATGGATCAATTTTTATGAAATTTTTTATGTAGACAATGTTTTATTTTTTGAAATTTAGTTTTTTTTTATGGGCAAAAACATACAAAAATGGAATTTTCTCAAAAAAACTTTAACGATTTTGATTAAATTTTCAGGAAAGATTTAAATTACAATTTAAAATATTTTAGTAAAATTCACGTGTCTTTAAATTGACTATTTTTTTGTTATGGCAAAAAAAATTTGGGAATCAAACTCGTAATTTTTATAGTTTTGATTTTTTTTAGTGTTTAATATGGGGGAAAGTTAGTGCCAATTCTTTGCAACTATTTATTTTTCTCTTATTTTATTTAAGTTTATTAATCGTGTATGTAACTAGTATGACACATACAAAATTAATATTGTTGTTTACAAGAAAATATTAACTTTTTTCTTATAGATATACGGTGAAATTTACTTTTTATGTATGAAATTACCAGGTTCAATCTATCTACATTTCTTTTGTTATTCTCGTTTGAAGTATTATTTAAATAGGCCTACTTGGTGTTTTTCAGCATAAGCTGTTTTATAGCATTATTAAAATAAGATAAATAAATGTTGTTGCAGTATATTCTATACTTCCTGTCTGTTAATTATCCTATTCGCCATGTCATCCAACACTCTACGAACGCTGCTTGCTCTACAGCTTGGATGGACAGTACAGCCCTGCGTGTCCGTGGCTCGGGTGTGGGAGGGAAGCTACCTCCTGTCCGCGCCTACTCTCCGGATGACACCTTGGGTGGCCCCAGACACGCCGTGCCGACCGTCTCATTACAACCAAGTAGATCAGCTGTTCAACTGCTGGAGTCCTTCCAGCGTGGGCTGTCGCGAATCACCTCCCGATCACTTCCAGACCTGATTTGTCAGTAACGCTTGACGAGCGGTAAATATCCCGACACTATCCGGCCAGACGGGTAGAATGTCGTTTAAATAAAACTGCCCCGTTTGTGACAACCATATGTTCACCAGCCCCACTACTTGTTCAGAACTTCTTTTGATTTTGCCGAAATTGTAAATTCTTCAGCCAATTTGTATTTACGTGTTTTTTTTTCTGATTATAGATAATTGGCTGTTAAGTAATCACCAAACAGCTATTCGATCGATCCACATTTTTGAATAGAGATCAACGTTCACATAAACACGAAAATACGTTAACTACGCGTCATTTACATATACTAAATAAATGGTTCTAAGGAATTGGCACAAACTATCCCCCTTATTAAACACTACAAAATCAAAACTTTGTATATTGCCAGTTTGAATCCAAAACTGTTTTTTTGCCATTACTAAAAAATTAGTCAAACTAGAGACATGCGGTTTTTACTAAAATATTTTGAATTGTAATTCACATCTTTCATGAAAATGTAATAAAAAATCGTTAGAGTCGTTTTTGAGGAAAGTCCATTTTGTATGTTTTTTGACCATAAAAATCAAAAAAGTAAAAAATGGTCTGGAGATATTGGTTAAATACACCTACATACCAAATGTCATAAAAATGTATCCATCCGTTTGGTCTCCAGTGAACTGCACAACGGACAGACACTAAAGTTTGTTTCGTATAAACCACGTTTTTTGTTCAGGGGACCCTAAAATGGATTTTAGAACCAACTTGTAAAAAATATTTTTATTTTTACGATCACAATAATTTCTCTATACTAACGAATAATAGAGAAAGTAAAAAATACATAAAATACAATAATTAATTAAACTTATTTGAAAGAATTATACATTTCTAAAATTTATTATTTTCTTACTTTTTTAACAGCTTTTTTTCTTAAGGCACGTGGTTAGGAGTCCACCTAACTATAACTTGTTAGTTATTTTGTGATGAAAATTGAAAAATTCCTTTAACACAGTTATGATTATCTTTTTTTTTTTTTTAAGTACGAAGTTACTCAAATTAACTCACAAAAACTGCCTAGCCCCCATTGGAAAGTCGTCAGCCCAAGACAACCCTGTTGTAGTAATGTAATTTTACCGGCCAAAACTATCGACATATACTAAGTACTTTAGTACCCTGTCCAAAACATGCTTTTCTATTTTAATTGTACGATTACTGTCTATTTTTATGATGAGTTTTAGTTAACGCTATATGATTATTAAAAACCCTTTCTAGTGAACCATATGTTGATATTTTGCGTGTTTTAATGTAAAATGACACATAAAGTTTCACATTATTAACTTTTAAAAATATAACAATACTCGATTTTTTTACAAAACCCAACTTATGGTGTACAATAATAGGTTGACACCTATCAAATAAGACTTCAAATTTAAATATACGATCACTATTACGAAATAAAAAAAAAAGGGGTTTGACGTTTTTCACTGGGGGAAACGACCCCCTTAAATTTGATACAGATTGTTATAATCGCCTTCAACACATGACTAGTGTAGTTAACAGCTTCAAATAGCTTTTCTTTATCAAGTTCAACATATTTAAATTACAAAGTAATGTTTATTTTATATATTTCCACAGAGTTAAATTACAACTGACTATATTTTGTCTATAATTTCCTCAAAGTTTCTCACTTCTAGATCGGAGGAAGAAAGTAAACTCTCAGTTACTTTCTTATATATATTCACCGTCTTGAGTAATCATGAGCCACAGTACTATCATTATTCATTATATTCAGATACAAGTTTCATTAATTACAATTATTATTCATGTTTCTGGGGAATAGGCCTATGTGTGTGCCCTATTTCTGAAATAACTGTCTTTCAACGGCACGTAGCTTAATTAATAGAAGGTCACGATGGGTTTGGGAACGTCGTGTGTATAGCACACGGCGTGACCAGTCGGACGACATGCGCGGCGCAAGCGCAGAGCACACACTCAATTGCGCATGCGCAGCCCTGTAATTTGGGCAACGCGCGAGCGCAGTACGGCCCGATCCCACGGTGGTGGAAGTAGAACTGCGACGCGCCGTTTTGCGTCATTTAAGCACACACGACCGAAGAGAACAACAGGCGTCGCGTTGCTAATTGTAGATTTCTCCCGGAGAAATCGGCTCTCGTCGAAACAAACCGAGTCGTTACGGAGGTGTCACTTCCGAAATTCTACTTTTTGACAAGCTCGGCGTCAGACGTGGGAACGCCATCAGGCCAAATTACGCTCCTGACTTTGCCCGCGGCACGATTTCGATTACTACTTTAAACGAAATTATATTTTCGCGGGTAAGTTGTCGTTGTCGCCAAGCGGCGTGGCGGGATGGCGACGGTGCCAGACTGCGGTGAGTTCAAAGTGGAGGATCCGAGAGGAATATAAATACCCACCGAGTCAGCTGGTGGCAGGACGGAATTATATAACACACGGTTTATAACGCGCGGTGTTTTACGCGGAAAGAACCTTTTATTGGTGAATTAGTCTACCCGGACTTCACCACTCAAGTGAAAGATAAAATCAGAAAACGAGCGTTTATTTTTGCCATATTGTAGTACTATAAACCCCTTTATAATATTGAAGGTTACACGATTGGTTATAAAGGCTTGGAGTGATCATTTCGGTTGAAAATCCCCGATTCCATTTAGTGCATTTAGAGATCATACTTCGGCCTTATCTTCTGAAATGAACGTTCAGCAGGTATATTATGAAAACACCACTTCCTGATATGGAAAGAAAAGAATAATCTTCAGCACGTATATAAATAAATAATTATTCAAGAATGAGTGAACTAATCAATATATTTTTATTATAAAAGATAATTTTGTCATCCACGTAATAGTTATAAATGTATAACTACAAAAACTATTTTTTATAATCATATTAATTTTAACTATAAAATTAAAAGGCACTTTTATGTTACATTTATATAAATGAAAAATTACTAAGAACTGGTACAATAGAGAAATATTATTAATTATAATCAAAAGTTGAATAGACAGAACGCGTTAAAAATATGGACAACCTGTTTAACTATTTATATTATACGAAACGTTTCAATATTGCTCTGGATTGGTAAAAGTCTGCCACAATAAAAAAAAATACTAAAAAAACGTATAAAAAGTCTCATAGTAGATCGTCAGCACCTGAGTAGCTTGTTATCAACTTTTTGAAGAGACTGGTGGGGATATTCACATTTCTTATCTCCAAGGTAAATTTCTTTAGATTTCCTTTTTTGAGTAACTAAATGTAATCGATTTAGCAAGGAAAATTGCTGGAATATTTCAGAGTAGTCTACTGGTATATATTCCAGTAGACTACTCTAGTCTAGTAGTGAATGGTGTTTGAGAGAATACAAGTCTCATGAGTAGCAACTCACACTTTTTTACAATTCGACCCTAATAATTTTGCTTGCTTCAGAATAAACGTGGAATATTCTAAAATAGACGATAGTGACAGACAGTGAAACAATAGTTAAAAAATAATTTAAATTTAACAAAATGTAATTCAAAATATTTGAAATTCTATAAATTATTAGCATGAATGTCAAGTGTCCATAATTTATTTTTCAATGTGATATGGTATGATGATTTTCCCGTCTCAAACTGATATCGTAAATCATCCCCATGCATTGTTATATGAGTTTGAAAAGGCTTGAGAGCCTATTGACTCTAGATGTGGTATTCAAAGCACGTACCTAAAATCACTATTGAAAGAGAGTTTAATGAAAGTTTACATTAAAGTCAGGGAAATCGTGCATATCTGGTAGAACTAGGAGACCCAAAAGTAGTAAAATTGAATTCAATCTTTAAATTCAATTTATCATCAAAACATCAAATTCTCCTTGATCTTTGAATACTATTCTTTTTCCTTTTCAGGCAGTGGCGTTTTTTACTTAGTCTACAAACGTTGACGACAAATTTAGATGACGGTTCAAACCTCTGAAGCAAATTTTAAGTGGACCTCCCGGGATTTTAACCCGTGACCCCCTGCTTATGAAGCAGATGTTCTAGTGATTAAGACAGGAAGAGGCCTAGGTTAGTGTATGAACACCGAGCACCATGATAGTAGTGCTTTCTATTTCTTCATCATCTGTATAAGCAAGAAAAGATGTTTAAGTTAAAAAAGTCTTATTTTACCAGTTGAAGTTAGGACTAAGAATCTAACACTTAGCCTGAGGACCAACGCATTAAGGGTGACTTACGAACCACGGGAGTGGCACAGGGCAAAGAATGTTTTGGACTCATCCGGAACGAACCCGGACCGACCGCTTAGTGAGCCTTAGCTACGGCAAAATCAAAAGGGAGAAGGTTCTGGAGAAACGATTTATTCTACTTTCTTCTACTGGTTAGAACAATTAATTGCTACTTTCAGCATTTAGCTCTTTGAACAATTGCCAATTTAGAAAAAGACCTCTCTGAACGATTATCTCCTTAAACAATTGCTTTTTTAAACAATTATACTTCGGAGCTTCTTAGAATTAATATTTAGGAGGGTTTATTGAAACAAATTCGGATATGAAGTAAAGCACAGTAATATAAACTGATAAATTTCTTGATTATATATTGGGAGCTCAAGAAAGAAGAATTTTAAAAGAATTTGGATATTAATAAAGATATATTTTATTATTAATTCATGAGACTTAAATATTTCAAAACAAAAAATGTACTATCACAAAGCCTTCTTACTATTTTAGTAGAAAGTTGTAAGCTCTATGAAATCCACTAACCTTTACTCTATTCGTGAAGAATAAAAGGCTAAGCCATTGTGTTGTGGTAATGCATGTGTTGTTTGTCATTACGGAAAATGCAACCGCTGTCTCCATTTCTTCCAAAATGGCCACAGTGATCTACATTTTTTAAACGGGTCATGGTTCTTTGAAAGCTCTGAGTCATTACACAACAATAACGTGTGCTTTATGAAACTCTCACCTAGGATTATAGTTCTGAATACTTTTTAACTAAAGAAAAAAAGAAAAGAATGAACTTTTGAGGTATTAAATAATCACAATACATTACAATTTAATATTTATCATACAGATGGTTCGCAGCTTCAATGATTTGAGCAATTTACTCATTTGTAATAGTACCAACTAAGCATCGATGTAAAATCGATAAATTTGGCATTATAGTGATATTTGTAATCTTGATACATACTAAAGCTATATTTATCTAATAATCCTTTGTTTAATAACCTAAAATCAAATTTAAATGGTTTAGCAACTGAAGAAACCTTCAGTAGAAACATCAATAATTTTTTTACGTATTCAACACAAGTGCATTTATAGGAAATCCTTTTAAATTTAAATTTGATAGTATTATGCCTTTCAGATGAACTCTTGGTGTCCATAAAAGTCTGTTGAATAATATGCTTTTCTCAACTGGATGGCTGCCCATGCAAAATTTCCATTTTCAATTTTACAGAAACCCACTACTTGTGTCAAAATCGTCCTAACATTATCCTGTATTGAAAGACTTCGTATTTGATCAAAGCACGCATAAACAAGGATTGCTACAACCTCCGAGCTGAGAGCTAGAGTCACGATCTTGCCTTTATCACATGTTTAAAGGTAATAAAGAGTAAGGTGCAAAGGGACATTAGATCGAGTTATTGGCGACGCCAGCAGTTTCCACTGACGGACAATGTATGAAGCCACCGCTGGCTCGTGGCCTATCACAACGTGGCATCTCCTCATTTACTTTACATTTCAGTAGTTTTATCTTACGTATTCTCTGGTGTATGAATAACAAATAACAATAGAAGAGAGTAGTAAACAATGAATCACAGTGATTTAGTAGTTTTTCTGGGTTGGCAGCATAGTTTGTTTGGAAAACCATCAGTAAAGAAGAAATATAATAGACTGGATTTTTCAAAAAGCTCTTGCAAGAGATCAAAAAGATATGCAGAAGAAAACAAAAGTGAGTTTAGTTGGGGAACTAACGGAAGATATTGAAATTGGAAGAGGTGTCAGACAAGTGTTCAGTTTATCACCTTCTCTTTTAATAAGAATTTAGAACAAATAATGAAAGAAAGTTTTAACGGAATATGGAGGCAAATTTAGGTGGTAATAGAATTGAGTATATTAGCTTTGCTAACGGTGTGGCTGTAGTAGCAGAAGTAGAGTAGTGCTTAAAGAAATGACAAACAAGCTAAATAAAATAAGTGGAGAGTACGAGGTGAGATTAACATAAATAAAACAAGGATTATGGTAATAAGAAAATAGGATAAACGGGTGAATATTAAACGGAAAACCAATATTACGATTGAAGGCTTATATTAGTTACAGAAAGGAAATAGAAGTAATTATTGCTAAGACAAATGACAGATTTAATAGAAACAGAAAAATAGAAGTTTACTATGAGGACTGCTAGATAAGAAGCTAAGGGATAACGCATGAAATGTTTTATTTCATTTTGTTTGGAGTGTTTTATAAAAAAAGGAACCAAAAAAATACTGTTAGGAGAGAAGGCGAGAAGATATTGGAAGGAATGCAGAAAATAGGGTGGGAAACACTTAACAATTAAATGTAGTTTTATCGATAAAAATGAAAGAAAATACAGACACATATAAGGAAAGCCTAGTATAAATCTTTCTATAAACGATTACCACACGAAACATCAAAAATAATCTTCAAACAAATATCATTAGCGGGATTTCATAACTAATTAATTAAAGCATTCCAACTACATATGATTTGTCAGACATAATTACTATAATTTGGCTAATAATACAAATTGGAAACGCACGTTCTACTTCCAATACACGCAAACTAGTTCATTGTAATTAGTGGTCTCTAATTACCTACTTGCTATTATGTAAAATTGAAAATAACTAAATTACTGACATTACCTCAAGTGGAATGTGTAAACTAGCGAGCGATGTAGTGTGTTGGTTTTCTGCTGTTTGACTTAAAAGTAGATGACAAATTGTTAGTGATACAAGCTCAAATAATGTGAATTGTATTTTACGAAAGACTACTTACAATAAAATTGCTCCAATTTTGATTTTTTTAAAACAAATTCCCTCATTTACATAAAATATATATTAATTTTAATTTTGTTCAAGTTCGTTTTCTTCAATTAATCATATTAAAAAACCTCTATGAAACTTGTAACGTTGTTAGCCTTCCTTTTTTAATTGTGTATTAATATATTTTACGTGCTTTTTATTTGTTTTCAGATTTAATAAATACATCAAAGAATACTGTCCGAGGAAAAAATTATGTGGCTGTTTGAGAAAACTGACAGTTAACATCTTAAATAAATAACAATTTCATGGTAAAGCCTCCGGATAAGCTTGTGAACAATCTATAGATTTTAAATATATTAATTGTTTGGTCATATCCTTAACCTACAATAGATATTCCATCTAACAGGAATATTTGTGCCTGTAATAATATTGTTAGTTAGTGAGGCCCGCAACCACAGATGGTTTAAACTGCATTACATTTACATGGAACTACACTAGCGCTCCATAATGGACCACAAAAACAGCTGATATTGAAGTTATACTTCTTTGCGCCCGTTAGACACTTTGGGATGGGATGTTGGTCGAGAAACCGCGTCACGCTGAAAAGTAAGAACAAATTTTTAAGAACAATCGATTAATCGATTGTTAATCGAAGAAATTTAATCGAAGAAATTACTGATAATGATAATATAGGTGTATAATATAATAATGAAGTCACGTATAATTTATTGAAGATAAATATATTGAATAATATTGAAAAATGTCTTATATTTCATTTATATATCCTGTCTGTTTGTGTGCGTGAGTGGTTGTATGAGAATGGCCAAAGAAGTATAACTTCCACCGTGTGGTCCGACGCACACCCAATTTTTTTTTAAACTCATAATTTAACATTGGATAGGAAATCTATTAGTAATTAAAATCAGTGGTTGTATACCATGAAGATGCTAGTGTTGTTGTATTAATGTTTATTCAATGAATATAATGATAATATATTAATAAATATAAATAATTGATATAAAGTATTCAACCGATGTGGAACTAAAGAATTTTAACATAATTTTTTAGTAACATGGCCTAATAATAATCAACCATTTTAACAACTGGTTAAATTGATAATGTAGAAAATAACCAAAAACATTTGAAATAATATATGCATTCTTTAGGCACAATCCCGTGCAAGATTCATATTTTTCAAATAAACTGAATAAAATATACAGATAATGGAAACATAATTGTAAAATAAAACACATCGAATCATTCGTAAGCCAAAAAAATAATGACACCAATAAAACACTTTGATTCCACTCGAATAATTTCAAACAATTCACAGAACCGAATTTTTTTAAACTCTTCGAAGGTCTTTAGAAACATATGTAAAATTACTGAATTATTGATGTTATTTTACACTAAATTGAATCTTTAATTTAATGGGATTTTAAACGAGCAAAATGTTTTAAAATACTAAAATTTGGCCTTGTCTAATACAATTCAAAATCAATCCATCAATATCAGTAGTATGTGTCTAATTTCAACTAATTGATAAACATATGACAATCCGTTCCACTGTCAAGTTATCGGGTTCACGACAGTTCTTAAGAAAGAATATTGAACAGCTGTAAAAATATGAAAACACGTCAATGTAGGCAATTGAAAGTATATGAGTTTTTAACTTTTAAATTACAAATTTAGAGGAGTATTGAAAATACGCATGGATGGGATATTGAAAATATAGGGGTATTTTCGTAAGAAATGTAATAGAATATTTTTATAAGTAAGTGTACATAGAACATTCAAATTCATATGTACGGTTTATTGAAATAGATTACGTGTGGCACTTTTAGAGGCGTGCGTATGGTATAAAACACATATTCAAGAAGGAATTTTAAAAGCATGTGTGTATGGAGTGTTGAAAATACTGACGTAGGAAACTTTGAAATTGCGTACTAGCGAAGTGCCGAACGGTAAATGTCATTTTTATTTCTTTATGTACATATTTTGGGGGGGAAACGTCCAAAATTCAAATGTTAAAGCCAAAATCCAACTGGTCGAGTGCAGAGAGCATTTCAGTAAGTTAATATGAAACGTCTTATGAAAATCTACCGGTTACGTATTGCAGACGACAGATCGATACTTATTGATTTCCCCTTTGGATTCGCCGAGCAGATAACATCGATGCTCACATTCTTATGAGGAGATATTAGTTTTGCGAATCGCATAATATACTAGGTATGTTATGATGGTATGAGGTATAATGAGGAGAAACTGGTAGGAATCATTTTATTCATACAATTTCTGTGAAATCAAAATATTTTTGAATCGGAATGCAGAGCCGAAATGGCATATATTTAAACGATTTCATAAAATTTACTAGCATATATTTAATCCTTTCACTTGTGATTTTTTTTTTTTTTTAATCCTGTGGTAAATTTAAAATGGCTCCTACCCACTTGATATTAGCTTTCCCTAACCATTATAGTTAGCCGCTACGATTGCGACCGTGTGAAAGCACCGGTGCGAGCGAGATGCACTGAGTGGTGGAAGTGAGGGAGATAACTGATCTTCCTCCCTGTGTCATTCGATTTGTCATGGAAACTAGGTAGACAGAAGGCCGCGGGCAAGACCCTCCAACTACGTCATCAACAATAATGACCATTAATGGATCGATCGACAACAATTAATCAATCTAATCAAGATTAAATTAAATCATTATTTATTATTCAAATAACAATTAATGATAACAATAACATAATAAACAGTTATGTAAACAATAAACAGCAATAATACAAACTTGCACAGTTCATTACAGTTATTTTTTTACAGCTAAACAATGTTACAGATGTTAAACATAAACTAGAACTTTATAGCGGAAGTTAGTCACCCCCGTGATGCATAGCGACGGAGTGGTAGAAAGATCATCCGCTGCTGAATCCCTACAAGCAGGTCACAATCCGGCCCAATTTTAATATTTTACAACCGTTTCGATTGTAATATATCACAATGAAAATTCGCTATGCTTTCGATCATATACATTTTTATATGTCCTTAGTCGTTTTGGGGATGTACAAGATCGTATAATTTACATTATAAGTTGGTCGTATTTTACAATATTTCTGCAATACAACCTTCTTTTATGATATTGGCGGGTATATATTTTTATGCTAGATAAAAAACATACAAAAAGATTTTAGTTCGGAACTCTCTTATTGTCTAACTAATTCTGTTCTGACGGTTAACTAAAATCATATATTATATAAATTATTGTTCATACTAATTTGTATTGCTGGATTAAGCTATTATTTGTAGCAATACATAAGAGGTTATGTAACAGACGGATCTCTTGTTTTAAAAAATGTTTATTTTTATTTCATATACTATTATTTTTATTCATTTCCCCCTTTTTTTTTTTTTTTTTTTTTTTTTTTTTTTACATATATTTCTTGGACATACTGACAGACAGTCATTCGTTATTATATTGTAGAGATGAAACATCCTCTGAACAAAAACTTACTCTTCCTAACTTTATAAAGCTCTACAACTTCTTGAATAATATAAACAATATTATTTACATTACAAAAACTGTTTAACTGTTATAAATATCATTGTTTTCATTTGAACAGCCGTTATTCTTCGATTAATTAAATTTTTTATCTCCATGTTATTCTTATGGCCAAAAAACCGGTTCAAGGAAGTTCGTCCCAAACCTCTTAACACCGTTAGACCGAACTCATAATCCCCTTAAACGGAGGAAACTGATCCCCAAAATGAGTCACGCTGTGGCTCAGCCCAGATATCAGGGCACAAAGAGAGAACAGGTCGGTTCGGATTAAAGCTCGAGACCCTCGTCTCTCCACAATGGGGACCACTTGTCTTATTTACAGAGGTGATGTATTTATTGATACCTTGTTGAAGGCTACCACACACGCTGCCTCATGTGTCCGTTGTGGTTCATAATTGATCTGGAGCTGAAGATGATTTACTGTATCACTCGTTCTTCTACTTTGTTGAAGGCTACCACACACGCTGCCTCCTGTGTCCGTTGTGGTTCATAATTGTTCTGGAGCTGAAGATATTTACTGTATCACTCGTGCTTCTACTTTGTTGAAGGCTACCACACACGCTGCCTCATGTCTCCGTTGTCGTTCATAATTGTTCTGGAGCTGAAGATATTTACTGTATCACTCGTGCTTCTACTTTGTTGAAGGCTACCACACACGCTGCCTCATGTGTCCGTTGTCGTTCATAATTGTTCTGGAGCTGAAGATATTTACTGTATCACTCGTGCTTCTACTTTGTTGAAGGCTACCACACACGCTGCCTCTTGTGTCCGTTGTCATTCTTAATTGTTCTGGAGCTGAAGATGATTTACTGTATCACTCGTGCTTCTACTTTGTTGAAGGCTACCACACACGCTGCCTCATGTGTCCGTTGTGGTTCATAATTGTTCTGAGCTGAAGATGATTTAATGTATCACTAGTGATTCTACTTTGTTGAAGGCTACCACACACGCTGCCTCCTGTGTCCGTTGTGGTTCATAATTGTTCTGAGCTGAAGATGATTTACTGTATCACTCGTGCTTCTACTTTGTTGAAGGTTACCACACACGCTGCCTCATGTGTCCGTTGTGGTTCATAATTGTTCTGGAGCTGAAGATATTTACTGTATCACTCATGCTTCTACTTTGTTGAAGGTTACCACACACGCTGCCTCATGTGTCCGTTGTGGTTCATAATTGTTCTGGAGCTGAAGATATTTACTGTATCACTCGTGCTTCTACTTTGTTGAAGGCTACCACACACGCTGCCTCATGTGTCCGTTGTCGTTCATAATTGTTCTGGAGCTGAAGATATTTACTGTATCACTCGTGCTTCTACTTTGTTGAAGGCTACCACACACGCTGCCTCATGTGTCCGTTGTCGTTCATAATTGTTCTGGAGCTGAAGATATTTACTGTATCACTCGTGCTTCTACTTTGTTGAAGGCTACCACACACGCTGCCTCTTGTGTCCGTTGTCGTTCTTAATTGTTCTGGAGCTGAAGATATTTATTGTATCACTCGTGTTTCTACTTTGTTGAAGGCTACCACACACGCTCACCTCCTGTGTCCATTGTGGTTGTTAATTGTTCTGGAGCCGAAGACGATTTACTGTATCACTCGTGCTTCTACTTTGTTTTTAACCTATAGGAATGGGGCGTGGTTAAGCGGGAGGTGAAAAATACTTGTTTGTTGAAATTTGATTTAGCTAAAATAAAACATTTCTGACTAATTAAATTTTTAACTTAACAAGATAAATATGACAGATCATTGTTGTTCATGAGCGTTACTTCATTTGCAGATTTCCAATGCTTATAAAGACAAACAGTATATTTCAACAAGTACAAAAACTTCTGTAATCTTAGGTTTCACTTGATATCTTAAATTTCAGTTAAATCTAGATACGTCACAGTAAATTAAATAGAATCCATTTTAAAAAGACGTTTATACAGCTACATACATGTGTCGGCACTAGTGGCGCAGTGCTGTAATCCAACTACTTGGGGACAACGTGTTGAGGTGATGTAGGCGAAAAGTTCTATGGTCGGTCCTCCTGATACGGAGATGACGTCCACTCAATGGTTACCATCGATTTTGACACTGCTGCAGGAGTCTGGGGTGTCCGTGTTGGATGATAATCAGTGTCAGGAAGTTGTGTAGGGAAGATAAATGAGTATTAAGGCTTGAGGTATTGGCTGAATATCAAACCAATAGTACGTTGTTCGGATTCCACGTAAAAACTGTAGATTCCTTAGATGTACTGGCTATTGGGCTATTAATAAACGGCTCTTACTAATGAACAGTCAACTTTAGTTAGTAACAATGACTACACTCGTTCATCTACACCTCTCATATTCGCCCGTATCTCTGCGATTTGCGTCTTGGTAATGAAACATCATTATCAGTTGTCCACTCCAGTCGCCCGGGTGTTGTTGACAATCGTCTTCCATTAATTTCTATCATTATATGGTCCGTTGTTTTCAACTTCTTTTAAATGATTCCCTCTTTTTGTTACTTCCTCCTTCAAATCCATCCTACTTCTTCTTGGCCTACCCCTTGGTCTTTTTCCTTGTACTTGAATATCAAAATATTTTCTAACAGTTCTTGTCTTCTCCATTCTCTTGAAGTGTCCACTATATCAATTGCATATCTCCTTAATGTTCGATTACAGATTTGTATTTTCTGTCTTTCCTTGTCTTTTTGTTCGTCGTTCATACGACCTTCATTTCTGTTGCTTGGATTTTACTTAAGTTGGTTAGTGTGCAGGCGTATGTAAATGAATAATAATAATATTGATTCCAAATAATATCTTTATTACAAAAGGAATATTTTTACAACCAAAAGTAATTGGTTGCTAAATTTAACTTTTCATCAAGGATGTTAAAATTTATAAAAAGGAGTTTCGTTATCAGCCTCTAAATTTATTTTCTATATGCTTTTTAAAAGTGTATTTTTTTCATAGATACTACATCAAAATAGCGTACGTCATTACTACTGCATGAATCTATATGTCATCACCAAACAGCGCCGTACATACGAATTGTAAACTGAACATTTAAAACACCCACTCGATCCTAGAGAACAGGTTTTTGCTAAAATAAAAACAAAAAACACTATCTAAGTTTCTCCTAATGGGTGCTGGTAGAAAGTACGGACCTACCTCGGCTGACCTCCGACCTCGCTCTTCCTTAATTGTACGGTCGATATCTGCGAAGATTAAATGAATAAAAACAACACTCATTAAACGTTGTAAGGATAAAGAACATAATTAAAGTTGCCACGATGGGGATTCTATAACATTGAAAGTAAGATCAGAACTGGATTTTTCTATAATGAAACTCAATAATAGAGCTCAATAATAGATTCAAAGTGTGTTGTTTCGTTTTAAGCTGGATAAATGTATTTTTGTATAAACATAACAATTCAAATAGGAAAAGAGATAATAATCGTCCGCTCAATGGTTGCCATCGACGTGGACACTACTATAGAAGTCTGGGGTGTCCATGTTGAATGGTAGTCAACGTTCAGATGTTGTGTAGGGAAGAGAACTGAATGTCAGACTTGTCAGTTAGCTGAAAATAAGAACAACACTAGTAGTTCAGATTCCAATAGTTGCCCTGGCTAGTGGGCTAGTCCTTTCAGAGCTAAGTGAAACTCAGATAGTAACAAATAACTACACTCGTTCATCTAGCACTCATCGCATTCATTCGAAATCGTATTCGCCCATATCTTGACGATCGGCGTCTTAAGAATAAATAAATAAACTATCCTAGAAGACATATTCATGTTGACTCTACACAGAGATTCCTCTTCATTGAGGAGTATATCTCTTAGTTGACTTGCTTATTGGATCTTTATAAAAAGAGCGGACCTTTTTCGTTAATGCACTACTACTACTTTGGTTAGGTTATGTTGGTTACCTCATAACCTCTCAGTTAGTAAAATTGAGTACGCTCGTTCGTCTACTCTCTTCACAAGTAATGACCACTCCTATTCGACCATATCTTGTCAGTTGGCATTTGATCTATAAATTTTAATTTGATGTTTGCTACAAACACTATTTTAATCTGAAAAAATTAATGTATTTCTTTATAAGTGTTTTAAAGTGATACTGAAAGTTGAAAGTTGAAAGCAAGTTACTAAAATACAGTGTGATTATAAATTATGGAACATTTTTAGGATTGAATAAATAAATAACCAAGCAACTTGGAAACATGGAAGTTGTTATAGTAATAGCAATTTTAAAACAGTTTTCTTTTAATAATAATTTACAAACACATTACTCTTCGTTAGTCTTTTCATAACTAAACTAAACCATTTCCACATGCTCTCCATGGTTTGGACGTAAAGTTTGACAGACACGTAGTCTGAGTTTAACTTCAGGCCTTATTTTTCTAAGCATTGCTGGAATTATACTTCCAATAACCCCTCCAACTCTTCTCTTAAGTTCCTCAATGTCTTGAACCTTCTTTGAGTACATTCTGTCCTTGACATAACCCCAAAAAATTAAGGCTAAGGGTGAGATATCTGGAGAACGTGTAGGTCAAGGAATTAGACTATCTCGTCCACCCAGAAAACACGTCATTTTGTAGTCTCAAACTATCATAACCCAGTGTGGAGGGGCACCATCTTGTTGCCAGAAAACATTTGGTTGTCTATGCTCAATTTGTGGTATTGCAAAAAGTTGGAGCATGTCGCGGTATACCTCCTTAGTGATTGTCGATTCTGTAAAAAAAATGGTCCTATCACTTCATCTACAGCCAATGGACACCAAACGTTTATTTTAGGACTTGTCTCTTTCTTGTTCTCGAACATTATGAGGATTTTCAGTACCACAAATCCTACAATTGTGTCAATTTACCTTACCGGAAACAAGGAAGGTTGTTTCATCAGAAAAATAACTTTTTTTCAAAAATTTCCTTCTTCATTGTTTACCATTTTATAATTACTAAATTTTTTATAATTATTATTTTGTAGTTAGTATATAAAACTATTTTAATTTGCTATTTAATCAAACAATTCCCATATTTGTAAGGTGATTGGTTATTTATTTATTTAATCTTAAAACGTGTACACAAATTTATAATCACCCTGTACGATAAACATTTCTTTTTATTATTATTGGCGCATATTCCCTATTCAAAACAGAAAAATCTAGCTCATGGTGGTGGCTCTTTTCCTCTCTTCATCTTTCCAAAAACATTTAATTCTCTCACGTTGTGCCTTCTTTTCTTCATATGTCCATTTACACCTGCTTCTATTGGTTTGTGATCTAAACTTAATTATCTGACTTGTTTTAATTTTTTGTATAAATATTGTATTTCGTTGTCGTAAATGTCTTCGACGGTAGTGTGTATTTTTTCTGGTCATAAATTTTTTCTTTGTATGAAGGTCTCTTTTATCTTTGTATAAACATTTCATTTTATAAGATGTAATGCAGAGCTCTAAGATGTTATCGTATAAAGATCTCCACACACAGGAATACATACTGAATGTGGGATATTCTCCTTTTAATTCCAGCCGAGGCCGTGGGATAGGGTGCAGGGGTCAGAGCGAGTATTTGGGGCGCATGACATCGCGGGTGCATGCCATTAGTGTGTGCATGAGCGTGTGCAGTAGTGCAGTCTAGGGGGTTCATTATTGGATAGCCGGCATACCACTTGCTCAGTGTCGCAATTATCTAGCGATCTTCCGATTGTGTGGAGGCTGGAACATAGCTGGCCCCGACGTGAGCAGAATCCACACCTCTGCAGCTGATTAAATCGGGGGAAGTTTTTTATGAGGGAGCTCCCCTTAGAGCAATGTTAACCTTGAAACAAAATGATGAGGTCCTTTTTGGTGCATGTATGTCGAGGTAATTTTGTTTTGTTACTTGCTCGAGTGTTTAGTTATGATTGGTGGTTTGTGTGTTAAAAATATTTGCGATTACATTTGTGTTACAATCGTTTATCTAATTTTGTGATTTTTCAATCTTTGTAATACGAATTTAAACTCACTACCTGTTCCACCTTTAAAACTATGTTTTTATTTTCTGTGTGTGATTTTTATTGTTATTATTGTTTTTTTTTCTTCTTTTTTTATATATTAGTAGTATTACTCTTGTTTGTTTGTTTTATGACTAAATCGTAGATTATTCTATCAGTATAGTTACTTCTTGATAGGGAACCTAACTTGAAATTGATTGGCCTGGCCTCTTTGTCTAGCAAAACAGATAAGAAATAAACTGAGGTCGCAACCAATAGTGCGCTGAATATGTCTCGAAATAATGTACCTAGTAGTTATTTTGCCCGGTAACTATGCGAGTGGCAGAACCAGCACCTTTTCAGTCCCTCAAATCCTCAAGTAGAAACCTAGTACATATTACTTCAGATTAAGAATATGTACCTTAGTTGTAATCTGTATACAGGGTGGAAAAATATATGGAAACGCTTTCACAACTTTTGTATGACTTCACTTGTAAAAGTAAAATCTTGTTCATTATCATGGTTACGAAGAGCATACCTTTTAACACCATTAGCGACATTTAATCTTTTCAGGGGGGCTGCCCGTGAGGAGTTGAACGAAAGTCTTCAATGGCTAGGTCGAGTTTGGTATCAAATGAACATAGCCGACAGCCTCTGCAGACTATTTATCTAATATAGGAGGAATAAAACATTTAAATTAAGTACACATGCTTGGTAACCAAACTAGTACGTTTTTTTAGTAATAAACGAGATAAATAAATAAAATAAAGTGATAGTTTTGGGCCTCAAAGGCAATGACTGAATTTGACTGTTTAAAATTGAGGCAGACCCAACGTACCTGCAGGTCTCATTATCCGCTGGCCGCCGCAACCCTTTTACAATCCTATTAGCGACGCTTGGGTGAACGCTTCAGTTCAATATTTATATGAACCAAATGTTGTTTTAATATAATGATTCACCAGTTTATATTAATAACGTCAATGTAACAAACATATCCGTTTTCGTCCCATTTAAATCGGACATTTTTTATGGTTTTACGGTTACGGTTGGATTATTATTACGTTTGGTAGTTTTTATGGTGAATAAACCGTAAACAAAGTCTGATTTAAATGGGACATAAACGGATATGTTTGTTACATCGACGTTATTAATATAAACTGGTGAATCAATATATTAGAACAAAATTTGGTTCATATAAATATTGAACTGAAGCGTTCACCCAAGCGTCGCTAATAGGATTGTAAAAGGGTCCCGGCTGCCGGGCGGCTAAGGGGCCTGCAGGTACGTTGGGTCTGCCTCAAGTTAAACTGGCAAGCCGTATAGTAAGCCTCTAGGGGCCAAGATAAACCCATGTACAAAATGTCAAGTCAGTTGGACGTATAGTTTTGGAGAAATAGTAATGAGTAGTAAATAGCTTTTAGATTTACAGATATAGACACAAACACATTCACACACATAAACAGTTCCATCTTTATTACAAAAATATACTTAGGGATGAAAAAGATAAATAAAGTTATACTAAAGTATCCAAGGGATCGATTAGTATGATTAAAATTCCAGTATCTTCGAAAAATGTTTTTCCAAGATGGCATTCGTTATGAACTGGTGAAAAACTACACAAATTTATGGTTCCGAATAAAAAATATCATAATTTAACGAAGAATGAACTAAATGAAAACAATTTTGATATATTCCAATTAAATCTGTCAACAGACTCCCTCCTTTTTACTAGTTATCAATGTTTGTTAACCGTAAAGAAATCCTAACAATCATTAGTGTATTGAGTTAATTAATAATCTGATTGCAAATATAACATTCTCACGGAACTGAGTTTTACAGCCCCCCCCCCCCGCATATGCGTTAGCATAGATGAATTATTGTTATTGTCAAAAAAATTTTTTTAAGTTGGTCTAAAAATCCGTTTTAGGGTACCCTGAACCCAAAAAGTGTTTTTTCGAACAAATATTTTGGTGTCTGTCGGTATATTTGTCTGTCTGTGTGTATGTGCAGCTAGAGATCAAAGGGTGGATCCATTTTTATGCAATTTGGTATTTATGTGTATTTAGCCAATATATCCAGACCATTTTTTAACTTTTTTTAAATTTTAGGTTTTTTTTCAAAAAACATACAAAAATGGAATTTTCTCAAAAATTGCCCTAACTATTTTGGTTCAATTGTCAGGAGAGATGTTAATTATAATTTTAAATATTTTAGTAAAAACCGCATGCGTTTAACTTGACTAGTTTTTTAGTTATGGCAAAAAATCATATTTAGGAATCAAACTGGTAATTTTTAAAGTTATTATTTTATTATTGTTTAATATGGGGAAAAGTTTGTGCCAATTCTTTGGAACCATTATTTATTTATCTATCTAAATAAGATGAAGTTCTTTAACACTTATGTAAAAGAAGTGTTAGCCTGATCTTATCCTGATCTTAGCCTACTTCTTTGCAGATAGGAAGTAGATATTTTTCACCCATCAACCAATTCTCTGCCGTATGATGTACTACGTTGACAACCTGTAACTCCCAAGTGCGTGTCCCGTGGGAGGAGAGATGGGCCCGGGATAACATGGTTTACTGCTGTCGATGACAGGAGGCTGACCAATATCTGGGGGAGGTCATCTCTCTGACTAATAACATCTGATCTGACCACTCCTCCAGGGAGTGGTGTCTGGAACCTCCAGGATCTTCCCCAGCAATAGTCCTATTTACTTTACGTGATTTTTCATCTATACCTTCTTAGAATTATATATCACTATAATAAATGTTTTTCTGTCAACAGTTTTTTTTATTCTTTCGTCTATCATATTAATCCCAATTGAAGGTGTTTTATGTTTTTCATCTTTCTTCATTTTTTTTATTGTTTTCTCCCCTCACTAAACATTAACAACTTTTTGCCTGTTTTCTGGTTTTACACATCTCCTTTTTTAAATATTTTCTTATTCCTAACTGCTTAAAAATATCGACTTTCTGTGGTTTTCTAACCTCAATGTGCTAATTTTTTCATTCTTTGTAAATTTGCATGATTACTTGTTTTATTGATGTTCTGTCTAAGGATTTTGAGAAATTGTATATTTTCTTAAAATCATCCCGTTTCGTGGTCGACCGGTCGAGAGCTAAAAATATCCAGACGTATACATTTTCAAATTAGTTATAACATGAAAACACTTAATTTACAGAAAAAGTCAGTTAGTAAAAAACTACACTATACTGGCACCAGCGTAGGCCTACGTCAAGCATCTTATCCTCCCAGCAACTTCCACGCAATATTTCTCCCACAATCGGGAAACCTTCAACAACCAGATCCAAAGTATAATCTTAATTAACTCCTCCACTGCACGACCGGCGTTCGTTCCGACATTCAAAACAAATCCAACAAGCAAACAACCGAATCAAACCACACACGCGCGCTAAAATTAGCATAAATTAAGCAGCGAGCGCACGAGCTAAATAATTGCTGAAATCCTAGCGTGCGTAATGTGCATAAAATAATAGCCCGGTTATGCCATAAATATGAAGTCTGGGTGAGAGGTTAGATCCACCGGTACCGGCGCTTTCTACCGGTACAATCAGCCTTAGCTCAGGTGACAATTGTCACATCACGCTATTCTCCAGTAAAAACACCTGTCCAGTCAACTCTCGTGTTTGTTGCCTTCGGTAGTTGTTTACCGTTGGTCTACACGAGTTTGTTGTTGACAGTTGTTTTTAGTTCCATAGACTTCCTACATATTCCTTGTGATGACACAACTTTGCTCGCCATAGTAATGTCCAGGCTGCTAAAGAATTAATAAAATAAGACGAAAAGAAACAAGAATTTAAATAGGCCAATTTTTGACTGAAAGAATATAATGTGTTTTTTTTTATCAATTAATCTGACAGTTCTGAAAATAATAAATGTGATCAGTCGCCAATAAATTCTGTTGACACTTAATTGGGATGAAGAGAGGCAAAAAGTTGAAATGATTACAAAGGTTGGAAGATTGCAAATTAATATTGCCAATATGCCAACTTTGACCAGAACCAGCAACTTCACTCTGTGTGTGAATTTAACTTTGGTCACCACGTTCCTTGTTGTTGAATTTCATTGATAAAACTACTGATAGACCATTTTAATCCAGTTATATTAGTGTAAAGTGGAGATAAACTAACGTTATGTGATAAAATAAAATAACGTTACGTGATAAACGTGAAGATAAAAAAAACAAGGCAACATTTTTTTGAATTTTCATATAATTTATGCTGTAAAGAATTTTGGATCACACCTGTGTTGTTAGAGTTCTTTTAGATTAAAATAAAGCAGTAAGATTGACGCTCTGCTTACTTTCGTAAAGCGAAGTGTATCACTGAAGACATGTTTTACTGAAAAATGAAAATTAACTGTGCTAAACCATTCTTGTCCTTCACAACACAGCAAACATGACTTAATGGGTTAACCCCTCCACGCAAATTAATTATACTTAACGGTCCCTAACTGAATAAAATACGGGCCCTCCCACCCAACCAGCAAATACACAATTGCTGACGGGTCACACAAATAGTAATAGGGTCACACTCACCCTATTACTAAACTATCACTGAGAAGCCATTCACTTAACAATCACATGATTGCCTACAAGCCCTTCTCCCTACCCAGCAAACACGATTCCTGGTGAATCCTCGCAAGATACATGACGACTTCAGACTAGTTAAATGAAGAACCAGGGATGTAACTGTGTACATAAAGGCCAATGTATATGTGTACTAACTTGGCTCAGAAGGAATGTTCTTCAGTCATACTGTCCATCCTCCCCTAGAGAGTCCTTACGAACTATCCTATCCTATCGAATAGTCCTATCGAACTATCAATACTATAAGATACCTTTTAGGATGATATACTTTTAAAAAGCATCCCTTAATTCTATTTTATTAATTTTAGTGGCAAGAAATTTCTATTAACCATTCAAGTAGACGTATACATTATCCTTCATGAATTGTTTCATTTCATATTTCCCTATTGTCTGAATTTGTGCTAACTTTATTGGGTTTGTCCTATATAGAGATTAAATATCGTTTAGTATTCATTACGAATAACTAAATATTGATGTACAAAACTTTCATCTGATTATTTTTGTGGACTATGTAAATTTATAAAAGCTCCGCCCCTCTCTTCTATAGGCGGGTTTTAGTAGGTCACTTCCGATCTACTTGTATCTTAGCCAATCTAGTAGCTCTTAGATAGTGCGAGAATTTCTTGTGTGGTGAACAATTTACTTTTGAGTGGTTATAGAAATGTGTATCTAGAAATAGATAGATTTCAAATCTTAACTCTGAAATCTTCTGGACTTCAGTGGCAGCTTACAAAAGCTCGCCATTTGGCCGAGTCAGTACTCAGTGTTAGTTTTCAGTCTGTATTCTGGAGTGGATATTTACTTGTGACCGTAAAGTGATAAGAGCTAAACAGTGTCAGTTCATAAAGAGTTGCAGGTATTGAACATTGACTAATATTGACAAAATATAGTATTAACTCAACATAACAGATATTGCGTGTTAAGTTACGGTAATGATTGTAAATAAGTGGTTTAATTTCAAGTGTTAAATACTGCCTAGTATTATATTTGTAACTATCTCGTAGTTGTAATTTAGTTAGTGTGTTTGAAAGGGTAAATGAAATAAACAGTCAGCTATTATTAGGAACGCCGTTGAACTGAAAAGTTGTTAAGTAAGCCCGTACTAAGGTTCCTATAATACATACGAGATCTATATACCAGTTGTTCTAGAATTGGCGGCAAATACGAATAGTATAAAAATGAGATGAACAGTGCCCGTTAGAATCAAAATATACAAACTACCCAGTCTTGTCAAGATGTAACCTTTTAGTATGGACCAGAACTGTCCCCGACATTCCAGGACCGTTGTTGGTTCCTTCGAGAATGGCCCTGTTAATGGCAAGAAGGCGGCGGCCGTTCTGGAGGACTCTATAGATGCCACATTGATACACAAACGTATCATCGACCTTTGTGATAAATCATAAGCAGAAGATCGTCTGCGCCTGATAGACGAGACGGATTTGTTTGGCTACATTCTTCCGAGATTTACGAGCTATCGGAAGACCTGTAAGACACGGCCCGTTGGAGGCCGGAGGTCAACTGGTCATCCTGTCCCGGCTGCCCAAATCCAGAAAAATTGGGGCCCGCATGTTGAGGCTCACCGGAAATATTATCCAGTTGGAATAGTTTGTGTCCCAACAGACTGCGGAATGTGGACGATTTACACTAACGGTTATGGGAGATAATCTAAATTGGCCGTGTATTAACATAGCGGTCTCTGCGCATGTTTTATGGTACAATAAAATTAAAAGTAAAGAGCGAAATATGTTAATCTGAATGATGACATTTATTTCCTTACACGTTTTATTGCCTTTAACCATATTAAATGTGTGCAGTGTTGTTTATGGTTATTAAATTATTTGGACGCGTCATACTCCCCTTGAACGACAATTGAAAATGTCAAAATAACTAATTTTATTTAACTACTTGCAGACATCCCATGCTTCGCTACGGGGCAGTTCTCTGGGCTTGCTTGCCATTCCAACCGTGGTTATCTCTAAGCCACCACGACAAATAAAGCGCAGCCTACTGCTGTTCACTTAGATAACAAAGTGTTATAGTCTTTAAAACCCTATGAATCTACTTTAAGGGGGTTAGAAAGTAGTGCAATCATGTTAGAGTCAGTAGAAATGACCGTTAACAATGTAAAATAAATCAGACAAGCTTTTGTGTCATGTTTAAGGGTATATATATCAGTCATTCGAAATAGATCATTATATTAAATTAATACCAATGTTACTCTTGGAAATAAATTAAACATTGAGTGGCTTTTTCTACCCCTTAGGAATGAAGTTTGGATAAATCCTTGTATGAAAAAATATATTATATGATAATTAGTTGTACAATTTGAAGCAAGTGACAATAATTTAATATCATGCTAAAAAGATCTAAAACAAAACGTATAAGCTTACAGTATACCTCCATAAAATCCGTTAATAATAATTAATTACAGGATTGCATGACGTTCAGCCATTTACAACGTTTGGCAATGTGTTTCATATGACAGTTGTCTAACGAGTTAGCAAGACTTTAACTATTAAAAGATTTGTTTTGTGTAATTTAACTAACTCTACGTGTCTACTAAATTATCTAGTACGAAACTGCTTCCATTAATAAATAATGTAAATTATTTCCAAAATTGAACATGTAAGAGACAATAATCATATTTCCAAGTTACGAATCGTATTTTGTAATATCAATAAATACTTCTTTTATTCAAATTTTAAAAAAAATTCAAAATTGAGGGTTCCTAGATCAGTGTTAGGTTAAAAGACTCGTTCAGTACTGAACCGTTCACTGCTAGATGATTAGACCCACTTAGACGTGCAATGACAGCCGGGCATCTCGGATAATGAACCTGATAAGGCAAAGCGTTCACCGCCCTACAAATTGGGCCTGACAGGATCTACTCCACAGCTGTTGTGACATGTGTTATCAAAGGCCTTATCAGTGAACTGCGATGCTCCAATCAGCCATCAGCCTCAACTTGGACTTGATTGAGGTGCAAATACCATAGGTCGTCACACGTCTGTGAAGAGACTCAATGACGAGACGGTTCGATCGGTGCAATCTTTCTTTACTCACTCACACTGAAGGCAGGTTCACGTCTACTTGACATGTGACAGGGATGTTAACAAAACTCTTATTGTCTTCGATATTGACATACTTTAAGAAATAACAGTGTATGCTTTTGAAAATAAGACAACAAGAATTTAATTGTATCTTCAACTACTATTACAAAAAATATGTATACGATAGGAAGATAATTCTAAATTTAAGAGAAACTTTGAAAAGAAGTTTTTTCTCGTATTTATGATAATTTCACTAAAAAATAAGAAGTAGTATGTTTTACTGCTTGATGAATGAGCTTTTTTTGTCTATGCCAATGGGATTTTTCATATGTTACCCAAAAGCTGTTGAGGGATAACGGTCCAAATCCGAATATCAAATTTAAGTCGACCTCCCAGGTTTTGAACCCGTGAATCTCAATCTCCTTATTGGAACCAGGCTAGAAAGAGGTTTAAATAGCTTTTAGTATGTTAATTCAGATAACTGAACACTTAATTCACTTCTGTTTAATCAGGAAAGAGTAAAAATTTAAACATAACCATAATATTCATGTGTCCAATCCCAGTGGTTATTTCTTTCTACGCACCCCTAATAAAGATTAAAAGTCAGAAGAAGATAAAGAAGTTACATAAATATTGCTCTCTAATGGTTCATTGTTGGCCGATAAACATTAAAATGTGTCCAAGGCGAGAAACGATTACGTCTTTCTTCAAAACTCAATAAACCCTCTCATAAATGAGGGACAATAAAATCAGTTTGGAGTCCAAACCATCTCTAATGTTTACCAGCAATAAAAGTCTTCGTAAATCATTAAAATCACCAGTTTCTAAATGTGTTTGGTCATAATTTTGTCTTCCAAATCTTCCACGACTGTAATGTTCATAATAAATTCATAACGACCCAGAGATTTATATACAATTATTAATCGTCCTCCACTTTCTATTCAAACTCGCAGAATATCTCTGCTCGGAGTATTTATAGCGTATCAAAATCAATAAATAAATCCGGGGAGTCAGAATATTATCAGATCGAAACAGGAAGGGATCAAGTTTCAAATCAGATCGAAAATTCGGTTCAATAACGCGAACTTTTGGAGCGTCACAAGTGGTGAACCTTTCTCTGCCGATCGCATCTGCTAGGATTCCGGCTACACTCCATTACCAGATTCTTCGATGGCAATACAACCCCGCACGTGGCTTGGAACCAGCTCTCAGCTTGCCCGGCACCTGAGGAATCTTCTGCAAGACATTTTCATGCGCGCGGAAGATCCGTTGAAGCTCAGCTTGACTGGTTTGCATCTCCAGTTAGCAAGGGACTATTTACAATCGAGTAGAAATCAACTTTTACATCTGCTAATGGGTTTAGTGCATCCTCGACGATATCTGATGTGAAAGTCCGCCGGACCTGCTCGTGCAGTCCAGTGTACGTTGCCTTGACGTATTTTGGATATTACCTCGGGTTTGATTATTAATGATTCTTTGACTTAATCATTTTATCAGATTAGGATGTTCTCGTAAGCAAACCAGTGAGCATTGTGGTATGTAAATATCTTAGCCTCAAGGTCATGAGTTTTTGGCTTGACTAGCGTACCATGAAGTGGAATAATTTCTTTTTACAATCAATGCCATCTATGATATTTGAAGACTGTCAATTCATCACTTAGACGATTTCCGATAAATAAATACAGTAGTAAATTGATATTTACTTAATATCGGACTCTACTTGATGTGAAGGTTATCAAATACCAACATACTTGTATGGGTGGGTGGGTGGGTTGATACAATCCTACGTATATGGGTGGGTGGGTTGTAATGATCTCGAATACGATAAGATAAACAATTTACGATAGATAAAAACAGTATTAATTAGTGATTAATTAGTGGACCAGACTTTAATATATTTAAGAACTAGTCAATATAGAGAGTGCATCATGGCGTTATATATTTACGATTACAGTGATGCTAAAATATCAATTATACAAAACATAAATAATTAAATTACCTCCCACCACTCTCAAAGTTACAACGTACTTTAACCAACGTTCATATTACTTAATAATATCTGATATTATGTTTACATTACATTCAATTTAGTTTAGTCATGCTGACGTACTGTAATAGTAACGGGAAAGGCACCTCCCCATTACCCAGGATCTCCCACGTCAGAACGGTCGCTTAAAATCTCGAAACCCACCTCTACGTACTGCTTTCCAGTTGAGCAGATCAAATTTATCTGCCAATACTAGCTGGGCCATAGTGTGGAACAGTTTTGATAGACGAAATAAGTTCCTTAGTAACGATCCGTCAATACCTGTAGGTGGGATGAACCTCCCTCGTAGGGAGTGGACATTATTGAATCGGTTCCGAACTGAAGTGGGCAGCTGATGTAACTACTGGAAATACAAATAAGTATTGACAGTGATCAGTCATGTGATTGCGGGAGTCTATTAAAACAATGGATCATATAGTTTCAAGGCGCCCCTTGCGCTGTTTAACGGAGGGATTTGCTAAACAGAATCATTGAGGCAGGTCTAAAATTGCTTGGTGGATTTGATTTAGCTTTGTGACAGGAGATAACTTGTTATTTATGTATTTATTTTTAATTTTTGTTATAATCTAATGACTTTTGGAGTTTTTTCCAAGTATAAAACACAGATTTAATATAATTTTAAATTTAAATAGTGATACCTGACAAAAAACCATACGTTATATATTTATATAGTTTATTCATATTTATAATGTAATTCTCAATATTATCTTAATTATAGAAATACAAATGTCAATATTTGGTTTTACGCCTAATAAAGGTTAGTTGTTTATTGTAAATTCTCAAGTATCTAGTAAATATTTAATAAATAGCAGCGTGAGTTGCATTTTCACACAAAGAAGAGGAATTTTCCATGATACACCTGATTAAAGAATTATTTGTTTGTCATCTGAAAAAAAAATGTTGCTGATTAAACTCAGGCTAGAGACGAAATTTGGTGCATTTTCTGTTTTATTTTGATTGGTTTGTATTTATTTATTATACTGTTTGAAAAACTATAACTGGATACGTTAAAAATTATATGAGGAAAGGTTGTCATCAAAAAGTGTTTTTCCTAGAATGTACAATATCAGACACAATACAGCAACATATTTCTAAATAAATTTTTACAAAAACTGGATGATAATATAGCAAATATAACAACTTTTTTTCATAAAAGTGAACATTGTTAGATTAAATTCTAATCAACCCAAATACTGGCAGGAAGTGGCATCAGATGACGCGTGTAAAGTGACGTCACGTAACCAGACCGCATTCAACTACTATACGCTTTACAACCTCTCAGTTGCCACTGCACAATTATCAACAACAATCCAGCACCAACATGAGCTCCAATGACATGATCTTGGCCTCTGACCTGCTGAGATCATCCGTCCAACTGGAGTCGCTCAGTCGACACGATTAGCAAGTGCGAGAAGAAAACATCGACTCTCATATAATTCCACAGTTTCCTTACGTCTCAGTCTGACATTATCAAACATCGACTCTCATATAATTCCACAGTTTCCTTACGTCTCAGTCTGACATTATCAAACATCGACTCTCATATAATTCCACAGTTTCCTTACGTCTCAGTCTGACATTATCAAACACAAAGAGTTTTACTATGAAATAAGTACTTAAAGAGGTCGTATTTGTGATTTTTTATAACATCCCTGCCCAATGTTAAGGGAAATTAATAATTGTAGAACATTTATTATATTTGACTATTTTAGAATGAATTATAGTTTTAAAATGATACTGATAGACCATGTTATGAGGGGGTACTATGAAAACTTTAAATTGGGGGGGATAAACATGACATAAATGGGGTTAAGTGGAAGTGTAAATTCTAGGACTTCGCCCTGATAAAGATAAATATCATTTTATTTCATGATGATGATGATATATATCTGCATGATGATATTCATCTCTATGGGCTATTAATAAATAGTCCTTTCTGAGCTAAGTCGAACTCAGATAGTAACAATTACACTCATAACTTTCAATTGAAATCCATATTCGCCCATATCTTGACAATCGGCGTCTTAAGAATAGATAAATAAACAAACGTTTGAGTATTATGCAAATGTCATTGTTTCTAATTGTTATAATCAGAGCTTTTTATGATACTTACCTTTATTTAAAAGCGAGCTAGCGTTTTCTTTTGTAATATATACTAAATATTTATTTATTAAACAATGCTGAAATACAGCTTTAAGCCACTTACATTTTCCCAACAATAATTTTACTAACAATTATAAAAAAATGTGTATGACAAATGAATAATAAAGGCTTATCATATACTCGTATTATTATCCCTATTACAACATAATGCTCAAAAGGCATGGCTAATAAATAAATTACAGCAAAAATGGCGTGACACTTCAAGTACTTTGTATGCCTAAATAACAAATGCAACACAGTGAAAGAGGATATCATTCAAAGGGCAGTAAATAATAGCATTGAGGCAATAAATATGATAAAGTGTATGGGGGGGGGACTGGCATTTGAACATGTTGACTTACTACTGTACTGTGATATTCTCATACAGAAAAAAAAACTTTAACAACTATCGTTTTGCTTTTATAAAATACAATATTTTTTAACTATTCCAAAATATAAAAGCATTGATCAAAACACAATCAATTCTTTAGATGAAACAATAATTAAAATCCACTCAAGACAATTAAATTTAATACATGCTTGTAAACAAAATTACAGTTAATTTTAAAGACAATGTACCTCCGTAAGGAACATTATTTTTAAATAAAAATTTCTTCCTGAAGTTTATCAAATATTTAAAATATACCCTTATAAAATACACATTTCTCTTGCCGATAAAAATTATTTTGGGATGATTATATTAATAGTAAACATAAATCATGCATCTCTCAATATTTTCTTAGTTTAATATTTTCTTAACCTTACTTGCTGCGTTCACCTACGCAAGACGAAATATAAGAAAGTGTCTTCAAACACACCTCCTTCCTCCAAATAAGCATTTAGTGAGAGAGCATCCAAGTGGTGATAAACAGCTAAATCCTGTTTACAAAATTCTGTCTAGAATCAGTATTTTACACAAATGGAAGACATCCACTCCGGAGCGCGGCCGTTCTCCGGTGATTCATCGGTAAAAAATTCAAAGCGGCCGGTGATCTTAAAAGCCGCTTAGAGACCGGGGTAAGGTCGCGTCCAGCAATGGAAGGATCGAATAAAGATCTAAATTTATGCGTACAATGTAGATTAGCTGAAACAATTTAACCGGAGCAAGCCGGGCGCCCGAGGACCAAAGTTGAATTTACGAACGCCCCTCCCACCGCGAGCGCGGCCACAAATTGATTTCCCCCATGACTTTAATGACAGCCGCCGTTTATTTATCGGATTCACCCGTTCTTATTAAGTTGTCCAATCGTTTCAACATCTTATTTCCTTAATTGATTAGTAATTAGTTTTTAGTAGAACGTGTAATCAGCGGCTGTTATTTATACCCTGGTCCGCGTGTCTGAGATTTAATTTCAGATGGAGATGCGCATCCATGTTGTCCAACCCGGCCACTCGTATGCGATGCCAAATGCTGCTTTCTTCCATCCGTAAATCGTTTTCCGTTATTTAATTTCCATCGGTATCGCACATCGCCGAATTCACCGGTCATTTTAACGGTTTTGGAATTTGCTCGAACCTTCTTCTATAGTGGTCTATCTAAGGATTGGTAATAACAGATACCCACCCTTCTCGTCTTTCCGTGATCCTCTTAAGTTCTCCGTAGTTCTTACATTCCACACGTTTCATAATTTAGTCCGTTTACCTCAGTCGTGGTCTCCCTAAAGGTCTTTCCGAAACCCTCAACTATTCTGTTCAGAAAGCCTTCAAATCTCATTAGATGTCCAGTAAGATTTCCTGTTTTTTTTTTTTTTTTTTAACGATTGTTTCATCAAGCATCAATTCTCGCCTATCCTCCTAACGACCTCATCGTTTGTTACCACTTTATGTTGAGCATGCGTCTATAAGACCACATTTCATAAGACTCGTCTGTTTCCTCAGTTCCCAGGGTCCAAGTGTTTGACAATAACAAGCTAATTTCCAAACAAACGCTTCTAGAATTGAATACCATATTGATTTTTGTATAACAGTACATTTCTATATTGTTCACTAACAGACCAGTACAGTTTTTACAGCATTATTTTTCAATATAACGTCAATATACAAGCAAAACAAAAACTCACTGAGAGGCAAAGCAGATTTTGAATCATAGATTTTCCCTAAGAAACAAATGTTCAAATGCAATTAAAGTGTAAAAACAGCTTCTAATTGAATAGTGTTTTACCATATGAACAGCATTGGCAATAAGTCTGTTATTGGATTATCCCATGGTCAATGTTTTACCATGGTAAAATTGACCTACTAATTGACTTGAGGTCCAAGGACAAGGTGTCACGAGGTGTCATCGAGTGAATCTACTACCAACTAGCATTTCCGAGGAAGAAGGCCAAGATGATACAAGCGGAGTGATTTGCAAGGTTGGCTTGTGAAGCGTACAAGGGTGTCACCTACTTACTTGTAAGTCAATTCATATTAGTCACTCGTAAAAAAATTGAAGGAAATCCAATAGTAAGTTATTGAAATGGTGTGCATTCACAGAACTGGTATTAAACTAACGTAATATGGATTATCGAACTTTGGCGCTATCTAATTTGTACATATACGTAGATAGGAGTATAAAGGGCTTCAATAAAGAGGAGAGTGGCTTTCGTTTATGTTTTTATATTACATGAAGCTAAATATTTGACACATTTTAATGCATTTGAATAGGTTTGGTTATGTTATATTATATTAGGTTAGTTTAGGGGGGGTACTTTCTTGCATCAAATATCTATAATTTCTTGTGAGTGTTAAGACCATCAACAATTACCTTATCACACCCTTCATATGATGCACGTGCTCCTACAATACAAACGTGAGTATGGCAGCTACATATTTACCAAACTTCAGTCCAGCTGGCTTCAAAGTATAGTGTATGCCAGTGGAATTGTCTAGCATTTATAAAAAATACAAAGTTACATATTATATGAAGACTATAAAAAAAATTCCGATCAAATATTATCTGACAAAAATTATAAAACTTATTTAGCAAATAAAAAAATTGCAAAAAATCACTTGCATAGTACTGTACTTAAATTTATCAAAGTTTCACTACATTAAGATGTTATCAAACTTTAAATATTTCATTCAGTTCAGGTAAATATTGGCTGAAAATATGACAATAAAAATTTCACACCACAAAGACATCATGATTTCAAATAATTATTGAAGTTTCAACTTTTATATTTTGTTCTCTATCTGTAGAGAAACTACATTATCGTTTAATGTTGCTTTAAAGTTTTCAATAATTTACTTGTATGCAAGTTTAGTTTTTAAATTGCCCAATAAGTTTACAATTTTTTTCTTTTTCAAATTAATCAAAGAATATATTAAAACACGTCCGCATTCTAATTTTTTTTAAATATTCAATCATCCTGTCTTGTGAAGGAAAATTAGACTTTTATCAAATGTTAAAGGTATTCTCTTTCAAAACAGTGTGCCACTTTTAACTTACAATGTCTAATATCAAACCCTTGCTATGTTTTCTTTGTCACAATAATTTAAAATGCTAATATTATTGGCAATAACTGACCGATACTTGATGGTACGTGTTTCATTATGAACAAGTTAGTTTGATTTACCTCCATAAAACACTATTCTTAAGATACATCATGGAATTTCAAACATGGTATCTCTTTTATCTGTGAATATAAAAACCGAATACCATTGACTGACTGATCACAGTTTCTCAAAACCAATAAGACTTTAGACCACGAGACTTAGCACAAATATTCTCAATAAGGTCTAGATGAGTACTAAGAAAGGATTATAAAAAATTTTCTCTCAAAGAGTTAAAATAATGTAAAATTCAATAGCCCAAAAGCAGCCAATCAAATTAAAAAAAAACTACGAAAATATTATATGAGTGGTTTATAGCAAATAGGCTGAACCTAAACAAATAAAAGACAAGCTTAATTCACTTCAAAACAAAAACAACAATTGATACAAGCAATTTGGATATGGAGACAACGGAAAGAGTAAAATTGCTAGGTCTGGTCTTTGATCCATCACTTAGTTGGAGAAATCATATAGAATATATTACGTCTTGAGTGAATGAAACAATTTTTAACATGTCGTGTCTGACTTCATATAGTTTGTGGAGAACTAAGGGGACGTTATACTTTGTTTATTTTGTATCGATTTAGCGCTATGGAGTAATTGTGTGGAGACGTTCAAATCACTAGGAAAAAATATTTAAATCTCAAAAAAGAATGTTAAGAGTTATGATGGGCTTGTCTTCAAGAGGATCTTGTAGAAGGACATTTAGAGAACTTGATGTTCTTACATTCCCAGGATTGTACTTATTATTGGAAGTGGTAAAACATGTGCATGAAAATATATTTGCTTACCAACAATATAATGTATACTACGACCATGATACAAGGAATAAATGTAAACTAAGAGATCCCAAGCATAGACTAAGAAAATATGAAATAAGTCCATTTTACAGTGGATTACAAATTATATAATAAAATACCATAAGAGTACAAAAGCTTGGGGAATGCCAACCAGCTCTATGGAAAATTCGGGCAGTTTCTCGTTGACCGAAGCTAATACTCAGTCTGGGATTATTTGCAGAACGAAGTCGTCTTGATTTAGTACTAAATGGAACTAGACAAAGAAAGGAAAGATCTTTATGCTCACATTAGATAGTTGGCAGATTAATTTATTTTGTAAGTTAGACAGAGTTAAGTATGATTAGTCACCAGTTTGCAGCAGATTTTCTGTAAATACGCAAATGTAACACTAATTATGTGACAATAAACCATTATCATTATCATCATTATCAGAGCAACTGTTACCATTCACCACACGAATGAAAGTTTAGGATGGTGTACCTTGACTTAAGGGTGTTCGATTGAAAATTAATTTTTTAATTCTTTTGAATAAAATTGTCAGTATCTGTTTAAGTAGTAAATGTGTTACGGAAAAAATTCTAAAAAATGTCTTTGTGGAGATTTGGCTGCCCAAAGTGACTAATTTGGCCTCTTTGGTGCATAACTCATGAACAAACCGTGTAATATATTTTATTAACATTTTGAGAATATAGTGGACAAAAGTTACTAACCAACCTAGAATATAGGAAAGCTAAAAAATATATATTTTTTTAATATTATGAATTATTTATCTATGAATGATATTTGCTCAAATTTTGGGTAGAAATTTGTACAATCAGCTTTGGCTAAAAAAGTAGATTAATAATATATATAATTCATTGTTATAGTTTACTATAAATGTGGGAGTTACGCCATTTGTTGAATTTGCGGGGCGGGAGGGCAGGCGGGGGATATGAGGAGGAGTGGAATACATTGCTTGTTCATAAGTGAGTCAGGATCTTTACTATTCTTAGCGGCTGTTGCGATAAAATTTAGAACACTAAACTGGACGCCCGTACGAACACCCTTAAAAGGTTATTTTTGAACTATGTAAGAGTGCTATGTGAAGAAAAATTAAAATATTTGCTTTGCAAGTTATGTGTTCCAGGGGAGTTCCATAACCATCAAAGTGTTCATTTATAAATTACATAACAATTACATCCCAGCGTATCTTTTGTTATAAGCTACCATTTACTTGAAAAATGTAGTGTACATATTTGGAACTACATCTAGGTGACATGTCATTTATTAGTATAAATAATAATATGATCTCCTGTGACAAAGTTAAATCCAATTTTTCAATTCATTTAAGACCTGCCTCAATGATTCTATTTATGCTAGCTAATCTCTCCGTAAATGAGTGCAGGGGGCACTCTGTAACTATATGATCAATTGTTTTTATAGATTCCCTGCAATCACAAGATTTGTGGTCAATTCCCATTTATATTTCCAGAATTTACATCTGCCAACACAATTTCGGAAACGATTTATCAGTATCCATTCCTTACAAGGAATTGGGGATACAATGAGGTACGAGCAACAAATCTGATAGCTGGACTGTCACGAATTTTTTATCTCTCAGCTATGGCAGCTACCACACAAAATAGATATGTTCTACGCACAATGGTACACTAAGCTTTGTGTTCAACAGTGTCCATTGTGCGGTCACACGTTAAATATTAAAATAATTAACACTCATTTTCTCTACACGCTCTCCTGACGATCAGTTTACTTCGAATGAGGTGCCAGAGAAGGAGCGGCAGTAGCGTGTCCAGTAGCCTGCGCGACTGGAGTCTCCAGCGACTGCCTTTATTGTCTAGGCTGATGTATAGAGGAAGCTATCGTGTCGTAGGTAAGGCGGGAATGCTGAGAGGGTAGATTCTTGTGGACTACTGGAATGGGCGCACGACGCTTAACGGCGGATATCTTCTATTAATCACTATCACCGGCGATAGACTGGTTTTTGCACCAGATCTGTTTCACTTCTCTAAGCCGTAGGATCTTGAAGAATCCGTGTCTGAGGTTGATAAAGTAAATCACTGTGTCTCAATAGAGATTCCTGGCTGAAATTAGTTGCTCCAGTCCAGCATAGAGGAAGGTCTGTTGAGACAGGATTTACCTTTAACAGGACCTGTTCCGTTTGTCTCATTGTGATAATTAACTATTCATATTTTAGAAAACTGCATTGAATTTCCAACCACATCTGAATTTTTTTAATTGATGGTTAGCATTCATGTGTCCTTAGAAATTATTGTGCACCCTTCAATAATGGGTCTGTATGTAACATCCCATTGTGATCTCTCAATGACTATGAAATCTCAATTTAAGCTACCTTTTAAACACATTAACCTAAAGCTTTAGTCCACCTAAAACCTAGTAAACCTAAAGTCCACCCGATATTTAATATCGGGTGGACTGATGCTCCATGGTATCAAATCAGGTAACCCTCTGCTTGACAGATATGTTGAAGAATGAATAACCTTGATACTGAAAATGTACTACAGAATCATACCAGGATAGATACAAAATGTCCTCGGCGTGTGAAATGTTTTTGCTGTGCTAAATTACGGCCTTTTGCAGCAGATGTTAAATTTCTTAGGACCACCCCTAGTGAAACCATTAGGTGTCCTTTTTTTATGATGGTAATTTTTTACTAAAAGACGTTGTGATATAAAAAATTTTATTTTACTGGGGGAGTGTTGAGTCCTTCCATTAATTAAAAATAATTAGCAGTTAGAAGAGCTTGAGAATGGTAGGGCTTATATATCTGCTGTTTGTCTTACGATTGTATTCCTATAACTTTAACATTATAACTAGGGTGGTTAAACAATTTCTTTTGTCTCTTCTTATATTTTGGTCAAAATTCTTTGACCAGAACTTTCCAATTACTTTGTAATAAAATCTTTACATGTACAATGTTATACAAGTTCGTAATGAGAGTACATCTAGTACTGAATTAATTTTAAAAAATCATATAAAATTGGATAAATAAATGAACTGACAAACTGGTTCTAAGCCGCTAATATATTTGTCTTTCGTGAATCGTAGTGGTTAAAAATATTGGTCACCTACGGCTAGTGAAATAATCTCTCTCAGGAGTGAGTTGCATTGAAAATGTGTTTATCTTTTTTCGTATATATAAAGCTGACATCTTCAACAAAAGTGTTCGATGTTTAAAATATTCCATTATATTCGAAAATGTAAAAACTTTGAGACCTTTCTTGAGTAATAATTCCATCCTGGTGCATTTTCGAAAGGCTAGACTAATAAGGATCATATGTGATGCAGCATACAACAGATTTATTACTGTAACTCAACATGACAAGGCTCCTATTAGTTAGATGTTCATTTTTTTATGATGGAGACAACCCAAAACCAAAAACCTCGATGAAAAATGAATAGACCTTGGAAAACGCAATCGTCTCGATTTCCAAACGATTTAGAATCGTTTGGAAATTGAAACAATACAAAACTTACTTACCTTCAGTTTATTTGCCGAAACTAGCATTAAATTTTTATGGAAAGACAACAAATCTGTTGTGGGTGGCATGATATCCTCAGAAAATTGCAGCTTACTTAAGGTGAATATTCAAAGTAAATCCAAGAACCCCCCTCCCGATTGTACCCTGACCTTGAAGTGTCGGTGGGGCTTGTGTACTCTGATAACCTCGAGAACTATGCCAGCGGTAGCTTAGCTACTGGTGGTTAGTTACGGTAGCTTCTTGACGGACACGCCTTCGTCAGGTGTAAGCCAGATAAGAAGTGATACGCTAGCCCTCCAGGTTGGGGAACGAAGTCCTGATTAAGCCAGTTTGGACGGAATCCCCTGATGGAAGAAGATCTCCTGGAGGGCCAAATAAAAAGTGGAACTTACTTAAGGTGATTATTCAAAGTAAATCCAAGAAACCCGCATCCCGATTGTATCTTTGCACATATGTGTCGGTGGGGCTTGTGTACTCTGACAACTTCGATAACTTCAAGCTACCAGCGGTAGCTTAACTACTTGTAGAGTCTCCTTTGACGGACATGCCTTCGTGAGGTGTGAGAGAGATTATAAGTGACACGCTAGTCCTCCAGGTTATTCAGTGTATCTGTCTCATGTTCTGATAGATAGGAATGACGAATAGGATGACGGTCAGAGGTTGGATGTGGATGATAGAAGGAATCGGAGGCAGATCGTTGGTGAGGCCAAAATGCCAGCTTGATTGTGGCTATGGAAGGATGTAAGAGTAAGAAAGTTCATCAAAGAAATGTATGGTATTATGATACGAGAACCGTACATGTAAAAAAAGTTGCCAAACATAAATTTACTCATTTCCACATGGCTTGGTAAAGTGTTTTCAGGAAATTTTTTTAGTACTTAGATCAAATTTCAACAATTGATTGTTTAAATCAGAAACTGGGCGTTATCCGGTACACCTGTAAAAACCATAAAAATATTCTTCGCTGATGGCATAAAAGTTATTTACGGTAATTTCTGACCCTAGCACAGCAAGTCTCCTCATTAATATGAGTTATGTTCGCTTTCAGATGTAACCTATGAAGGAGACGTTGATAGTTAATCTAAACGATGGAATATCGCGCAGTAAACATGAGTAGGTTTGCATCGTTATTGGCCAGCTTTCACTTTTAAATGAACCTCATAATATTGCAACTTAGGACGCTGAATGTTATTACTATTGAAGGCGTGTTCTGCGATATACCAGATGTCTGAACTAATTAGCTTTTTATACAAGTACAGGTAACTCTTAATTTGTTTAATGATTAGTACAACTTCTAGACATTAATTGATTTTTCATAAAAGGTCATTTTCGCTAAAAAAAATTAATAAGCAAGGTTTTGTAAGCTAAGTGTTAATTATTTTCGTCTTTTTACTTTCTCCCATAAGCGTTAGCATAAAGTATTGTGATTATCCATAAAAAATTGTTTACAAGTTATCTAAAAATCCATTTTAGGGTGCCCTAAACCAAAAAATGTGGTTTTCAAAAACAAATTTTTCTTTGTCTGTCCGTATGTGTGTCTGTCTGTGTGTATGTGCAGTGCACTGGAGACCAACCTGATGGATCAATTTTTATTAAATTTGGTAAGTATGTGTCTAAATAGCCAATATCTACAGACTATTTTTCACTTGCTTGAAATTTTAGTTTTTTTTATTTTTATGGGCAAAAACATACAAAAATACAATTTTCTCAAAAAATGATTAAACAATTTTCATTAAATTTTTAGAAAAGATGTGAATTACAATTTAAAATATTGTACTAAAAACTGCACGTCTCTAACTTAATGAGTTTTTGGGTTATGCAAAAAACCTATTTGAGAATCAAACTGGTAATTTTCAAAGTTTTGAATTTTTAGTGTTTATGGGGTAAGTTTGTGCCAATTTTTTATAATAATTTACACTAAAATTGTTCCCATGAACATTTCTACATTTATGTAAATTATGGAACTCCTCCGTGTTGAAAAATAGCTCAAAACTATTCCAGGGATCGTTAAATTTGTTTATACAAACTAATTATTATCAATTTCCAGCGAATGTTTGTCCGATCAGTCACCTCAACAGAATCTCGTTTGCTTATTACGCTAGTGTCATCTAACCATTACAACGATGCCATAACGCAACTATAGAAAGTTAGTTGTCTTACTAACGAAAATTGCTCTAGGTTCTAGATACTATCAGGACTATGAAACAATGTAAATTTGGCTTGCAATCGCAAAAAGATTTTTAGTACTCAAAATAATTATATTTTACATGTTCATATATGATTTTTCAATTATTTGTGGGGATAATCTGGTATAATACAAAATGAACAGCTACGATATATGACTTTTATGACTCAAATCACTATACAAATAACCATCGTATAATTTTAATTCAATCATTTTTATTGTAATTTTTACATTGTTGTTAATTAATGAAGAGTCCTGTTTTATTGAGTAAGATCAATTTTAATGTTAGGCATTAATGTTTTTCTATATGTTATCATGTGTTTTATTTTAACTTTTCGCTCCATCTTAATGTAGATTGTTGTAGGCTATATATCTCTTATAGTTTTTATTTTAATAGGTTATTTGGTAGTAATTTGACATTTTTCCTGAAACAGTGTAATAATGCTTTGCTTAGTAATTTTTAATATTTCCTCATATTATTTAAGATTTATAGTATTTTTATTACTATAAATCATAATATTTACTGTTTATCACGCTATTATAAGATTAGTAATTTAATTTATGTATTTTTACGGTAATTTTTATTTGTATTACTTTTAATTTTTTGATTTTTGTTTTGGCACCATCCTGTATCTATCTTAGTTTTTAAAAAAAATATTAATAATATTGCTGCAAACTACTGCCCTTTTATAAAGCTCAACTTTATTTATTTTTTTCGATAATCTTAGTCAAATTAAGTGTTTCCTTTTAATCTTTATTTCTCTGTTGCATTTTTTACTTTTTTTAACAATCGTGTTCGTTTTTTATCATTACTAATCGTACGCATCACTGCAAGTTGATATTTCCAGTAATCAACAATATTTTTATTTAAGTTTTATTGATGATTAATATGTTGAAAAATTAATCAGTATGTACAGTTATAATCTATTAATAATGTGTTCAAATTAAAAACATAAGATTCACATTAAACCACTGTACAAGTGCTACTTTTTTTAATTGAAAACTCATTTAAATATTCTCAAGTTTGAATTTTTTACATTATTGTAAAGCAATGACAATTTTTAATTTATTTTCGCCCAAATGATTGTTGCTTAAACATGAGGATGAAAATTTTACAACAAATACAAACTACTCAAGAAATATATTTTGTTTGTTAAATAATACAAAATAAAATAAAAAACAGGAAATAATCTACTCGTAGCATACAAAACGCTTACAGCACAATACACTATGTTGAGTATATAAATATACTAGAAAATAAGTATTTCTATAGGTCTAAGTAAGTTCTTACACGTGGCACTGACATACACAGTCATGCCACTAGAGGCAGGGAAAACAACCGTACTGGACAACATAGAAGGGTGGTCTATGAACACCTTTCCTCACGGGTTGGTGTCCAACTATTGATCACAGTTTACCATCTGAATATAACATCCTCGAAATCCCCAAGGCATTCAAGATTCGCCTTGACACTGGAAGACAAATAATTATGTAACTAACATTGGCAATGGACTAGCTTTTATATTAGTATGTGAGAGTATCGGTAGAGTGAAACACTTTTGTATGTATGAATGAGGCTATTGTAAGAATACATATGAAGGTAACTATGAATATGTTTTAATTTTAGCGTTTGCTTTATTTTTCAATGTAAATGTTTAATGTAATAAATATTATTATTACATTGTTGGGATAAGTACGTTCACTAGCGATGTAGCGACGTCTGTTTATAAATTACCCCTATCATTCCTCTATTTTCTAGCTCCATTCCCATTCTAGTATTCGCCTACATGTAACACGACACCGGCGGTGACGCTCGCTTAGCTCGGCTCGATAAGTGCTTAGCTCGAGTTGTTATTACTCTTCCACTGGATGTGTCGGACACTTGACATCCGACACATGGGTGCTCCAAGAGGTCGGCAAAGTTATATCACATATCAAAATAAGCGTTGTTATATGTTAAAATAAACTAACACGACCTTCCAATTATAGTGCACCATTCATTAGTGGGCCATCATACTAAACTAGATCTCGTCAGTGGAGGATGATGTGAAAGAGCAACGTTAAGCACTGATAACAGCGCAGTCCTTCCTCGTGGACCTGCAGATATACCTTTCTCTTAGGGTGAAACAAAATACAAACAATTATCACAAATAATTTTGTTTCAAACACAACAATGTAATAACGGCAAACTAAATTTTTAGTACACTGATATTGCATTACATAGAGTTTAAGAACACTTATATCAAGAGGTGGTAATGCTTTATTATTGTTACAATATCAGAGAAAAAGGTGGTTCATACAGAACCTATAAAACAGCTGAGTGGGTATAGCCGATAGACACGCAAACCTGCGTTAAAAAATAAAATTCGGACTTTGCATTTCTTTATAGAAAGTATTTACAGCAAATTATAGGTAACATAAGGGGAATAAACCAAACGAGTTGGCATATTAATATGCCTAAAAGAGCTAATACCTGAAGATCCTTTTTAGGTAAAACATTTTTGTACATTGCTAACATACTTTACTTACTGTAGATTGGAAAGTTTCCAAATTACAAGAGACGGCAAATATAACGCAATAAACTGAAGATGCCTCTAATGGCTGGAATTTTCCGGCGAGTCACGTATAAATATGTATTGTTCAATAATACATGAGTCTAGATCCGTAAAAATCAATAAGTCGTAGGAAAATAACCAGTTTGATTCCCTTGAAGAAAATTTACTGACAAACTGCAATAATGACCATAAAGAAGTTTATGTTACTAAAATTTTTTTACTACGTGTTTTATAATTTTGAAACAGTACAAATAGAATTACTTGACAACTAGACTTCATAAATTTGTAAACAATTACAACGATGGATACGTTTCTATAGCAACGACAACCTTTTTATGAAGGAAAAAAGAAAATGTGTGCTACATTCACCCCAAACAAGCTTGTGTAATAAGTATGGGTAGGCTGAGTAATCTTACTAACTGGTTTTGTTTTATCTTTATATAGGGTTATTACTCGCAGATTTTCTGTCTACAACAGTGGAACCTAAAGGAATTGCAGTTATTTGGAGCTTAAACCATTAGAAATAGTTCTGATTTTGTTAGTTTTATTGATGAATTTGTGTCTAAGTTCACTTCCAAGATGGCAATACGTACTTATACTGAGCTTATAAATCATCCATTCGCTAGCCCTTAAGTAGCTGAACTACTACACTACACCGTTACTCATTATAATTACCCTATGGCTAAATATGAGGAGTAAGTTAGTGTGATGAGTGTAGATGGTGGAGTGTAGTCATTATTACTAGTATCGACTGTTCGTTTGAAAGAGCAATTTATCAATAGACCAAGTCAACTACAGAATCTACAGCTTTACGTCGAATCCGAACAACGTAGTATCTGACGTATGTTTAGCTAAATGACAAGCCTGAAATTCAGTTCCCTTCCCTGAACAACAATTTAGACCCAGACTACGTGGGCAACATGGACACCCCACACCTCTGTTTTAGGGTCCACATCGATAGCAACCCTTGAACGGATGCCATGTGGGTATTAAGAGGACCGAGGTTATAACATATCACCTAAAATCTCCACCGTACCTAAAATACTCTCCGATTGTTGAGAAGCACAAACGGGCCATAGTCCGAGATTCACCACGAGGCCGCAGGCCGAGTTCCACAAAGAGGATAAAGGAAGGGTTTCCAGGTGAGGCCGAGAGCGAGCGACGTAGATGGCACGTGAAGTGTGCAAGGTTGGCCCCTAGTTTCAATCTAAAAACCGGAACAACTCAAAACAGAAGGCTTGTTTCAAAATGTATATCCAACGCTTGTATTCAGGACAGGTAACGTCTGCAACTGCAGAAGTTGGAACGGAGCTACTGCGCGATAAAAATGCACGGTAGATGTTACTGCGGCGAATGTTACATATGTTACAGGTCATCAGCTGTGGTACGTTTGTCCGCATGTTTGACTCCCCGACCTACGGTGGATCCCAACGACGAGAGATGTTCTATGGTGTTTCCCTATGGAGGATTGTTGATGTTTACTGTGGACGAAGGATTGCAATTCTGAACTCCATCTATGTAATATATTTACGTTGTGCAATATCTATACAGATTAAATTCAAACTTCTTTATGGGATGGTCCACTAGCACAGGTCTTCGCCGATCAAATAACACTTATATTACGGCCGAATCCTCGTGATATAAAGCTATGTGTTTGGAGGTTTCGAAAGCAAATCTCTTTTCACATCGTTATTCGAAACCGATGATTTTCTATTTAATAATAATAGTTTTATTCATGAACGTTAAGAACAGAAGAACTTACAATAGTTAAATATAGTGAATTAACAAGACATAAATATAATAAAAAATTTAATTTTATTTTTTTGCAGCTTCAAACAATTCTTGTATGTTGTAAAATGGGTTGCTCTCAAGCCAGTTATAAAGAAGATTTTTTAATGCTTTTCCTCTCATTTGTTCAATGTGATTTGGTAAATAGTTGTGTATTGAACGTCCTATGTATGATTGTTTTCTGGTGTAGAGTGTTGTGCAATGTTTTGAAAAATGATAACTTTTTGAATTTCGGGTTTTGTAGTTTTGTATGTCTTCATTTTTTGGTTAGTTCGTTTTTTCTTCAACATGTAGAAGAACAGCCTCAATGTAGAGAGCAATAAATGTTTGGATTGTTTAATTCCTGAAGCCTTTACGACAGCTGTCCTTTAGCTAGAGATTGGAAAGAATACGAATTGCACTTTTTTTGTAATAATAAAATTCTGTATAGACTTCCTTCAGAAGTGCTTCCATATAAGGCCATGTGCTTCCATATAAGGCCATGCGCTTCCATATAAGGCCAAGTGCTTCCATATCGGATGTGGCATTCAAAAAACACATAATAGGCTGTTTTTGCTGTTAATATAGCCCTAATAGGCTGTTTCAACCCATCTACCTTTTCACTGATCAGAAAACGTTCGATTCATTTCTTTTCCACTTATATTAACTCAATATTTCACCATTTTCTCTTCAAATTTTTTCACTGCCATCTCACTGACTGATAACGCTCTGCAAATTTAATTCATTTTTCAATTTTCACAATACAATAAATTTGAAACACATAAAGATGGTAAAGACTTCAACGGTGCCAATGGAGTACCTCAACCGGCCATGAACACAACAGAGGAAGACGTAAAGGTTTCTTAATAGCCTCATTTCATCTAATTTAGTCCATTTATAAAGAATACACTATATGGTGATTATATAAGTACATATATTTCAGTATGAATGCACACAATCTATGCAGATGTATGCTTGTTTACGTTGTAGGTTCATTTGATTAGCATTTTTTTTTTTTTTTTTTAACTAAACATGTTTCATGGTATTAGTAACTTTCTTATTAGAAAACTAAGGATTTTTAGCAAAATTAGGGGATACCCCAATCTTCCTTCTCAATCCTATCACTCACTCCTCCGGTTGTTGCGTTTCTTATCACTCTTTCACCAACATCTTCAGCCCCTAACCATCTCCTGGCAGTAATATTTAATTTAGCAATATGAATCGTTTAAATAATGTCAAATATCGATTGAAAACAATAACTATGTGTAATAACAATAATTCTTTCTACAAGAAAAGAACAGCTTTTGTAAGTTATGTCGTAATTGGTGTTAGTCTAGATTAACAAATAACAATTAGACCTAATCAAGTTTTTAAGAGATCGATCAAAACAAATGTTGAAAGAACTATATGATAGCTTCCAGCTGTTTGTTTCTATTAACCTAAACTAACCTAACAATGTTCATACATTGTTAATGTCACTTTCAATAGACAATTGTTGCTTGGATTTTATCATACAAACTACATTTGCCCGTCATTATTTATTTTCAAATCGTGTTAGCTCATAATTTAACGTTTGACAATTAGAAAAGTATAAATTTGTATACGAGCCTAATTATGTACAGTTGATCTAACAAAGTACCACTCATCGTGAGCTAATTTAAATTTCCAAATTACAAATGCGTGAGTAAATATAATTCGCTACTAGGCAAACAGAGGAAATTTATTTACTTATTTCCCAACATTTGGCATATATCCAAGATAATCACACAAGTATCTTTAACGGTATACGACGTATTTTATTTCTCACGACCTTATTCGTATTACAATTATGACATCAGCTTGCTAAACGGCGTTCTCTTATTATATTATGTAATAAACAAATTATTTGGTGGAAAAACGTCTGCTGAAACGTGTGATTAGTGCAATAGTTACGGATAATATATGTTCAGGAAAATAATTTGAACCTAAATGAGGCTAAGATTAATCATTGCTAACTAAAAACTAATTCTTTTTCGTTTTTTTTTTTTTTTGGCACGAAAGATCTACTGCTGTTAAAAATATGCTGTAAAAACAACACAATTGTTAGTAAGTGTGTTGAATAGATATTTATAGTATGTTAAGATTATATTAGGCAATGCCTATAGTAAGCTTACACAAGTTTGGAATCAGCTGACCCTGCGCCTTTGGCCCGTTCGACAGCGTAACCGTATTCTACTTGACCTAACATATCCTAACTTGACTAATTTGACCTAACATAACCTAACTTGACCTAACACAACCTAACATAATATAACTTGACCTAACATAACCTAACTTGACCTAATATAACCTAATTTGACCTAACATAACCTAACTTGACCTAACTAAGCATAACATAACTTATCCTAATTTAACTTACATAGAAGAGACTCCTTTGTGAACCCCCACCCCATTTCATTTATTAACTAAAACATTAAAACAAATATGCTGATCATTAAGTTTTAAATGATGGATTGATAGCAAAAAAACATTGATCTTTGAATGGTTTGTTGACATATGGCCTCCTTTAAATTAAAACTAGTTTTCAAAACACAATCAGAATAATCAAAAGCAAAAGGAAGGTTGTTCCGAGTCAACACACCATAAATCCTTCATGGACTGGTGGATATACAATCCTATGTAGATAACCATTAGGGCACCATGTCTGATACACAGTACATCGTTACGGTCTGTAGAATTCCCACCCAGCTTTCATCAAACGATAATCATCTTTTCTGTGAGCATATTATTTTCCCCGCCACTTACCGGTTGGAAAACAAACAAACAAAACACCATTAGTTGTACCAAAACTGAAGTAAATCTGTTCGTGGAACCGGTAAATGGCGAGTTGTCGGAATGGATTTGTGCGACCGGAGGGTGTAAAAGTGGAATAAAGCGTGTTTGTCACCACCGAAGTCAAGTGTCAACAGATTGGCCAGGGACGGATCTCAGACGGACAAACATGCTAATGTACCCTACAGTGGTCACGTGACTGGTGGCCAATAATAATCAAGCTAAAGGTAACCAATCACACGCTTAATATTGGGCTAGAATGATATCTAAGAGTAACGGTTCCACCACGGGGAACGCCACCGGTTGGCGCGTGACGCTTACATACACCCTGGGTTTTATTGAATGAATTAAAATTAATAGTTAATAGTAATATTTATTATAACTAATATTAACTAGCACTTTAATACGCTTCTAAAAATAAGAGATTTTGTTGAAAACGTAGTACAATACGGTTTGTTGTTGGAAAAGACGGGAAAAAATATGGAAACGCTTTCACAAATTCTGTATGACTTCACTTATAAAAATGAAATCTTTTACATCATCATAGTTACAAATAACATGCTTTTTGACGCCATTAGCGGCATTTCATCTTTTCAGGGGGACAGCCCGCGAGGAGTTGAACGAAAATCTTCAATGGAAGCATAGGTCGAGTTTGCTATCAAATGAAATGTCTATTCAAGAGAAATTAATTGCCGCAAAACCGGACTTCTAAATTGTAATCCTTTCCAGAGTAGTGGTCTTTTGAATATCAAAGAACCTAATTGGAACAATATTATTACTCCGCTATTTAACGGTTTCAAGTAAATTATTCTGATCAAAAATTAAACACAATTATTCAAAAAAATTTTATTAATAATGTTGTTGCGAAAGCGTTTCCATATTTTTTCCACCCTGTATATTAAGGGCGTTGATTTGAGTCCCAGCATACTTCTTTTACCGAAAAAATCAGAAAACTCGTTTGTAAACTAATAGTTGATAAAAACTTGTTAAAGTCGTTTTTTACCCAAAGAATTATTTTATATTTTTCGTGTTTTTTATGTTGATATTTAGTACATAATTTCAATAACAATTCAAAGTTTACGTTAAAATCGTGTACCTAATATTTTTTGTCGTGGCTCTTATTGCATATGGCCAAGTATTTTTCTGTGATATTTCGAGGAATAGTTGTAGTAGACCTAAATTTTCTCAAATTCGTATTCATCATAAAAATATATTATGGAGACAAACGAAAAATTATATTTGCAATAACATGATTTTTTAATAATTTTCACAAAATAGTTTTCGTTAAATAACACGTTTTTTCCGGAAATTTAGACCTGATTTTACCTTCTGGGGATAAAAATGTCAAGATTTGCTACGCATCCAAAAAGTGCATAGTTACCCAAATTACTTCTGTTATGAACATTAATTAGGTGAAATTTAATTTCCTTATTTTAACTGGTAAAACTGTTTAACTTGTATGAGTTTGTGATAAATGAAAAGAACCAATTTCTTGCTTGGCTTTTAATCAAAAACGTTGTCATTGATTTTTTTTATACACACTAATAGTGGTTTGTTATGGTTTCATTTTGCCAAATAAATTATTTGTTTGGACATTAAATTTTTACAAAAAACAAGCTACGATATGCAGTACATTAAATTTAGCCTACACAATTTATTTATTACCAAGACATCGATCGTCAAAATATGGGCGAATATGGATTTTGAAATCAGTGTATGTTGTTGTTTTTACAAATTAATTAGAAAATGCCGTTAATTAATATCCAATTGACAAAGGAACATTAGTTATTAATCTGATTGGGATCGATCTTTTAGATTATTAAGCTGAGCTATAACCAGCTGTTCTATAATACATGTACACCTAGCTAAATCAGTTAAAATTAAAAATATCACACTTTGCATTAATGTTAGGCAACACAATAAAGATATATACCTTAAAATGTTGTCATAAAATATATGACTGCAAGAATTTTCTCAAACGTGTTTAATCCAGATCGAAGTAAATCCCTTACAATTGAAAAGGACTCTTATTTTATTAATGATGGCTTACTGTAGAGGAACATACCTGTAACAGCAAAACAAGATATTTGTTATGAATTCTAAGCATAGTAAATTGTTACAAATAATTGGCACAAACGTTTCCCCATATTTAACACTAAACAATTAAAACTTTGAAAATTACCAGTCTGATTTCCAAAGATGTTTTTTACCATAGCTCAAAAACTAATCAAGGTAGAGGAATGCGGTTCTTACCAAAAAATTTTAAATTGTAATTCACATTTTCGCTGAAATTTCAATCAAAATCATTAGGGTGGTTTTTGAGAAAATTCTATTTTTGAAAAAAAAGGCAGAAAAGAAAGAACATTGTTGTAATAAATTATTTTTTTAAATAGATATCTAACACGAGGAAGTGACATAACTGACTGCCATTCTGACAAAAATAATCTTTGAATCGCCATTTTTTTTCAAATGCGTTGGTGGTGCATTTTGCTAGGCTTCTGGTAGGGGTTTGTTGGTGAGGATTCACCCCACAGTGGCCTTGCAGACCTTCACACCACCAAGAAAACGGATTGAGGTCACTTCGTTCCTTTTTACCTGCTACCCTTAACTGCGCCTTTTGCGAACCGTTAGTCGGCTGACTTTGCCGACCCCTCGGTAAACCATAAAACTGGCCTTTGACAGATTCCGCACTTTTGCCAACCAGAGCACTTACAGTTACGGGTATTTTGAACACACTCCACTCAGAATGTTAAATGTATCTAGTAAATGTTTCTTCGTTTCAAATTATGTATAGTATTCATAACACAATATTAAACACGTTAAGGAATGCATTTTTTTCACGGAGTAATATTTTCTTTTCATTTTTCGCAAAACCTCTTTACTCAGAACATATTAACGCATTATTTTAAACTGTAAATATCCCAGTTATTTTATTAATATTGAGACTTGTGTTTTACATTAAAAAGTGTAAAAGTGCTGAAATGAAGTTAAAGTAGTTTGTGTAAATAAAAAAGTGTTGATAAATTATCTAAAATTTAAATGTACAAAAACAATCTCACGTTTATTTAGATGTTATAATGATAAAAACCTCGTAGAAAATTTCCCGTTTAAAACACACGTTGCCAACAAACAGAAAAATAACAAATAATTTGAGACGTAGATTCTGTAGTAATAAATATTTTGAAATATAACAGTTCGGGGTTAGGATTTGTTTATCTATTCTTAAGCACTGATGGTCAGGGTACGGGCAGGATGGATGAATGATACTGAGCGAAAATGTCTTTGTTACAAACTAAGGCCGACTGTTTCTTTTAAACTGTCAATAATTATTATCCCAATAACAAATATACAATCGTTGGTTATCAGCTGATCCCATTTAAACTTTTTTTTACTGTCTGAGCTTTAACCGACACAATTACCGACTACCTAGAATAACAAGTTTTCAATAAATAATTTTTAATATTCAAATAATGTTACCTTAGTTAAAATATAGAATTTTAAATAGTACCTATTTTTATCTAACTATCTTAAAATCAGTAAATGTATTTAAAATTACTACACCATTCTTTAATGTAAATAAAAACAATGTTTAGTTAAAACCGATCAGCTAACTAATACGGATGTAATAACATTATAAAATATCTTCGTTTTAAATTGAATTTCAGCCATAATTGTCAATTGTAATTTTATAACTGTAATGAAAATGTTAATAGACATTATATCATAAAATATAACAACAATACAACATTTTACTTTGTTAGTACGGTATGTGTTTTGAATCAAGAAAGAAACTTTAAGATTGATACGTTACGGACAATAATTGGAAAATTCAGGTTTAAAAGTGATAACAATTAATTTTTAAAATGTAATTGATACTCTTAATATAGTTTAAGAGCAAATCTAAATATGTTTCGCCAATCTGACCAATAAACTTCACTTGTTTCTTTTTTTTCCTATCCCTCTCTTTCTTCACGAAAATAAGGTAAGAGTTACATTTAATTATTCTACGTGATAATATTATTTTAATGTTTAAAATATATACTTCCTTGATAGATTAAAATCATATAAAACTACAAAATCAACATTCAGGAGAGGCTGACGTTTTTAACCTTACTCTGACCATTCCCCATCGTATATTGATCTATATGTTGTGGTTTTATTATGGATAGGTAGTAAGAGAGCGAACAAGTACAGTGCGAGTTGATTTTGTGAGGGTTTCTGCAAATCAACCCTAAAAAGTTATTAAAATGTAGCCTACTATTCATAAAATAACAGTTAAAACTCCATTCAATAGCACCATAACAGCTTAACCACCAGACACTGATTGTATACACAAAAATAGATTAAATAAGCATATAAACCTAAAAGTGATAGGATAACAGCATTGCTATTAAATTGTGATATTAATAAATAATAGATTACTATTACAAATCCAATAGTTCTAAAATTATTTAGAACTATTTAAATAATTTTATTTTTTAAAGCAATCGCAATACGATTATTAATGTCAAAATAACACGTCCAACTTATGTTTCATTAAGTTTCCTCTTAGCTGTTGTCAACACTACTGCCATTGCAATGTTACTATGATTGTGATGAAACCACTGTAGTTTATGAGAATGAGAAATGTAGTGATTTTTAAAGTTACAAACCATAGTTACTTAAGTGTTACAACAAACAGGACTTTGCACATCCTATTATACATGTAAATCACGTATAACTTACATATCCTAAGTAGTCGAAATAATGTATGATTGTAGGTAGAGGTCTACTAACTAGCTCGTGTGATAATTTAAATACACGTATATTGTATGAATCAGTTGTACGCACCCAATCGATAAAGATGCGATGCGCAATGGTCATGATAGCTTCTTCATTATTTATACACCTCCTGAAAATACAATACAATATATTACACATCCACTATTTTATTAGGTAATCATGAAGTCACCGTTTGTAAAGACGATACCCCTCGTGCTATAAAAACACCACTTGTTGGCGTCGTTACTCACCTACTTAAACATTCTAACATATAACGTCTCACAGAACACCAGCCATCCCACTTCACGAGGTTCTACTGTCGGAGGTATAACTCAAATAACGTCTCGAAATACTCCTGTCATGAACACCAGCTCTCCCACTTCACAAGGTTCTACTGTCGGAAGTATCACTCACATAACGTCTCGGGATACTCCTGTCATGAACACCAGCTATCACACTTCACGAGGTTCTACTGCCGAAAGTATAACTCACATAACGTCTCGGTATACTCCTGTGGTGAACACCATCCATCCCACTTCACGAGGTTCTACTGTCGGAAGTATCACTCACATAACGTCTCAGGATACTCCTGTCGTGAACACGAGCTATCACACTTCACGAGGTTCTACTGCCGAAAGTATCATTCACATAACGTCTCGGGATACTCCTGTCATGAACACCAGCTATCACACTTCATGAGGTTCTACTGTCGGAAGTATCATTCACATAACGTCTCGGGATACTCCTGTCATGAACACCAGCTATCACACTTCACGAGGTTCTACTGCCGAAAGTATAACTCACATAACGTCTCGGGATACTCCTGTGGTGAACACCATCCATCCCACTTCACGAGGTTCTACTGCCGAAAGTATAACTCACATAACGTCTCGGGATACTCCTGTGGTGAACACCATCCATCCCACTTCACGAGGTTCTACTGTCGGAAGTATCATTCACATAACGTCTCGGGATACTCCTGTCATGAACACCAGCTATCACACTTCACGAGGTTCTACTGCCGAAAGTATAACTCACATAACGTCTCGGGATACTCCTGTGGTGAACACCATCCATCCCACTTCACGAGGTTCTACTGCCGAAAGTATCACTCACATAACGTCTCGGGATACTCCTGTCATGAACACCAGCTATCATACTTCACGAGGTTCTACTGCCGAAAGTATCACTCACATAACGTCTCGGGATACTCCTGTCATGAACACCAGCTATCATACTTCACGAGGTTCTACTGCCGAAAGTATCACTCACATAACGTCTCGGGGTAGTCCTGTTAGGAACACCAGCTCTCCAATTTCACGAAGATCTAATGTCAGAAGTATCACTCAGATATTGTCTCAGGGTACTCATGTCAGAAACACCAGCTATCCTACTTCACGAGGTTCTACTGTGAGATCACTCACATAATGTCTCACCGTACTCCTGTCAGGAACACCAGCTCTCCCACTTCACGAAGTACTTCTGTCAGCTTCTTAACTCACAGTACTTCAATAACCTCTGACAACTGCAACGTCGTCCACTTCACTTCTCGTGTACTGTGGTGTCCTGGCATTATCACCAATCACCCTAATTTAGGAAACACCAATTAGCCTACTTCAATAGTTATTTGAAATGGCGTCATTATCTGACGTTCATAAAGATATATTTCTGTTGCTACCATCAATCCCATATTACCCGTAACGACATCGTCACCCTTTTCCTACTTCACTTCATCGAAATTGTCACCAACAATATGTCTCAGTCAAACTCATAGTGCCCCCCTCCCTTCTTATTGTAAAGATGATACACTTGAAGAAGTCATAATTCACACATGTATAGGCCACTGAATTGTTGAGCAGTTATTGTATGATACTGAATGTTCTGTTCTTAAGTATTGTGATATATAATCTGACCTCAACATTTAATGATCAAGTTTGAATTGTATTATTGGGTTGTGTAGTCAGTCGGTTGCTGTGACAGTTACGTAAGCAAACAAAATCACTTTAAAAGAGTTGTTATTTAACCAAGCAAAGTTATGCCTAAGATGTCCTTTCTAATACTTAACCTGGAGACCAATGGTTTAAAGGTCACTTCAGAATTACGACCAGTGACCGGTCAGGTGGGCTGCGTGCAAGGATGGGACTCAGCGATTACCCATCCAAAGAACGGCCACGCTCAACGTTGCTCGATGCTCATATCTTGTGACGATGTCAGAACTCCTGGTCAAGGCTACTGGCAAGTACTAAGTTGTTCAATCGTATTGAACTCCTCTTAAAATTTGGACAAATATTTCATATGCAGAAGTAAACTTCCACTAGGAAATTTACTTCTAAGTGGATTATATATTTGAACATAGTTATCGCAAGGAGTTTCATTTGAGTTCTACAACTCCATAACTATTAACTGAACATGAATTTGCCTTCTTATATAATTACAGTATAAATTCACTTATTCTTCTTAAGTATATAGGACAACTCATATATATTTTTTTTATGAGTTTTATATTTTTTTATATTTTTATATATTTTATATTTTTATGAGTTGTCCTATGACAACTGTTGATATTTTTATGGGTTATTACATAGCAATTTGGCCTATATATATAAAATTGGTCGTAAAATAATGACGTGACCTTCTGATGAAGGGCAATCCGCTCCACTTGACCGGCTTAGTCGGCATGCCAAGGAATCAAGGTAGGCCTACACCTACTGACGAATATATCATTATTTCTTTTATTTTTGCATTCCTTCCGTTTCTTAGTCCATAAATCAAAATTAAAACGTTTCATGTAATTTTATGGAGTGTATAATCACCCAAAATAAACAACTGTACGTACAAACTACTTTTGGGAGTAAATCTCATACTTATGTATGTAATACTAAAGGCAAAATAGGTTTTAAAGTCAAGTTCATGTCCAGGTCAACAAGCAAACCATTTCCAAATATATTTGAAGGTAGTTTAAATACTGTACAGTAGTACAAAAGTATAAATCCTGTACTGGAACATGCCCCTTACAGCCAGATCATGCAGCGTTTCCCATTAACAGAGGAGCGAGGGTCAATGTATAATTTTAATTCAATTTTAAAATATATTCCATCAATGTTATAATTTTGCTATAAATATTTAGGTTAGTGTATGGATGTGTGGATGGATTGGCCTAGTGGTTTGTATTGTTTGTGAATAAAGAAATCTTGAATTGAAAATTCAGATTATATATGTTTCTGAAAAGAAGAAATTCTTATTACATGAATATAATACAAAAATTGTCTTTATTAAAGTAAAATTAGGGAATACAATTCCCTTTCGGGTCTTTTCCGTTAATTCACCACCATAACCATAACAGGTTAAAACATAACCAAACCGATCCTAATATAACATTACTAAACGTAACATAACCTAACCAAATCTAACATAATCAAAACAACCTAAGATAACCTAACCAAAGTAGTGGTCCTAACCAAACTAATGGAAAAGGTGCTCCCTTTCTTATATTTAACCTCTGTTGTACATTGTTATTGTAAAATAATATCCGAATAATTTATAAAAAGGCCTTCTATATTGTTTGAAATGAGGATAAAATACAAATTATCAATCCAATGGGACCAAGAAACACGCATGACTTCATCCTATTAGTTACTGACTCCAAAGCGAGCGCCTGAGAGAGTAACCTTGGCGCTGTCAGATTGGGTAACAGCGTGTGTCAGCCGAGGCCTGGATGGGCGGTGTACGTACACTATCAGTGAGATAGCGCGGTGCGTCTGTGTAGTGTAAAGTGAACGGTGGTGGTGGGGGTAGTGTCCCCTCTCCTTATTGACTCCTCCCAGCCCTCCCCTCCCACGACGAGTGATCAGCTGACTGACTGACCGACCACCCCTTGCCGAAACATTCATCAAGTGTCCTGTGGACAGTGTATGTGTGGACTGAGTGCGCCGCGCCTAGACCTGCCCCGCCACAGTGACCGATATTTGGGATGCGTGACCCCTCTGACCTCTGGTGACTGGTGTTTGGACGAACTGCTGTTTCAGTACATATCTCCAGTGCTCACAGAACCTTTCCAACAAACAGTAAGTTCATAGTATACATCATATAGATAAGCCTCTATCCGTCACATTTTTTTTTTTTTTTTTTTTTTTTTATGAAAATCTTTATGGGCTGTTTAACTGTATCCTAACTTGAACAAAGCAGACCACTGCAATGACTCTGCTGCGATGGTAACATCCCCCCGCTGTTACCTATACTGTATTTTTTCACGATGCATTTAGGTGATGCTAGATATTAAATAGGCCTATTCGTGAAAATTTAAAGTCAATACTATCAATTATTCTTTATTTGAGACTATATAAGAATAACATAAATATTTCATGAAAATATTCATTGTTTTCACAAATCTATTGATAATTAGCATGCGTGAGTTTCAACTCATAAACATTTTATACATCGGTTTCATCTCAGTTTTAAACTAAACAATTATTTCAAAGAAATTGAATTTGAACAACTATTCCATCTGTTTAAAAGCAACATTAACTGAAAATTTTAATAGTTTTTATCGCAAACTTGGGAGCTTTATAAATTTTTACGGAGTATGAAACATTTTATGGATTCAAATATAAAATAATATTTATAGGCCTATATGTGTAATGCCTATTCTAAAACTGATTTTATTTTATAGGTACTGTTATGCAGTTTTTATATCAGATTTCCTATTCCGAAGTTCAAGGGTCTAAGCATAACACGATGGCAGTGTTTTAGAAATGTAACCACTCATTAACTTCATCTATGTAATAATATCTGTGTATAAAACCATCAGTATATTAGCTCTACAAAGCATAATATGGAGTTAATTGAACGTTTATTTTTATGGATAATTTGTTCACTGAAAACGTTATTATTTTTAAATCCTGTTAAACTTCTTAAATTTTCATCTAACTTCAATTTTACAATAAGTACAAAAAATAACTTAGTCTTTCTTGCTATTAAATAATTGTTATGTTTATTCTTTGTAAAATTTAAGTATTATATGGTAAGACTGCTTCAATGTACGATTCCAACAATCGGCAGAGCCAACTAATTTACTGACTTAACTCAGAGCCAGTACTTTTATCTTGATATAAATTTCCCTCGTCCACAACGGTCGTTGGTATAAATGAATAATTGGAATAACATAAGAGAAACAAATAAATTAGATATATAAATGCCATAATTGTTCTAAAATGTTCAGTTTTCAGTTAATTCCATTTCACATTCTCTAGAGTAGCGCTCCTCGTTCCAGCCGTTAAAGTCTCCCACGTGTATCACGTACTAACAGATGAGTTCAGTTCATCTTTTAACTCAACACCCTTGAGACTCATTTTTTTTTATTATTCAAATAATAATATTCACATTATAACTATACAGTGTGACCCTATACAAAAAAAAGCTTCATGTGTAAGTTTTTTTTTAAAAGCACAAGTTTATCTCAATCGGAAAAAATAGTAAATTGTAAACTAAAGTTTACAAATGTCTACTTATATTTGGTGAAAGGATTGATATTTAGATTTACCATGTGAAAGTTAACTCATTTTTTCACGAATAAATTTTTTTTTTACTCAAGTTGATGAATTAATGTTTACTTCCTTATGTAAAACGGACTAGTCACTACACTTTTACTCCTCTCTCAAGTATTTAGCTTGCTTTTGAGTATGAATAGTTTAGTATAGTTATTATTATAGTTTCTCAATGCCCTACATGACTGACAGCATTGGATGTATTCACCTACAATTTATATCAATCCTAACTTAGGTCTATACAATATAAAAAAACAAAAAACAGGTATTTCAGGTAAAAAGTAAAAGACAATTCTCATTTTAGTTCCTTTTAAATTAAAAAATATATATGTTGTTTTTTGTTCATAAATGTTTATGTAGAGAGTAAAATAATTGAAAATAGTGCTTACATATGCATCGTTGATTTAAATAGAAAAATAATTTCCATTTCTTTAGCGCCATCAAGTCAAAAAGTTACTAACAAATATGGTTTAACTTGTCCGCTATTTATCACCAAGTGGTTTCAAGGAGTGTTATTGTGTACAATTTTGCTCCACTGTCATTTTTGTTCATATTAACAATTTCAATATTTTTTATTTATTTATTATTATTTTTTTTTTCAATAGTACATGTAAGTTTAGCAAACTACATTTTAACCGGGTTGACTCCAAGTAAATAGCACACGTTTTTGCATATAGTATTTTTCTGCAAAAATAATAATTCTTGAGCAAAGTGACTAAACCGTTTTGAAAAGTACATTTTTATATAATAAAATATTAAAAGGAAGTTTTATTATTGTTTATTGAGAGGAAAAAGGGATGCAATAATAAAAATGCGTTGTTCTTCCTCCATATAAGTTACGTTTGAGCATAAATTATTGAAAATTTTAGTGCTTAGAATAGATGAGCAAGCCGTTAATAAAGAATACATCTATTTCAAAGTGTCTTCATGGAAAGTAACCATTTTGGTGGTCGTTTCCTAAACTGACAAGTTACCGTTGGGAAGTCGAGAGCCTTATAAACGTACAATCTCACCGCCAACGGGCTAAAACATTCGTTTTAACTATTATAATTAGTTATAGTGAATACTGAGTGTTAGAATAGGGTATTAAACATCTATTCTAATAGACCATAAGTTTATGCCATGGGGTTTTTTAATTAAAAATCACCAAGAATGGTATTTAAAGTTTTACATATTTAGCTGGACAATTTTCAAGAGTACTCAATTTGTTCTAAAATCATCTTATGGCCAAATATAACAATTATTCTTCACCTATCTAATGGCACTAAGTGTACGGTACAATCTTTAATATAGACCGAAACTTTGAGATAGAGATCTATTTTTTGGCGTTCTTTGTAGAACATAACGGCCCCTTTAAATTTTGAGGGAAAATTAACCGATATACATTTACTGAATCGCAGTGGAATATTTTCTCTTCAACAAAATTTAGCTAAATGGGAATACGGATTTAGAACGGGTATTCTTTACTATGAGACATTTCACATAACGTCCATTCTTTTATTATTTACTGTAAATAACTAGACGTTTTAATGTATAAATTGCTAAAAAGATCAAGTATTGAGCTGGTTTATGATCTGATTCGGCTGATACAACATTTTTACAAAATAAACTATAATACGTCAAAACAGTTGCACATATGATTTAAGTAAGTGACTTAAATTACAACAAATCTATATTTTTATATATTTATTTTCATAAAAATCATAAACTAAAACTCACTACTTTTTATTTCTTCACGAATCAGTGTTTTTTGAAAATTAAAAAGTGGTTTTTTAGTAACTTTTACGTTCTTTCAAGCGATGAAAAAGTCAACATTTTCCGTCACATCGATAAATCACAGTAAATTACTACATTTAAAACTGCTCTTATGAGTTGTAGATGCAATATGATGTCTTCTTCTACATACTCTTAAGCGATATATCTTTTTGCACGTTTAGTTGTATTCACTACAATTTATCCAAGATAATCTGTACTGCATGGCTTTTAAAACAAGTACATAACTTATAATTCGGTGTTTAACTATAATATTCTAAAAATAAATAAGGTACTTAAAAATGTGTCTTATCACGCTTCGTTTCAAATATCATGCGTTGATTTTTAATCACTTACTGATTATGGGTATATTCCTCTCACAACCCCTTCAGCCAGGGTGCCGGCGATTTCCAAATTTCTTACAGGTCGTATGTCGAGTGGCGAAACGAGTCCAAGAAAGTGAGTGAGCAATGGTAAATGACACTGGGCCAAACTCGGCGGCCAATAATACCCCCCACATTACACTAACGAGCATGTGTTAGGCGCCTATTACCAGCCCTATTAGGTCACTTGTTAATCGACCGAATTAAGCCAGTTATAGGCCTAGAAGTATATTTCATTAGGGTAGAACGGGGTCAGTAACCGTCTTTGATGGGATTAATGTAGCAACAATGCTTGAACTGTCAAAACGGGTTCGAACCTGGGTTCCGGGAATCCGAGAACCTCCCCGAGGAAAGGACGCCTTCTCAGGAACCGCAGGATTCTCTCGCACGCTGTTTGGGTATTTAGGACAACCTTTATTGTCAGGTATGTTGGACTAAAGAAATACTGGAGGTCCTGTTGCCGTTGGATTGTTTATGATTGGGAAATTTGTTGGAGATTTCCATCGCCTCAACAGTTTTAAGAAACAAAAACAACGAATGAAAATCTTAGGGAATGCAGCTTCTACTTACCTGAGCCAAAGGGAAAAAAATTAAAGAGGCTCTTATGGGCCAATTGAATGCCTCAGTGGCAATTATAAATAGATTACGACTAATGTACATCAATATAGTGATAATTATTACGTTAGTTTTGAGGATTTGTGGGATGAAGGGACGGACTGACCATTTCGGAAATTTATTGGTGGGAAAGGTTATACATTTTCTATATCTTGTAAGTTAAAACCTATGTTTATTGAAGTTTATATGGTAATATATTGTTTATTATTTCCTGAAAGTTACCATGGTAAAATTAAATGTAAAACTTAAATGTAAGGGTGAGTTTACTTACTGTTATAACTATATTATTAAAATTGTTGAAGATTTTCAATACTTCAATTGTTAAAAAATAAATTACGTTCCAACTAAAATCTCCTTGACTTTTTCAGGTGTTGTTTACTACCTTATACTACATTAAAATTAAAAGTAGACAACTGAAAATGAATCAAACCATAGCATTATCAAACATCCTATGAAATAAATTAAATCAAATATGCCTACTAAAGTCAATAATATTTTATGGATAATTAAAGGCTAAAATTAGATTTAAAATACTAAAATTGTAAACATGTCATACTTTATATGTTAAATTATTAGTGTTCTTATATTTATTAATATTTTTATCATGCTACAAAACATAAGCTTCCAATAATATTGTAGAATCATAATAAAATCACAGCCCATACACCATCACCATGAATAATGAATAATGAATAATGAATGAATGAATAAATGCAAGAAAGACTCGGAACATTTCAATTTTAATGTTCTTATATATTTCTAAATTACTAATTATACAAATTTCATACAACAAAAAACAGAAAATAGTAATACCGTTTAATATTAACAAACATAAATAACAAATAAAAAATTAGAATAACGACACAAATAAAAATGCATAACAAGTAAAACCATAACATTAAATTCTGCGTCTTAGAACAATAATAATTTTTTAAACTAGTAAATAGTACGAAAACTAAGTAAGATTTTGATGTTGGTGGCAATAAATAAATACAGACGGAATAGTCGTTTGATTGACTGGTATGACTTAAATATATTATTGTATAATCCTTCATGACTTCACGTTTGCTTTTATTTCGCATTTTTTTTTTTTTTTATAATTTATTTTAATAAACGTCAGTACGCTTTGTTGCAATATTTTGTTTCTACATGACTCAATCAATTCATGTACCTACTTATACGAGTGATTAATTAATTATAATTACCTAATTTATATAACACTAATTAATTTTTGTATCTACTAACGATATAGATAGAATATACAATCCAGTAACATAAATAGGATAATAGATCCATAATACTGTACAAATTTTAAAAATATAAACCAGAAATATGAAATTGTGTCCGTAGATTAATTGCAACAACAATATCAACTTAACAGCGTTAAACAATTGTATATTAAGAACAAGGTAACAAGAATAAGCTGCTATAAATATATAATTTGTTTTTAATGAAGTGGATAGAAACAAAAGCACACAATAAAATGAAAGTTACAATAACAAAAGTAACAAAATTTATTCTAGAATAACAGTGACAACAGACTTACTGTCGGCGCAGAAATTATGTGCACCCGAGTTTGAAGGTTGTTTTCTAAAGAACTAAGAGGCCTACAACAAGTCTAATCACGCCATTGTTTTCCACGTCTAATTTTACGTTATTCCATATGCATTTTTAAATGTTATTATAATTTTCAATAATTTTTATCTTATTTGGAAAAGTACTGGACTTTTACATTACCGTACAGTGATTTTATATTAATTTAACTACATTTTTTTTACTAATTTAAAGTTATTTTAAAGTGATTTAAATCGATCTAAAATCACCGTATTTACTTACAAATATTAAAGTAATATATCGTAACTATAAGTGTCATACGGATTACAACAGTACCAGATAATTAATTTTACAACCTGTAGAAGCCAAGAAAACAATGTTTCAGTGAATTCACCAGAACTTCTTTCTCAAAAAGTTAAAATTCTAAAATTTATAAAACTTATAGAAAACCTACTTATAAATCAGGTATTAAAATATAAATGCAATATACTAAAGGGATTTTGATTAATAACAGTGTAAATTTAATTTACATTTAAAACTAGTTGAAAATCACGTACTTTTTTAGTTCCAACTAGGATAAACGTTATTAACATTTATAATAAAATGTATAAAGTCATATGTCATAACGTAAAATCAAATGAGAAAAACAATGGTGTGATTATATTTGTCGTATGCTTCTTAATTCCTTAGAAAACAACCTCCAAACTCAGGTGTACATAATTTCTGCACTGACAGTAATGTAACAATATATTAATCAAGCTCATACGGTACAGTAGCTGTCTTTCACCTAAATGTTGAAAAGGACATTAGTTTGTAGATGTTTAAACCGAAAAATGGAATGAGATACAACAAAATGTAATGCAATGTTTGATGAGTTTTCTCTGTGAGCTCATAACGTTCGTAATGCGTAAATTGCCATGTCTATACATTCGGTAATAATGTCGCGGGGAGCCCGGCCAGGTCGAGGGTTTCACACCGCCTCTGCGATATGTCAAGGCATTCAGGTTCTCATCTTCCCATCTGGACTATTCTTCACTTCGGCTTTCACCGAAACGTCGACAAAACTTGCCCTACACGCTGCAGCCAGGCAGAGGATGGGCCTGTTCGAGTATCGTTAGGGATGGCAAATATTTTCAATGTATCGAATTATCGATATATCGCAAAACCAAATATTGATCTAACGATAATATCGAAAGAATAATATCGATACATCGGGTAACCGATATATTGAATTGTAAATTATTTTCCTATTTAACATGTCATGACAAAAAATACACTCATTTTTTGTGTCACAATTTAGAATAGCCTACTGAATGAAATACATTTATCTACACGAAACAAGTTGTGGTCTGCGTGGTTGAATTTAAAATAAGAATAATTATACATTTAATTATTATGTTAATTATATAATAGAGTAATATTTTTATTTTTGCACGTTTAAAAAAATGATTAGGCTTCTTATAAGCACTAAAAATTAAACAAATTAATTGACTAAACCTACTTCCAATAACTGTCAGATAAACCATTTAATAAACTTTTTTTCTTTAAATAAAATATTTTTCATTCAACCCCACAGACCATAACTTGTTTCATGTGGATAAATGCATTAAGTTTTACTTTCAGTAGATTATTTTACATGGTCATAAAACATGAGTGTATTTTTGGTCATGACATAAGAGTTAGTGCATACTTTTAATCAAATAAATTATTTACAACTCAATATATCGGTTACCCGATATATCGATATTTTTCTTCTGATATCGTTAGATCGATATTTGGCTCGTGATATGTCACTAATTCTATATATTGAAATATTGAAAATATTTGCCATCCCTACTTGAAAATCTGTATACTGTATTAAACTCCGTAAGTGAACCATCCTAATGACATTCGAGCTATGTAGAAAATAATATAGCTCGATTATATTAATTTCAAAGCTTAAGGGCCAAGGGTGGTGGGGATAATGTCATAAATGTTAAACACCACTCGCCCATAAAAGATGCAATTATTTTTCCATCACTACACTGTTTTTTATTATTATTAATACACAATAATAATATATTTTATTCCATCCAACATTTGTACAATATTAACAATGTATTAATTAGCTAGGAAATCATGTTTTAATTTAAACAATGATTTGAAATAATAATACATATATAACACCTGTATATTTTTATGATGTGATTGATGGTGTAACCAGTTCGTATTTATCGTGCAGATTTATCACAGACACTATAACAGGACTTTTTTAATTCCATTATAAATAGCCTCCTAAAAAAGCCATTTTTTAAAATACTGTAGAAACAATATTAAATTAAAATAATAAGAATAACAAGTGTAGATAAATACAATATTCTGTCGCTTTTAATATTCCTTTATTTCTATTTACTTACTATCACTATTGTGCTGGTTAGCGTAATGACTGACCGAGGCCAAAGGCCGAGGTGTCACTAGCGCAGTGAGTGAGACTTAACTACCAGCTGGCATTACCGAGGCCGAAGGACGAGTTGACCCGAGCGTAACAACTTATGGGGTTGGCAGATTCCTGGATAGGTTTCTACGGTATCATTGTTTAGTTTATTTGATCAATGGTAACCCATTTTCATGCAATTTTCAGAAACTAATAGAAGAAATCATTATAGTATGTAATGTTTTATATAACATTTCACTATTTAAGAACATGAAACAATTGTCAAGCAAAGGCTAAGTATTTTTATTAATAATTTTAGTGCCCCAATTACAATGTACATTGAGTTCAGATTTACTTTTTATTTAGCTAAACTTAAATTCTCAAATTAAGATACTAAGCAACAACAGGACTAATAATGTAGTTATTATAGTAATAGAAACACATATTTATTAATATTAATGTGAGTATAATAAGTATTGATATGTCCACACAGTTATTTTAGAAATGTGCTGTAGCTACAATGAAAATAAAACTAGCAGCACATAACAATTGTAATTACATAATTGACATTTGTGTGTAGTCTTTATCATAAATAATTGACATAAAACGTTGTTGCGGACGGGTTCAAAAGACCTAGCTTGTGTAAATGTAATTGATCCATGCCACATTCTAGTCCTTGTAGTTATCCCAACTCTATTTATTTCAAAAGAAAATTTTATTTTATTTTATTTCCTAAACATAAAACTACGCAAAAAAATCAATAGTACCTCATATTAGCAAAAAATGTTAAACTACAAAATTTATTACAAAAATTATGTTTAACAATATTCAAAAGCTTATAAGAACTAACTTATTAAATAAGGAAGATAAAATCATTCAATCAGCATTAAGATATCCATTATTCAAAATTAACAATTAATAATATTAAACTTTACGCTAAAAATTAATACATGTCCAATTATAAACAAAAAATAATAAACAAACTAAGCATAAATAGTAAACGACATAAAAAAATAATAGACCAAAAATTAAACAAAGCATAAGTAATTTGCATTGATTAACAAACCATTTCGGATATAATAATGCGTTGTTTCGTAAGTCATTTAAAAAATGTGATTAGTAATGAAGTAATGACAATTTAATAACAATTAAATAAATAAAGTGGTGTATAAAACAAATCCGATTCGTAAGGGAGAAGAAAGTGTTCATTAAAGATTAAACCAGGGCTAACACCAACAAATAATTATATAATTATTAGGCTTAAGTCTAAGTTCTAAAATTATATGGCACTTACGATTAATTTCTTACTTCAAGAAACGGAGGATGCTTTTTATACATTTTATAGTCTAATTGGTTTATATCTAACCTACAAGGCAGAATAAAATATTTTAATTGACGCAACTTGTTTAAAAATTCAATTACATTAATCTAATTAAGGAATAACGACATAAAATAAAACATAAAAACGGTTTAAGCAAACAAAAGCACGTATGTTTTTAATTTGTAAAAACCCAGATTTTAGGATGTCTCATCAGAGTGTGACATCAACGCTATCTGTTGGGGGCGAACAGAACTACAACCTGATCACTTACAGTTGCTGGCCTTCACAGCTGTCCCTCCCAAAAAAGAGTTGCAATTATTTGTCAAGCTCTTTTTAAGTCTTGATGTATAAAAACGGGATTTTTCTTTTACTGCTGTTTAGCAATTTAGCGAAACATTTGGAAAACGAATCAGGTGATTTGGGATCCAATAGACCTTCAACGTCTCATTAAATTTAAGTATGATGAATTAGGAGATACGCCAGGTGGTCAAAAAGATAAGTTACTGGAATGAAACGCTTTACTTCAGTCAACATCCGCTTCAGTTGAGGATATTCGATTTTTCAATGGGAGTATATATTTAGATTGTTCTTAAGGTAATGTCGGTCATTGTAAATTGGATTATAATCTGTTTTGCTTTTATCAAAATTATAAACTATTATATTTGGGCATATTGCTACCTCAGTGGTTGGTACTCCTTATTTAAATTCTGGTGATCAATTCGGGATTCATTGTTCCATGACAATATTTGAATGTAAATTTGGATTCATAAATGTTTAACTTGCTGTTAAAATCTGTAACAAAGCAGCTGATGACACTGGCGTAAAAATAAAAAAGTCTTAGTTATACAGCTTAATCAGGTAAGATTTGTTTCAATATAATTAAAATGATAAAAACGTATTCTATTTATTAAACATAATTGCTTAAAGTTCTTATTTTACGACTTACGTCACTTCGAATATTATCCATCCGTAAACTATGAACCTTGTACGGTTTTTTTGTTGTTTTAATAATATTTAAGTAAACTACATGACATTATGATTTTGTCCATTAGAAAAGCAGAATATAAGCGTCTGAGACAGTATTTTAGGTATTTTGGTTGCGTAACGGTGTCTTCAGTTGGGAACTTCGCTGTCTAAAATCATTAATATGAATTATGTTTCTGTAAAATTACAATTTAGGAATGGTAACTTTCAATTATTATTTAATGGAATACCTGTATTTTTAGTTTAATATAAGATAATTTGTTTCGCCCTCTTTAACATCGAAGGCCGCAATAATACAAGGGATAGTAAACAATAACAAACGTTGAGTTCATTTGTAAAAAAATGTTAAATTTTGACGTCTTTTTAATTTCTATTTAAAGTGTCTTAAAATGAATATAGTAAATAATATTGAATAGCCACTGTATTAATGATTTCTTTTCTTAATTTGAATCCACCACAAAAATGTTTGATGTCGCACCTCTTGGTTCTATAATTATAACAATGAATTTTATTAATTGAAACTAGTGTTAATAGATTCATGTAATATGTTATTCAATTTTAAAATATACATAAATTCACGACAAGCACGAACAGACACTTAGTGAGTGTTCTGAAACTCCGCAAATATCTACTTGTTGGTTATAACACTTAAACCACACTAAAAGCATAATACCAGAAGTCGGCGGCCTGCATACAGATGAGGACTGTAGCTGCCACCTTTCAAAAAGAGGAGCAGGATGCGGCACAGAGGTCATTCCAAGGTTAAGATGAGCACGCGCTCAGTCGTCGCGTTTTGTGGATTATTTGTCAAGGTCGTCGACAATGAAGGCTGCCCGCTCAAGTTAATTATTGGATGCAGGTGTGAAATTTATACCCACGATCTCCAGCGTAGATGGAGATTATTGGGTTAAATCAGTAATGAGGGGTAAAGTTGATGTTATTTTTATTACAACTGCGGAGCGGCGAGTTAATTATTTACCAGGCAAGGCTGGGTTACACAACCTGGAGACTTAAACGCGCGTAATGACTAAAGTCGCGGAAACCACTGGAAAACTTAACCGACGGTTTTATATCCTGTGTAATTATTTTCCATCCTTACAAATTACACCCAGTGGTGGCTGTTTATGAATTCTTATGGATTTTAACCAAATTGAGTGATTAAAACAATTAATAAGAGAATAAATTCTTTCCAAGAATTGGTTCGTGTAAACCTGAGGTAGCAGCACACTTTTTAACATATCGTTGCGTTGAGGTTATAAAAATAAAGAACAATTAATTATATAATTGTGTATACATTAGGAATTTAACGTCAAATTACAGATATTTTCATATGTTATCATATTGTAAAAATAAAATACCTCTCAATTTTTCTTTTATAACATTTTATATTTTTTTTACAACAACAACTTTTATAATATCAAATCCATGTTGTATTTAATGCATTTATATCAATTTCGTAATATACAGGGTGAAAAAATATCGAAACGCTTTTACAACAACATTGTTTTTTTCAATAGATAATTTGACAATTTAATTTTTTTTAATAATTTTGTTCCTTAAAGTGTAATTTTTTATCAGAATAATTTACTTAAAACTGTTAAATAACGGAGAAATAATATCGTTCAAATTAGTTAATTTGAAATTCAAATGACCGCTACTCTGAAAAGGATAAACCTCTCGAAGTCCAGTTTGCGTCAGTTAATTTCTGTTGAATAGACCGATTATTTGATACCAAACTCAACCTAGGTTTACGATGAAGATTTTTTCAACTCCTCACAGGCTGTCCCCTTGAAAAGATGAAGTGTAGCTAATTGCGAAAAAAGTATTTTTTTTCCATGATCATGTACAAGAGTTCCCTTTTACAAGTAAAGTCATATAAAAGTTATGAAAGCGTTTCCATATTTTTTTTCCACCTTGTAAATTGCAGACGGCGTGGTTTTCCCACCAATTTTATGTATTTGGCGATTATGGCTAGCGGTTCCACAAATTGAAAAAGCAAATGAACTTCTCTTATTTCCTATTTTCTCAATAAAATTGACATAGAGTTTTTTCTTTGATAATTACGGGAATTACGCACTTTTGTCACTTACGATTATCTATTTTCTGAAACTAAGACGTCAAAATAAATGAACAACATCTTTTAAAAACCATTATGCTTTCTTTAAAATATTAATGTATGTACAAATTATAATAATTTTACCATACAGTTCATGATTTAATGAATAATAATGCATTATTATTATTATTCATTAAACAACAAGACGCCAGTCGTAGACATACGGGAGGATATGAGAAGCGAATGAGAGTGATGAGTGTATATGAACGAGTGTTGGCGTTGTTACTAACTAAAGTTGAATTTCCTTACAAAAAGACATTTATGAATAACCTAATATTTAGGGCATTTAAGGGATCTACAACTTTACGTGAAAATCGAACAACGTATATTGGTCTGATTTTTAGCTAACCGACAAGACTGATACCATTGATTTTATACACAAATAGATTTCCCATCCAATGTTAAATTTTGAGTCTCAAAATATCAGCTGTTTTTGTGGTCCATTGTGGAGCGCTAGTGTAGCTCCATGTAAATGTAATGCAGTTTAAAACAGCTGTGGTTGTGGGCCACACTAACTAACAAAATTACTGCCACAAATATTCCTATTAGATGGTTTATCTATTGTGGGTGTATATAATCAAGGCTGATACTCAGTTATTTTTCCCTATATAACATCCAGACCCTGTGTACCCCCCTACACGGCCACTGAAATACCTAATGGACTTCTCCAAGTCGATAGCAAACATTGATTGGACACCATGTCAGTATTAATTTGACCGTGTATAAAAGCAATGACCACAGATAGAACCAACCGCCTACAATCTCCTTGATACATTATCCCCACTTTACTATAAATAAATAGGAACTTCTTATGATTTGGCTGAGGGGTTTTCGAAAAATGTTCCCCAGTCTTTTCGTAACGTTATTTATAAGATATATAAATACTCAAATTTAGGTATTGTATGCCTTGATTTGTTAGTTGAATAATTTAATTTATTTTTTTAATGGTTTTGTTTCCCCCTATTCATTAGAGTCCTGTATAATACTTGCCTATTTAGACAGTAAAATGTTTCACTCATCGGACTGGCTCAGTTATTTTATTTGTGTAGACTTCAAGGATAACAATTTTAATCTTTAACTTGTTGACTAAAAGAAGTCCATTTGTTACTTAACATACATGGTTGAATAATATTCACGCTGTTTTAAACAATCTATATCCCTAACATCAGACCATCGCTAATTTTGTTGGTGGAGCAAAATCACAGGTGGCACTGTAATTTTCATAATAAACATGTTCAGACTTACGCATGGTCAGAAAATTTCGGGATATACTTTCCACCCTGCGTCACGATCTGGCCTGTGGCGGCAAAGCGGGAGCGTGCGAAGTGCGGGAGCAAGCGCACACATGGCAGTTTGAGAGAAGAACTTTACATAATAATGCGGGCCGAACTCAATCGGTGGCAAAGAGGTGTTTTTATCGGGGGCGCAGTGGATGAGTGTAAATGGTAATGATACATTTAAGTGTCTGCGCATGCGCACGACTACCGAACTGTGGGAACCAGGGGCCATCCATATTTCATCATAGAGTGCCCACGGCAGGCCCTGTTTACAGCGATTGAAAGGCGCGCGGATCTCCATCATCTAACATGCGAGTCTAAAGGTCGTAACTTAATGTTTGATGACGTGTGTTTTGTTTTGCAAGTCGGACACTTATAATTTACATAACAAGAGACTTCTTCATGCAGCTTTGAAAACAACTACAATTTAAATACAGAAATACATTAAGATCTTCTTTGTTATAAATTAAATGACATACGTTTTGTTATATTTTCAAACCGTACATATTTTTAAGCAACCAACTCTAGCAAAGAGTATTTAATTTTTATAGTTAGGTCTACATTAATGCTTTGTATTGGCTCGCCTTACAAAATACACTCTATGGGAAGAATTACAGAATTTGTATCTAATCGGAAAGATAGTATCGATTTCGTGAATCCAGATAGTTTATCCCTGACGCACAATGTACATAAGAGGTTGACACGCTTTAGTATTTAATTACCCTCCTAACGAAGGGAAAATAAATTTCAAACATACCTCCCTACCTAACCTTTGTAGGATTTGATGAGTTGCTAGTAAGTTAGGTTACGTAATGCAGCAACAGTACAAGGAAGTGTATCTTTCCTTTTAATTTTGAATTCATAGATATTTATCGAAGATAACTGCATGCCACAGTTATGATCAAGTTGGATATTAAACTTCTCTTTCCGCACCGTCTACTGTTCCATTTCCCGTAACGACAGTCGACCGTAGTTACTCAAGAGTTCAAGGTGATGCTGACGCCCAGGAAGCGCTGATTACCCACCAGGTCACCCCAGGAGATCACAGGACATCTGAATAGAATCGCCGAGGTCGGCCTTAATCAGTGAGATCACTAATTGTTCCGAATTATCATAACTCGAGCCATTCAAGTCAATGTCGCGGTGTCAAGTCAATCGAGATGGCCGTGGATAACGAGATCTCGGCAGGTAATTGAGATGACAATGGTAAACACGCTGCAGACGACGTCAGTGGGAACATGGATCCAGCAGAAATACTGTTTGCCTATCACAAGTTGTTCGAAAGAACTTTAAACTTACTAACCTATGAGATATTTACGGATACTGCAATGGTTAAAAGATCGTATACCACGAGCCGGTCCATATAATCTGACACAAATCATCAGGTGAATAAAATATAACTTAAAAGTGACAGTTAAAATTTAAGAAGCGTAACGCTGACAGAAACACAAAATGTTCAAGTTCAAGTTCAAGCTAAAGCTTCTAAGTTCTTGGCACGATTAATTTAATTTATGTATTGAAATGTTAATAGATGATGACCAATAATCTCTAGATAGTACGAGAATGGCAGATGAATTTCAGCAGTATATGTGTAGCAGGCTCTGCGGAAAGTCGATACGGTCTTAGTGTTTATGACTTGTGATGTATTTTTGTTGTTTATTTATAACTTTCTTTCCAGGTTACTAGTTTAATTTGCTGTTTTTATTATTGACGAAGAATGATCAACAATCATCATGCACTACGAGAAGGGTAGATGGTTTTTTTAGCAGAGTGTACCAGACTCAGCAGAATGTCGAGAAGGTCTTAGTCTTTATCGCTTGTGATATTCTTTAATCAACTCAAGTATGCAAAACTATTAGCATAAAATATTACCGAAATGAACTGAAGTATACATAACTGATAAAAATACGACTCACCTTTCCATGATGAACAGACAAGTAACCAAGCTGCTTCAGATGTGACCTCATTAACAATTGTAATGCAAGCGAGCAATAAAGTTACTCGCGATCCCCATAAACAAGTAAGACGGTAAAAACGCTATAAATATGGAGGAGGCTGGTCCAAGGCGATGAAAGGGTCGTCCTCTCCACTTCACGTTTTGGCCATGAAACCCTCGACCGTAAGTTAGTCTCAGGTCGGAGCTGAAATCAATTTGCGGTCGAACCAGTTCGTGTAATGATTGTTATTCCGAGGTCGATTATTCCAATTATCAATATCGAGCTATTCACTGTGATCTACTTATCGGTGCCGCTTTTACTATTACATTCGCCCACTTACACGCTATTGCGCTAATCAATGACCGATTGCTGGAATAATTATCTAACCAATCACGTAGAACCACGCCCCCTCTTAACTCCCACCATCATATCCGGTGGTATTGTTGCACTTCCGTTTGTAGCATCGGTACGTAATTTATTGAAACTGGTGATTAATTGGCAACCAATCAGATATAAAAGGTTGCCAAAGACACCATTCACAAGTTTGTTCAAAAGGTTTTAAATCTTGGTCCTCGAGGCCGGATAAAACAATAATATTTGAAAAGAGTTATAATGTAGGTTTTATATGATACATTATTATGGACCGAAATATTTGTTTGTTCGGTGTTAATCAATATAACACCGTAATTATCCCCCACATAAGAACTTTAGGCCTAAACCAAGACTAAGAGTTAAACTGTTAGAGAGCGTCCCTCTCTGTTGGCTCTAATTTTTCCTCTAAAAACAAAGAATTTTTCATTTAACTTTGCTGAAGAGCTTGAGGTTTACATACATGTCTAAAGGTTTACTATGTTTTCTTTGCCAGCTGCCTATTAAAATGTTCTCTACGCTTGAAACTGCTATGCAGTAGGAATTTATTGTTTGCAGTAACTTTGCGTGAGTGCTTAAAGTTAAATTGTAAGACGAGCAGCAAATTTGTAAATTCCTTCTTCCACCGGCCCCTAATGTATAGCAGTATGTAAACATAGGATGGAGTACATCTATGTACGTGAATAAAAATAAAATTTAAATTTGTCTCTAGACTACCCTAATTTTAAGTATGATAATTATACTTCCCATGATTAGGATGTTCTCAGGAAGTAGGATGAGAGGGTGCGGGTGAGGAGATTGGCAAGGACGTACGGGTTTCCACTAGGTCAACTACTTCCTTTCGCTTACGCATCAGCCCAATAAACAAATTAGAGGACACAGTGGCAAAAAAGTAAACCTTCTATATCGTAGTATTAAAATATTACAAATTGGCATATTTTATTCGTAAATCGGTTGATATGATAATGTTTATAGGCAATTAGCGATGAAAGATATAATAAAACAAAAGTGATAATTTTACCAAACACCCAGTACACAGGCCCAGTAAGTAGAACGCCTCCACAATGAAGTACTATCAACCATGGGAGCGTTATCACTCCAAGGTCGTAGGAGAATTGGTCAACAATCCACATTGTCTTTCGTTTCCTTTCCGAGCCGTTGTCCGTGTCGGTCTGCTTCGTTCGACCTTAGAAGCGTCCCGCAACGTTAAATTTCGTAACTTGGATTGATCGACAGAGAGTTAAAACGGGCCATTTAGTTAGACAAAATGACAACTTTAGATTTGTAAACACTATAATTTATATAACGTTTTCAAACTTTACATTTCCTTCGTTTTGAGTCACTCCGTAGACCTATTTTTCGTTATAAATTAGATCATCTACAATTTTTTAGTTCGCATATAAATTTGGAAAAGTTAACTAACTCTTGTTGAATCATTTCACTACATGTGTTTCATATTTATTTTATTAGTTAACTAACTCATGTTGTGAAACATTTTTTTCTCAATTGGACAGCAAAATGGCTACTATAAAAGTCAACATGGTTCTTCTTATCTGTCAAAACAACTTTTTCCTCAATTAACTTTCATATACTTAACTCAATTTTATAAAACTTTCAGACAACAAAAAGTCTAATTTAATACTGAGTAGATAGTATGTTGTAGATCCAATCAAGATATTTCCTATCAATATTTTACATTTATATATTACCATTTCATCTCTTCTGTTTCAGTTTTAGAAATTTGACATTAGTTATGGTTTAATTAATTAATATATCTACTTGAGCATGTGTATGATGCATTTGTTTGTACCAGTTTTCATTATATTAAAATATTTTAAAAATAATTTCACTTTTACTTTTTTTCATGTTTAAGTGTATTTTTATTTTATTTTTTAGAATTAAAATTTCATTTGGAAAATAGTATTTGTCTGCCTGCTTTAGGCGATTCATTTATTTTAATGTGCAATTATTTTAATGTAATTAATAATGTGCAAAATTACTAGTTTTAAGTAATATTTCATCCAAGAGAAAATTAGCTGGATCCTAAAACTGGCTGGCCTACTCACGGATTATTGTTTGTTTGCCTAAGCACAGTAATAGAGTCCTCCATGGTCCGAATTAAGACATAAAGTCAATCATTATATCTGACCTTTCTACGGCCATTGTAGACCCGGCAATCTTCTCTGCAAGTCCGACCAGGTGACCCGATGGACGGACCACCCTAATTTTACTAAAAGGTGCTTTCGATTTAACCACTGTTATTTGGGGGGAGAGGACGCCTCCGAGCTATTATTGGTGGGGGTGGTGGGAATATTGAGGTGTAAAACTCGTCCAATCCACCAGTTTGACCCTTGGAGTGTTCCGATCAATTTAATCTCAAACTCAACTTAAATCCATTTTAGCCTGATAAGGGGAAATTTTGTAACCAGTGAAGATCAACTAAAGTTATTATTGCACTTAAGCTATCCTGTTTTACCTTAACTACAAGGATTTGCAGAACTTGATAAGAGGACTGTTTGACATTTAAAAAAATACCATATTTTATCTTCAGATTTGTTTATCATCAATATTTCAAGTTTGGGAAGATGCAACTGCATTGGAAATAAAAGTAGATAGTAACAAATGATCAGTCGTATTCTGAGAAGCTGAAACTCAAAATATACAAAACGTATTTAACGACTTCCCACTGGTAGTTTTTCAAGGAGTATTAGCTGGTCTTCATACAATGGGAGAAGTGGGTGTTAATTTGTTGTGAAAATGGACCTATCTCTGTGACGAGATATCAATATTTTACCAATGAGACACGATTAAATATATGTAGAGGTCATTTTTAATTGATTTTCCTTTTTTTCTATTTTAGTTCCTTACATGAGAAAGCCTTAACGTTGAGTTTTAGAGGAGATTACGTCAGTAAATCTGTAACGAAAACTACCCTGACGACTGATAATATATTGAATTAATTTAATGATAGTTTGATACGCGAGATCATCTTGGAAGTATCGTGGTATTTAATGGCTAAGGGTATACATTGAGCATGACCGGCACGAGTAATAGCTGAGCACTGCTGACAAGGATAAACGATTTCAAACCCTTCTAATGAGGAGGGGCTGAAAATAAAACTGCTCAAAATCATTACATCCAAAAGTACTCTAGACCTGTACGATCCTTGTTAAAAGGAACAGTCCCGCCCAATCCGAGATCGGGGAAGGACACTACAGGAGGAGTAGATATAGAGCGAATGTGCAGTACTAAAGTAGATTTTGGATCAGAAACTGCCGCCTACAGGAACATTAAGATAGGACTGACCGGACTGGTCCCATCAGATAATACTTGTGACTCAAAATTATTGTTATCATGTGTTCTCTTCATGGCCAACCAGTAGTCATTCCTTACCAACGTCAAATTGTTTGTAGTGGTCATTTTATGTTACGGCTGGTCTCCAGATATAGCTGTCCCTGCCTGTTCTCATTAAATGTTCTTCCTCCTCGGTCGTTTTATCATATCTTTCATTAGTTACTTTAATTTTCTACATGTTTGTTTCTCATTTTATTTCGTTTCTTCTTTTTATTATTATGTTTGTGTTATTTTATCATGTAAAATGTTCGTAAATCTGCATTTTTTAGGTTATAGATAAGGTCGCCTACGACAGTAATATGTCCGGTCCTTCCGTACAAGTTGTTTATTTTTTCGTTTGTATTTATTTACCAGTTAATGCCACTCAGTCGTACGTTTTTTAATTTTATTTTTTTTTTTCTCTCCATTATTGAATCACTATGTATTGTGGCATACCAAACGTTCCAATGACTATGGTAACTCCAATGTATTACTATAACTTCTATTACGTTTCACCCAAGAACTGGCGCGCAATAAGTTATTCATAGCACACTTGGAAGTTCTTACGCCACGTCTAAGGTTAAACGCATTAAATACCCCCCACCCCCACCCATTAGTATTGGCAGATATATTAAGATATACCCACTCTAACAATAAAACCACAGTAAACAAAAAATTACACTGGTGGCGCAGTGCTGTAACCCAGCTACTCGGGGACAAAGTGTTTGGGAGATTGTAGGCGATAGGTTCCATGCTCGGTACTCTTAATACCGACACGGCGTCCGCTCAATGGTTGCCATCAACGTAGACACTACTAGAGAAATCTGGAGTGTCCGTGTTGAATGGTAGTTAAGGTTCGGATGTTGTGTTTGAGTGTCAGACTTGTCAGTTAGCTGAAAAATCAGACCAACACTACGTGGTTCGGATTCCACGTAAAAGCTGTAGGTCCCATAATTGCCCTGGCTATTGGGCTATTAATAAATAGTCCTTTCTGAGCTAAGTCGAACTCAGATAGTAACAATGACTACACTCGTTCATCTACACTCATCACACTCATTCACTCCTCATATTCGCCCATATCTCTACGATTGGCGTCTTACAGATGAATAATGAATAATGAACACCAGAAGTGTACAGAATACCCTTATGATATGAATATCTGTTGATGTAACCAGTTATCGGCCAAACATGTTTAATACACCTCTTGTCTTGATGTATATTGATTTCCCAGAATGCTTTTCTGGAAAAATATTTATTTACTGTTCTTTAAGTAAGTATGATATAATTTTACACAACTGACGTTTCCAATTATTTAACTTGTAACGGGATATACAAAAGGATAAATAAGTAAGATTCCATAAAAACCATACTAATGAGGTCATCCAAGTATGCTTCTCAATGTAATTGAAATAACTGTAAACAGTAATCAAGCCATAATATTAGAGTTTTTATTTAACATTCAAAATGTCCCATTTTTAATATGTTGAAAGTACTGACCGATATTAAAAAAAAAGCACATAATGTGTCCAATTTACGATAAGTTATCCAAAACCCAGTCGTGCTTTTCGCAAGTAGTTCTTCATAACCTTCCACTTCATTCCAACTTTTTTTAGATGATAGGCCCGTAACTAGAGCGGCCAGGCTCATTTATTTTTGAAAATCGTGCGTATAAATAATAGAGGTCTATAATTCTGGAGTAGCTCACAGGCTGAGCGATCGCTAATCAAAAGAGTCCGCTAGTCACGGTATGGGCCAAACTCCTGCAACCCAATTGAACGTTACTTGCAGGAGTTGACTGATTTACTAAAAACATCTATAAACCAGGTATTAAAAATAATTGTCTACTTAATCAGGTGGAATCATTTAATCGTTACTGAGTTGTCATTTATTTCGCTAATTTTCATCAATTGTATATTTTTTAGCCTGTCATGTAGCTACTTTTACTGCGTCACTGATTAATTAATTTAAAATCTAAATGACTAATAAAATGTGTGTAGTCATGTTACTACAACATCTCAGATATTGACTGGTTTTCATATTGATTTATAAGTGGTTTAACTAACAACTAAACTTAATAATGGAATACAAAACACGTGAGAATGTTGTAGTAGTATATCTTTCATTCATTGTTCTACGTGCATGTAGTCAGAGAGATGTTCATGAACCCTATTAATTACGTGTGACACAAGTACATTATTTTTGTGACATTTCTGTTATTCGAAAATAACCGCCATTGGGGTCAGCTTCGAGAGTCTAAGTGTGTTCTAGGTGAAGTGGACAAACATGAAAGAATGCACTTATCGAAGCCTTATGGTGCCCTTATGGTGCCTACCAAAGACGGGTTGGATTACTTTAATTGTTATTACATTGGTGTTACTCACCATTATGGATATCGAATCAGGGGCTAAACATTCCGGAGGCGAGTGGCGTTCGTATTTGTTGTTTTCTTACGTATTTTAAATTGTTATAAAATATATTCATTTTTAAGATACCGATCGTTAAGATATGGGCGAATATGAGGAGCGAATGAGTGTAGATGAACGTGTGTAGTCACTGTTACTAACTAAGGTGGACTCTTCCACAGAAAGAGCTATTTATTAATAGACCAATAGCCAGGGCAACTAAAGGATCTACAGCTTTACGTGGAATCCGAACCACGTAATGTTGGTCTGCTTTTCATCTAACTGACAAGCCTGATACTCAGTTCTCTTCCCTACACAACAGTTTTACCTTGACTACCATCCAACATGGACGCCCTGGATGTCTCTAGTAGTGTCTACGTCGATGGCAACCATTGAGCGGACGCCGTATCGGTATTAAGAGGACCGAGCATACAACCTATCGCCTACAATCTCCTCAACACTTTGTCCCCATGTAGTTGGGTTACAGCACTGCCACCAGTGCCGACACATTTTTTTTTTTACACATGATTCCTAATGCCTAGTTTTATATACTGTAAATATATATATGAGAAATAGGTGAGTACATAAAATTATAAAGAATTCTAAAATCCACTGACAATGTTACTTTTTTAGAACAAATTTGTACAAGCTAATTCAGTGGTCCATAATAATAATAATAATAATAATAATGGCTTTATTGTACAAAAGTGTTTTATACAATTGGCGAACTTAGGACTAATAAGTCCTCTCTTACAGTTAACCCTTTTATGTTAAAATAGTAATATAACAAAGCCTAAAACATGAAATACAGAACTAAACTAAAGAAAAATAATAATAATAACATTACAAAGAAGCAAATAATATAAACTAAATCAACTACTAACATATTATCAACTTTACCATTCTCTCACTCATACACTCGTTCGACCCTAATCCCAGACCCCATCCCCAGCTACCATCACAGACTCATCCGTTCAAAAAGAAAGGTTTTCAATGATGCTGTGAACCGAGCCCGACTGTCATATCTCTTTAAATATGGAGAAAGTTTATTCCATTCTCTGCAGGCAGTTACTGAAAATGAATTTGTGTAGAAAGATGTTCTATGAAGAGGAATACGTAATATTGACGAGGCTGAGCGTGTCTCCTTTGCACCAATTTTTGAGTTATATTGAAAGTTTTGAGAGAGGTATTTCGGATTCCCATCATTAAGTACTAAAAACAAAATACTCAATATTTTTAATAATCTAAGGTCAGCCAATTTAAGAATGGAATTTTGAATATAGTATTGAGAGATATGATCATCATATTTTAAATTAAAAATAAATCTAATACAATAATTTTGACAAACCTGAAGTTTATTAGCCAAAGCCACAGTCATGTCATTGTACACAGAGTTGCAATAGATGAAATGTGGAAAGATAAGTGCTTTTACAAGACGAAGCTTTATTTTTACTGGGAGAAAGTATTGAAGTTGTTTGAGGGAATGGATAGAACCAAAAGCCTTTTTACAAACACTAAGCACTTCTTCTTCCCAAGTCATATTCTGGTTAAAAATAACACCTAAATTTTTAACTGAGGTACAGAAAGGCAGAGGGTTGCCATTGACTAGAATTTGTTTGATGTTTATACTGAAGTTGTCCATAGGTCTTAGCTTGAATTTTGTTCAGTGATCGAGTATGGGCAATCAGCTCAGTTTTGAATTCAAACCTTAGACTCCGCATTCCAAAGCTATTGCTATTGAACCACTAAAAAAGTTTATCGTGTAGTCATTTTGGGGAGGAAATCTTTTTATATTCCTTACAATTTCCTAACTTTTACAGTTTTTTTAACAATTTTCTTTTTATAATCAAACAAATGTTAACCATAGTAGGACACACTGGGGTGTGACAAACCCTATGACAATTTTATTTTCATTTTACTCTATTACTTATTGAGAGGGGATTTATTTCTTCCATGTAAATTCATTTAGCACAACGGCCTCAGGTGCCATAGACTCTCAGTGTTAGTACTGTACTGCCAAATAACTTTATTTTCTGTTTGAGGTGTCTGACACCCCAGTGTGTCTTTTATGCTACAATTTTTCATTTTAGTGCTTATAGTTTTAGTACTTTCTTTCTCTTTTTTTCATAGAAATTATGCAGAAATATCTCGAAAATGTTCGTAGTATAATAATTTATATTTGGGAACTTTGTCCCTCTGGCTAAGATATTTATTTGTAGTTTTTGGTTTTTTTTATATTTAGTAACAAAAACTATTACTTGTATATACTAGTTTTAAATTATTTTTATCCTAGTATTTTAATTTGTTGATATTTTATTTAACGGTCTTATTACTAGCTACATGTTTTGTCATGATACGTGCCTTCTATCTTAAAAGTGAAACAAAATGCTATAAAAATAATTAAAATGTGTTTAATTCAACTGTTTGACATTTCAGAGAAGCCAATTTATTATTTAAGACGTAAACTCCCCAAAAAGGTACAAAATAAAAATGGTTATGTGGTTTATTAATAGGGTGTGATACACCCCAGTGTGTACTTTATGTCACAAAAATTAAGTCTGTCTAACCAAGTTTAATTTCATATGACTTTTAGTGGGGGGGGGAGATGACCAATTAAGGCACAGTTACCCTCACCTGCTTAGGCGAACCTATTTTTGTTTTGTAGGCTCGTTGGACCACCGGTTTAACGTAACTTCTGAACTACGGGAGTGGCACAAAGTTAAATCTGTTACGGTCACGTCTGGAATCGAACCTGGGCCGGTTGCGTGGCTTAGCTACGGCCGCTCCAAACCATTTGATGAAATGTAATATGGTGAAATAGACATAACCTTCTGTAGCAAAAACACCACCATTACAATTCCCTATATACCTTAAGATTTTGAAATTACATATGAGATGGCATTTATAAAAACTGCTATTACAGCTAGACATTGGTCGAATTACCGGCCTTACTGAAAGTGCACTTAGACTTAGAAATAATTGCATTTATTACTTCCACCGTAAGTTTAAAGAAGTCTTATACTCCCCTTCCTGGCGCTAAATTGGCTTCTCTTGATCTTACACAACATTTATAGCAATGGTTATTCGGCAATGACAAACACATTGATTTTACTTTCTCCCATATGCGTTAGCATAGAGAAAGTATTGTGATCGTCCAAAAATATTTTTTTATAAGTTGGCCTAAAGATCCACTGAACCCAAAAAATTGTTTTTTCGAAAAAAACCTTTTGTGTCTGTCCGTATGTGTGTCTGTGTGTATGTGCAGTTCGCTGGAGACCAAATGGATGGATATTATTTTATAAAATTTTGTATGTATGTGTATGTAGCCATTATCTTAAGATCGTTTTTTCACTCTTTTGAAATTTTTTTATATTATTTTTAAGGGAAAAAACATATAAGAATGGAACTGCCTCAAAAACGGCTCTAAGGATTTAAATTAAATTTAAAAAAATATGAATTACAATTTATAAAATAATTTAGTAACAATCGCATGTCTCTAACATGACTATTTATTGAGTTATGGTAACAAATATTTGGGAATCAAACTGGTAATTTTCAAAAATTTGTTTAGTGTTTAGTAAAGTTTGTGCTAATTCTTTAGAACCATTTTTTTATTATTATTTTTATTTATTCTTCATTTCCCAACGTTAATTTCCATTTCGTTTGGTTTCAAAGTAATTGTTTAAAAACTTAAAATCATTAGTAAAAACTACAATAAATGAAATACAATATAAATACAAACTACAAGACAAAAAACGTATTCTAAGTTTCTTAATATAAAAATCTGCTATTGGTTTTTATTTCAAAACAAAATTTCGTATGTAAAGACATACGAAATTGTATGCAGAAACTTTGATACAACATTGTGTCATGCTGTATCAAGATTTTTAGAGTGGACCTACAGTTCAACAGAGGAAATTTACAACATAGTTTTTATATTGTAAACTTTATTGTTAAAAGTACGATGTGGTAATAGTAGCAGGCTGTAAAAGAAGCATTTTCGCCAGTTATAACAACCTAGAATGAGTCTAAATGACCATTGTCGACCGGTGTAGCCGTCGTTATGTTCGGTCTTTAGTCACGCTTCAGTGGGAAACCATAAAAAACACGCTTTTCCAATGTTGACCAACCAGTGGTAGGCTACATTTAAAATCCATCAAAAAACAATGTGTGTTTTGTTTTCGCTAACTACTCTCTTTAAGTACTCGATTTTGTCACCTCGCAGGAGGTACAGACCTGACGAAGGCCGCAGACAGGAGAGACGAAAGCTCGCAATAACTGTCTCACCCAGTAATGCACGAAGGAATGCAAGTTCATGCCTGGACTGGTCCGTTACAAGCTGGTGCTGGGCTCTAAAGTTCCAATTTGAAGTCATCCTCGCGCCAAGTGTCCAGGTTTTAAGGACCTGGACTCTCCAGCATTACGTGAAGTGTCGTGTGACGGTGAGTGAAGTCGGTACACTTCACCTACCTCAGGACACTTTATATATTGTGTTTATTTACTTTAGATGCAACCACTTAAGAACATTCCAGGCAAGGATGAGGACGTGGGTGAGTCAACTATAAAGAACATGCATAGACTAAAACTAATTTTAAGAAGTAATTTGATACATCGAAAGCTGCTTCATGCAATTAAATAGTTTTATTTATTGGAATAAAATTTAGTGACAAAAACCAGCTTTAGAAGACGCTAAAACTACTTTTTACTTTCTCCCATATGTGTAAGCATAGAGAAAGTATTGTGATCGTCCAAAAAAAGTTGATTACAAGTTGGTCTAAAAATCTATTTTAGCTCCCCTGAATCCAAAAAAGTGTTTTTGTTCGCAAAAAAGACATTTGGGTCTATTCGTATGTGTGTCTGTCTGTGTGTATGTGCAGTTCGCTGGAGAAAAAACGGATGGATAAATTTTATGAAATTTGGTATGTAGGTGTATTTAGACAATATCTCCAGATATTTTTTCACTTTTTTGAAATTTTATTTTTTTTATTTTTTATGAGCAAAAATACAAAAATTAAAATTTCTCAATTAATGGCTCTAACTATTTTGATTCAATTTTCAGGAAAGATGTGAATTATAATTCAAAATATTTTAGTAAAACCCGTATGTTTCTAACCTTATTTATTTTTTAGATATGGCAAAAAACATATTTGGAAATCAAACTGGTCATTTTAAAAGTTTTGATTTTTTATTGTTTAATATGGGGGAAAGTTTGTGCAAATTCTTTGGAGCCGTTTATTTTTAATTAATATAATTATTTTACAATATATTATTATCAATTAAGAGTGTGCACAGGGAAGAAAGTCGCTCCTAAGAGTGTGCTAGATGAAGCCGAGCTACAGTAATTTGGGGTGTCGAGTAATTAGTTACCGTTGTCAGTCTCTCCCCTTATTTACCTCCAAATCTTGAAGGATATACGTAATAATTATTACTAGAAATGTATAAGGATTTACTCTAGTGTAAAATGCAGCTGAGGCGTTCGTTGTTGCCATAATAAAGCGACCTCTGTTTCTTTTTCCTCTGTGATGAACTCATCATACTGTGAGAGAAACAGAAAGCGTATTTTTCAAAATACAAGGGCCTTTAGCTATTTTAAGTGTGTAGAGACCTCAGTGTTGAAAACAATAGGACAAACAAATTTTACAAAAATCTTCGAACGGTCCTTGGTCTTTTGGGATCGCAGTTGTTTTTCATAGTTTTCAGTATATATGTTTTCTTTTGTTTGTTTGGTTTTTAAAAATATTAGTTTGAATAAAGATAATCTTATGTTGAATAGTTTATATCCGGTTGTAGAATTTTTTATTTCACCAATAATGTATTATATAATTTGGAGAATACTATATTTAGACGTATAAGTTAGAATTGTGATTCTTAAATTATTTAAGTTTTTTCCTGTTGTAAAATGTGCGTTTTTACTGTAATTAATTTTATATCTGAAAAAATAATTTATTTTTATAACTATACTTTTGAAAACAATAAATAAATGTATTATTATTCACAACACCTATCTTTACGCCCTCTGAAATGATAAATAAAATATAAATTCATAGTTTGATGCTAAAATGCACAAACTATGATTGAAAAGGCAATATCAAACAAAAAACAACCAAAAAGCGTTCACAGACTGTAAACTTAAGACATAACCTCACACAAAACTCGTAAAATAAACTTCCTAAAATATAAATTCAGGATTTGAATAAGGTCATGTGAAAATACAGTTTTTATAAATCCTTGAAGACATTACAGTTTTTGACTGAAGCATTAAACCCCATAAATAAACTTTGTAACTTAAAAAAAGAAAAGAAAAACAAAAAAATATAGCATCGTACTAAATATATTTGCTCTATAAAACAGCAAATTCTCAGACGGGTAAATACGTAAAGGCCCTCGCCGTGTCGCACTCAGCCCGTCGCCGACAGACGTGTCTGACATGTCTTTTATGACATTTTATGGCAGTTTATGTCAGTTTACGGCGATAATCAAACACCGAATGCCATTAGTTTTAACGTCATCGTCACTCCGATGGCTGACCTCCGACCGCCGACGTGCAGTAAAACAAAACCGACCCGTCTTGGTTTTTGTAGACGTTTTGCAAGTTTGGGACGAGAAATGTTTTCTGAATTAGGTGTCGATACAATAAAGTCTCGATTTATATTTAAAACTGACTACCATCTGATACATTGGCTGCAAATTCGAAAAATGTGCTGACAGTATAATGGCTGTGCTTTATTTACTATGGCATTTTTTCATTACAAAGATTCTTGTCATGGATATGAAAATTCTATTTGTTTAATAGAATAGACCATAGTTGAATCTGTCCCCATGAATAAGAAGATAACATAGCTTGATTATTAGATTAACTTTAAAGTCAAGGATGGCTGGGAAAATATCAGAAATGTAAAAACTACGTGGGCTCCACTCCAATGGCCGTCAAAGATCGAATCCTATAGTAATAGGGTTTTTACTTTCTCCTATATGCGTTAGCATAGAGTGATCGTCAAAACAATTTTTTTACAAAGTTGGTCTAAAAATCCGTTTTAGGGTCCCCTGGACCCAAAAAAGTGTGTTTTTTAGGTTTAAAAGGTTTTTCTGTCTGTCCGTACGTGTGTCTGTCTCTGTGTATGTGCACTTCGCTAGAGACCAAATGGATGAATCGATTTGTATGAAAATTTAGTATGTAGGTGTATTTAGCAAATATCTCCAGACCATTTTTAATAGTGAAAAACATACAAAAATTGAGTTTTCTCAAAAACCGCTTTAACGATTTTGATTTAGTTTCCAGGAAATGTGTGAATTACAATTTTAAATGTTTTAGTAAAAACTGAATGTCCCTAATTTTAATACTTTTTGAGTAATAAAATTTTTTTATACGAGCAAAAACGTTAAAAATGCAAATTTTTCAAGCTTTATTCTAACGATTTTTATTAAATGTTCAGTAAAGGTGCAAATTACAATTAAAAATATTGTTTATAAATTTTATTTTCTTTATTGGTCACCACTCCACTAAGTTGGGGCAGGAGGCCGAAGGTCGGAAGCCAAAACTCGAGTTGTTGAGGGTTGTTTACATTAAATCTGGCTATGTGATTAGTTAAACATCTGTTTTGAAGTTTATTTTTGTACATACTTTGCGTTTCAACCGTATATTCCTAATTAATTAAACACACGTTTTTATTTAAAAATCTTACATAAAGGGAAAGTGAGAAAGTTTGCGATAGTTACTTGGTACCATTTATTTATGTTTAAACTGGTGTAAACATAGCGTATTTTTAGAGTGTTTTAAAAACCATATGATATTTTAATTGACAAAAACCAGCTGTTAAACCAAAACAATATTTTATTCTGACGTTTTCAATAGTCATCCAGCTGTTAATGTAGTAACGAATCGCAGGCCGAGGCCGAAGGCCGAGGTGATACGAGAGCAGCGAGTGACAGGGTTGGCGCCTGAAGCGTGCAGGGTTGACCCCTAGTTTCATTTAAGTATCTAAATGTGTGATACAAAAGTAAAATATGTATTCTTTCTATTTTTTGAACTATGTAAGTCAGCTATATACCTGGCTCGCGAACCGAAAGACACGGTTTTCAGTTACAGATGGTTACGGTATACTTATCTTTTTATTTGTTATTTATTTAGTAAATATTTTAGATAACTCTTCCTGTATAAAGTTGTGACCGTATTTCATCCAATCAAGGTAAAAAGTATCACATTAATATAGGATTTATACATAACTAGGTGCTACTCTGCTTTTTAGTAGAAGTAATTTCCAATTATATAACACTGGTTTGTTGGAGAAGGATGTAGAATAATTATGAGAAGGGGTGTGAAATGGAGAATGGCTGAGGAAAGTAGACGAAGAGAGATAAATACTGGAAACTATAAGAAGAAAAATTAATTGGTTAGGAGATGTGAAGAGAAGAGAGCCTGTTGAGAACAGCTGTTGAAGTTCAAGTCAGAGGAAAGGGATGAAGAAGGTAACAGATATTGGACACAGTAAGGATCAGAGGGAAGTATGAGACAAAAAAAGACTTGCTCAAAACAAGTGTTTGGCGAAGGGCTGCAGCAGTACCACCTGAGACAAAACATCTTTGATGATTTGATGATGATGATAAACACTGTCTCATTTAACAAATACAAGATTTATTCGTTACGTGTTGACAAGTGTTTTATACTGAATAGTTTTCGCCTAATTGTGTTTACCTCTGGTTCCACGACAGTAAATTATGGCGTAATGATTTTTTAACGGCTTGTTGAGACCCCAGGGCTGATCTTAAAATGATCTTTCCCACTAGGAAGAGCAAACAGGCCGTCCACCATACAGAATAAGTTCCTTCATTGTCATTGTTACTGTTGGATAGGGTAGTCACGAGTTAATTATCAGTGGTGATGTAGTTTTTGGTACTAAACTTTACCAACTATCAGAGCCCCCCCATACAATTTCTTTCAAATAATTAACTGTTTTAACAATAAAGATTTATGTGAACCTAAATGTATGAATGTCAAAGTGGGAGAAGTCTAGTATTCTTAGTGGGTTACGTGGCATTTGTATGTATTCAATTTATACTCACTAAATAGTATAGGCCCTGACGTAAGTTATTGGCACCTAAGGCTTTCATTTGTAACAACTAGCAGACAGTTGTTATGAACTAAACTAAACAAAATTATATACATTCAACTCAGATACCCCTTAACTAGGGAAAACAATGTAGTGGAAAAGTAAAAATATGAAAAAATTACAATAAATATTTCATATTTTTACTTTCTTACTTCATTGTTATATATAAATAATTATAACCAACGGGGCATATAAACTGGAGTTGGTTTTTCAGCTAAAGGAAGATGTATACAACAAAAAATGACAATCTCAGAATTCAGAATTTAAACACTCAGCACATTTATAAAACCGATAGTATGATATTCTGCAGAAACTCTTACAATTAAAAATAAAGGAATTGTTGAACATTTAGAAAAAGAAAGAAAAATAGTAAGACAGATATTTGTTCTAATTTCCATAACAATAAAATAAAACTGTATCAAATGCAAATTTATCGAACAAGATCGAAAAGCTAACATATGGTGTAAGGAATAGAACGATAAGTTTATATGCAGATATCTTTAGGATAGCGAATAACATATTTACAATGGGCAAACAAAAGATAATTGGTTCAAGAAGACTCATTTGAAACAATGATTACTAAAATTATTGTTAGATATCGAACTAACCTTGTAGACAAGCTAAAGGACCAAACTTTGAGTTTCCAAGAACACCCTAAACTCAAGACTAGATGAAAAACGCAGAAGAAATAAAGAAGGCAATATACGAAAGAAGAAAGAAATATTGGAGAAAACGAGAAGAGGAAAATAGGTAACATACAAAAAGTTCTAAATAATTGATTGTATCACAAAGTGGATTAGTCCAGAAAGAATTGCAGCCAGATCTAAAACATTGATGTACAAACATCGATAACAATAGAATCTCGAACGTAGATGTATAAATATCGATTATGTAACATCACTTGGTGATGAAACCCAGTCCACTCTAGAGCCTCGTGGTTGATCACATTCTTACAAGCATTGTTTAGCGGCTACCGGATTGTTTAGTAAACGACGCCATCTTGGATGTGGGAGTTGAGAGTATCATCTCCAAGGTCAAGGTGTTGCATCTAATTTGTTTAAATGGACTCAAATTGCCTTCTGGTGAGATTATCAAAGGAGGCTGAGCAGGAAGGAGATTCCCTATCTTACCATTTTATTGCGATTGTTAATAATTATATGATCATTAACGTATTGAGACGTGATTTATAACTTCATAATTCCTACTGAGATTAGTTAACTATGTCGTAATGCAATGATTGTATCCTCATTGCAACTGTATTGACTGTCAAGACTGTCCATTTTTACAAATAGAAGTCTTTATGGCTGCTGAATTATAGTTGTACGAGTTTTATTTCGTCATTATGAGCAGTTCTGGTAGAAAAAAGCAGACTTCCAACCTTCAGGGTTGATTTATCTATCTTATTACTCTCCTCAGCTTTATGACTTAAAAAGGTTAAGTAAGGGTTACGTCAATACTCCATTAAGGAGTACGGAATGACAATCCAATAACAGTACGCTATTACGAAACCACAACCCATCAATTATGTCAATACAGAACAACAATCCAACACTGCATGTCAATTATAACCAAAGTACAACAGTACAAAACCACAATGTAACAACGTAAGTCAGTACAAAACGACAATCCAACAGCGTTCGTCCTTACAGGGTTACAGTCCAACAACGTACGTCAGTACAAAACGTTAATCCACCAACGTAAGCCAATACTTTCCGCTCATCAACACTCATTCGAAATCCATTTTCGCCCCTTGACGATCGGGATCTTACGAATAAATGAATAAAATTTAAAAACACACAAAACCTCAATCCAACGCTGTATGTAAATACAAAACGATGCACCAACGTACGTCAGTAATAAATGATAATCCATCGTACGTCAGAATGGAGTATGGGGCGTAAACCGAACAACGAATTTCAGTGTGCAACCACAGGATCGTTGGATAACGACGTAAATCAATACAAAACGACAAGCCAACACTCGATGTCTGTATAAATGTAACCACCAATATGCGTGGTATATACGGAACTATAATCCAACAACGTAAGACAGTACGACACAATGCAACAAAGTATGTTATTATGGGGTATGGGATGACAATCCAACATCGATTGTCCTCCCATTTGTGAACATTCTCCGAACGACAATGGAATTATGACGGGTTCTATGACCTACCAAAAGTCTCAAAGTAGATCTGCATAAAAATAAATATTCATGCAATCTTAACTGTATAATTATGTGTGTTCCAATCGATATTAGTAGAACCATAGATTTTATAAGCAACCTGATAGATTTCTCATCCAAGTTAAATTTGATTTCCCAAATTATCAGCTGTTTTGTGGTCCATTGTGAAGCGCTAGTGCAGTTCTATTTACATAGTGCAGTTTAAACCAGCTGTGGAGCGGACCTCACCAGCTAACCAAATTACCGGCACTAATATTCCTATGACATGAGATGTCTATCTGTAAGGAATAATATCATCAAAGACGCAACTGTTTATATTAATTGTGTTTTTTTCTTTTTCAGATGAATCAGCTGTGTAAAGTGTGCGACGAACCCGCCGCTGGTTTTCACTTCGGAGCGTTCACCTGCGAAGGTTGCAAGGTAACCTCTTTATCCTTGTCTTGCTAGTTGTTTAAGTGTGAAATTACACAAGTTTGCACTTGTATTGCAGTAGGGAACATCTTATCGTTATTGCCGATTGAATTGTTGTGTATGCTGGAAACAATTATGGCTACCTCAGGCGCTAATCGAATTCTATTTGCAATGGTAATTATGCAGATTTTGCTTTGCCACTAAACACTTTTCCAAGAAATCAGTTCCAGTTATTGCTGATTTTTTTGGATTGATTGATAAAAATCAATGTTAGAGCTCCTCACTAACAAGATTACTTTTTATAAAACAAAAAAAAAGAGCGAGGGAGAGAGTGAAACTATAACAATCTGTAAAGATTTCACTAATATTAGAAATTGAACTCATTGAAATATTGTTTTGATTTTCCACAAAACACTTTTTTTGAGAAATCAGTTCCATTTTTCGCTGAATGTCATTCGAATTTGATTGATAAAAGTCAGTTTTGGCACTAAAAAAAAAAAAAAAACAAAACAAAAAAAAGAGTGAGAGAGTCAAACTATAACGATCTGTTAAGATTTCTCGAAGATCAGAAACTAAGCTCTGAGCAAAACTGGTGAGAAGAATAAAAAGGTACCCTGGTCGACCTTGTTACTACAGGTAATTTCCGGACGCACATAAAGTGGCCCTTTTGCAGTCTACATAGTCGTCCTTCCTCGTGTTCCGAACTGTGAAGTTAACAGACATCATCGTTGGCTGTATACGGATTTTTTTCCACAGTCCTCGTACAATTTAAATTTTAACTTACCTCTTTCTACGCCACATAAAGAGCTCACACACAGAACTGTCATGTTACAATAAAGAATTTTATTTATCAGCCTACAACATAAATGTATTAATAAATACTACTTAATATTACCTATCGATGTTACTATGTAGTCACTAAATCAAAATGTAATACCAACAAACAAAACTGAATAAAACATAAAAATCTTACTTAATATCATATTTGGATGTCTACAGTGCTATACTCGCAACCATATCTTGAAGTCGCAGCTTCAATTTCCAATTTCAGGTGTGATGGATGGGAAAATTGTACTTCAAGTCCTTTTTCACAACATCGTGAGACAGTTGGGGAAGCTACAAATATGTAGTGAATCCTGGTAAAGAATGCTGGAGCTAACGGGACCAAATTTACTAATCGGACATCCGCGAGCAAAACGCCGTTCATTACGCGTTGTTGTTGCGGGTCCTTCGTTGATTGCTTGTACCGCTCATTTTCTCAAAGTGCTAATTTTTACACTGAGAATGTAAAATAGCTTATTTTTATAGTGAAATGAACCATCATCATATTCGTGTTTTAAGTAATTGATCTTTTCTTTGATTTTTGCTCATTTTTTTCATATTGTTCCACGCTCTTTTCACTCTTAAATTTTTCGTTCTTATGGCTGCTCATAGACAATTCAGACACAGTCCTCCTTGACAAATCATGGTTAGTGGTCCCTGACGGAGTCTGTATGATTTCCCCTACAATGGTCGGTCAGAGGTCATCAAGTGGGGGGCAGTCGGAGTCGAGGGAGAAAATGCAATTGCACCGGCCTCGAAGGACTAATGCGGTGCCAATGCCACCTCGATCATCGACACCTAGCCAGTTCCCAATTGCAGAAACTAAATGGTGATGTTAATTTGAGTAAATCGGGCCGTTTCGTAAAGCAAACAGTGGTTGGGCAACCGGCCTTCAAGGAGCGTGGTCATATGGAGCGCGGAACTCGGCTCCGGTGCCTGCTTTCCCGCCCAGTGGGCTGTGTAACTGACTCCGTGACCTTCCTCTATCGTTCACCTCCCGGCCTTCATCCCTTAGTGACCTGTCAACATGGGGATGGGTTGATGTCCAGTATCCCCCATCATGAGCCTCCTGGACGTAAGGCCACTGATTTATCTTTAAAGCGGCCACTGGAAAGTCGACAACCCTATAGGAAACATATAAGCTGAGCGTCATTGGGCTAAAACATGCTGATCTATTTCAACTGTATTAGCCTAAAGGTCCAACATATTAGACTATAAGTTGATATTATGAGTTTTTTTTTATTGAAAATCGCTAAGAAAATATATGATGTTTCACATATTTAACTGTTACAATTATAACCATTCTTAATCGTTTACAAAAATTAACTAATGGTCCACTAGAATAGTTCTTCGCCTATAAAATGACACTTCAATTGTTGTACTACAGGCATTATTAAGGAGCAAATCCTTTAAATAGAAACCCTACTTTTTTACGTTTTTCTTGAAACGAAACGGCTCCCTTAACGCAACGATTAGAAAAGATACTTATGTATCGTAGTGGCCACTGTGTTATGATCTGACTTATCTCAACCTAACCTTTCCGATTTTATTCAATTCTTACAAGAAATAAAATTGTGTTCTTCTAGAGGCCGTCTCTTTAAAATCTGTGATATCCGTTTGTTTGACTTCCCTATGATTGTCCATAAGATTGCATGGAGCTCCTCTTTTGTTTCAAAGTAATCTTATTTGGCCTTACTAGCATATCCATTATAATTTTATTTATTTTTTGTTAAAGCACCCATCGTCAAGATGTGGATGAATATAAATTTCAAAGGAAGGGTGTGTGTGTGAGTGAATCTAGTCCTTGTTACAGACTAAGGCCAACTATTCCTTGCAAAATGGCATTAATTAACAGCCAATGACAAAATATGTCCGTGAATATCAGCTGTTGCCTTTCAAAATTTGACTCTGAACAAATCGGTCGGACTGAGATCCTTTGATTATGGAGCTGGGCCGTAACAAACCGTGCCATCAATTATTGATTAACTTAATTAATTGCTCTCTTTCTTTAACCACTGAATACATATCACTATTAGAAGAATAGAGCGATTGGGGAAAAGTCAGCCTACTTGCTTTAGGTTTAATAAGTAACCGAATGAGCGCACTCTGCTTGATAGCGAGAGAGACAGAGATCGTCTACAGAAGGTGCGGCAATGACAGATATACTGTAGTCGATGCACTCTCACACACACTAACATAAGGAAAAGAAGCTCCGCGCAATCTACCGGTCAATTATCATACTACAATTTTCAAGCTCTGCGCCAGGCTCAATTTTTATTATTATTCATGGCTTTGCACTTCTTATATAGATTTGTACTGATGTAGTGCTGTAACCCAGCTACTTGGGGGCTAAGTGTTTTGGAGATTATGAGTTATAGGTTCGGTGTTTAGTCATTTAACTAAATGGTTTCCATCGATGTGGATAGTATTACAGAGGTCTGAAGTGTCCGTGTTTAGGATTGGACGTTGTTAAGGAATGAGAACTGAGAATGAAGCTTGTCGATTAACTGGAACTCGTACCTGGTTAGGATTCCTCGCCAAGCTGTTTCCAAATTTAGTTGTCCTGGCTATTTAATAATTGGTACTATTAAGGAACAAACGGTCTTCCATTATTAGCTGCATGTACGATAGGAGAATGGGTGGGTCCTCAATACCAGTGTGTACAACTGTAGGGTGTTTGGGTTGACGACCTAAGATAGTAAAAGTTACTAAAAACTCGTTGATATACACCCATTCGCTACTCATATTCACTTATATCTTGACGATCGGCGTCTAAATAATAAACAAATATATCTTGTCTGTGCTAATTTTACTCTCAAAATGTTTACTTTTCGAATAAACTTAACCCTTTAACTGTGGCCGGTTGTCTGAGCGCGGTTGAACATAAAACAGTTCAATTAAAATCATGTTCAGTAACAGTAACATTGCTTCGGTTAAATGTTCTGTCATGTCAGTCTGTCGATTACCTACCGGTGAAACATGATGGGATCTCGTCGGATCATATATATTTAAAAGTTAACGACCTAACTAGAATCTTTACTTGATAAAAAAAGTTTAGATACAAATAATATATATTTGGAAAAAACAGGATTTTGTTTAACTTTTCAATCTTTAAAACCATAATTTTCATATTGTTTTGCCTTATATTATGGAGATCAATTTGATGACCTAATATTTTATATAATCAAAGCAAATAGCTCTGTTTTCATCAGTTTAATTCTGTGGAATCATGCCTTTATTTGTCGAAAGCCATTTCAACTATAAACGGTAATTTTTCAAACGTTGGAATTAGCTTTGGATTTTCCTCATACTCTTATATAAACACCGTATTGCGTGTTCAAGGTAGTATGTGAGAAATTTGATGAAATGAGTTTTTTACAACAGATTTTTCAAAACTTCTAAATTTTACTTTCTCTCAACAATTCTTGGACACCTAACTATCTAAGATATCAAATAATCAAAATGTGACTTAAATCAAAGTTAGTACCTGAAATAATTTTATGATCAATAGATTGAAGCCAATAACACGTGGTTCAGATTCCATTATCAATTTTTTTCTTTTTTTCTGAAAACCATACAGGAAGTAACCACATCCATTCAAACCTTCGCCCTATAACTTGATTAATTCTAGCACTTTGGATTAATTCGATAATCTTATGATGAAATATCTTTCCGACCTTCAAAACTCTTATAAGGTACAACATTTCTTTCAAATAATTCTACATTTTATAGTATTGACCCTCGATTTAAAATTCCTCTTTTTAGCATCTTCCTTCTTATTTTCTCGCAGCCATAAAAACTGTTACCAAACATTTTATTTGCTTAAGATAATAAAATAATACTAACTTAAGCGGCATTAACATAAAAACACGACCAGTCCATTTCGCCTCCCTAGATAGCCAGCCGTGTGTGACCTGTTTGGTAACGCGCGCCCTTGATCTTGCCGGTGGAGGGGCTGAGGACGTACCGAAGACTCTTCCAATTAACCCTAACCGACATTGTGCTTGCGTCACATCATGCATGCTCGGCCGTGCCAAGGTCCGATTGTGAGAATTGTGTAAACAATAACGCCGGCACGCAACGCCATTTCACAATGGAGCCCCGCCGCAACCTGCGCTAAATGGGACAGTTCACAGCGCTGCACGCGCAACCCGACCTTTATGCCCACCACTCTTAATTAATTGTTCCTGTGCATTACCACCACTGCGCGGCCGGATCTGTCATGGCTGCAGGCGGCCTTGGGCAGTTGGCGACACTGTTGGTTTGCCAAACGGGGCGCCCACCGATCCGCTCAAATTGATTCATCCGTACTTTGAAATTCTTGGGCCACTTTATCGTTGGTAGCAACCAAAATGTGTTGATTTCCATTGCGTCCGTTGCCGTTGGCATATGCCCTGTGTGTACCAGGTGTACTGACTCACTCAGTATCGCACACATTCTTCAAACGTAACCGTATACAGTAGAAGATAAGAGATGTGCATGCCTCAACTCAAATTTCTACAAGAGGTTGATAACGCCTTTACTACTCGAGGTTGGAGCTGACCGTGATGTCGCTCTTTTACTAATCAGCATCATGCCATATTCAGGCTCAACTCTACGACTATCAATGGATCATTTACAATTTAACGTTCCAAAATCATTAAGCGTTGGTCAACCTTGAAATACACCTAAACATTTTTTTTAACGTTTAAACATTTTTTTTTAAATTTTGCTTGATAAGTTTCCAAAATCCTCAGACTTTAAACTGTTTCAACAAGTAAATTGTAGAGATTTTATCTTTCCAGCCATGTACGATTGCTCTCTAGACGTCGAGGGGATAAGTCAGTGTTAAGATGATGTGAGATTGTGTCAGAAAATTCCATTTACAGCTCAAGAAGCTGATCAGCAAACACCACAGTGTAGAGAAGAGTATAAGAAAGGTAGATTGTTGTCGTTGTCTGTGTAGACCGGACAGAGAGATATTTTATGTGCGTCCGTAAATATTCATACTGACAACAAATTGAGAATGTCAAAATGATCCTAATATCGTCAAGTCAAACTGTGAGACTTCTATCAATTTATCAATGGGCAATAATTAAGCTTATTTTATTGGTATTTATCTGCTTTTGGACAAAACGAAATAACGTCCAAAATCACTACGTGGATATTATGAAAAACCTACATTTCACCATAACATTAAATATTTTTTTAATATGTTGCGTTGAAAACATTTATTATTTGCAGAAATCGTCTACTCTATATAGTACGGCAAGACAGCAAGAATTCAAATTTGTTAATTTTATGGTCTTAAAATTTAGTTTAGGTTAAGAAGCGTAAAGACCTTTTACTATACTGTAACAGCTTGGTCCAGCTCAAAGGAATAATCAAACACACAAACCTTATCTATTAATCCGAATGTATACTCAGCATTAAAAATTCCTCTGCTATTGCAAAATCTCAAGAGTAGACAGGTTCTTAAGCAATTTACGGAAGGAATTAGTTCATGGCCTGTTATGGAGTTGGAATTAATCGACATCCAGTCAAAGACAACTCCATCCAGGATCGACTCCTTCTGGGAGCAGTTTATGTGACAACTTAAGTGATGAGGACGTGGCACTGAGGAAGGGCCGTGCGAAAGGCGGCCCACGCTCACACTCGACCTGCATTCTCTTGAGTTGAATCCAAAGATAGAGCACTTGTGGGTATTCATTTTTGAACAGATGAATTTCATTACGTATTCTAGTCGATTTTTAATAATATACCATCCAATTTTTCTAAAAATAATCTCAAAATAAACGCGTGGCGAGTCCGCTAAAACTGTCACCATATTGGATTTGATTCTCCATAAGGTCCATGTTGATTTCAAAATAAGAATATATCTTTATTTATGTCTTTTTTAAGAGAACATAATTGTCTAGTGGCTTCTGAGACAGATTGTTTCCAACTGTCTTGGTTTATTCTTTTATGTACTAATAACTATTGTTGTAATTTCATATATTTCCTTGAAAATAAACCAAACCCGTTATAAAAAATATGTCTATAAATTTTTATATATTTACACTTGTCCTATAAAATATGTTAAAAATATAAGCGTGAAACGTTTTCAAGTGAATGTTCAACAACTAAACGCGGGCGTCAGCTACTGATGCCCGGCGGTGCAGGGAAGGAGAGTCAACTGACACGACTGTTTAGATCGCACAATGGTTTGGGGACGAACGGACAGACAACAACAGGTCTTCTGATAGTCGACCTAGTTACAAGTAGTTTCAAAGTCAACGCCAGATAGAGGGTCAAAGGCGTTGATAAAATTATTTACTGGAGAATACTGTTAAGTGACATTTATCTAAAAACTGTAGTAGAATTCTACCAAAGAATATAAAAATGTATACATATTTATAGTTGCAGACCAAGTATAAGTTAGTCTACATATTTATGAAGACTATTACAATCTAGTGCAGATGTGCATTTCACTGACAATATTATTATTTAAAATACTGACCAAACAATTTAGCATCATCTGACTTTTTTTAAGTAAAATATTACGCTATAAAAAGTTGGGTTATTGTTGTTGCTCTTGCATGTTAAAAATGAACATTTATTTATTTTATTATCTCGGTATAGTTGTCAGTTCGATCTCAATCGTAGTCGTAACACATTTTGAAAAGAATCAGCTGATAACCACCGGCTGTTCATTAATTGTCATTGTGCTATTAATTAATGACACTTCCTAAGGAATAGTCAGCCTTAGTTTGTAACAATAACTACATTCGCTCATTTACACTCATTCGAAATCCATATCCGTCCATATCTTGACGATCGGCGTCTTATGAATAAATAAATATAGTAGACTATACAAGAACAAAAAAAATAACACTCATATAATGTAATTGTAAATGTGTTTTATACACTTCATTCGCTAAATCACATGGGCTGCAGGCCTGTGTATGTACTTTACTCAACAAGAGAACTGCCACTCATTTTGGAATTTAAACTCGGGATCAATCACTTCACAATCCAAAACCTCAATCACTAAGCCACTGGCAGTTGATGGGTTATTCTTGATGAATGTCCCACCCAAATTATTTACTTTGGATACACATAATAAATATATTTTCTTCAATTTAAATTTCTGGGAACAAGCATGTCACTTTCCTGAGAGTATAATTAGGAATGTCCTGTTCGTAGTCAAATGACTTCAATCTTAACTTATTTATGTCTTGTTGAATTATATGTGAAAGACTGAAAAAGCGTTTACAAGCCATTTATGGCATAAATTCTTAGAACGAGAGTGAAATACTTATATTATATAAGGGTAGGTAAACGATATCGTCTAATACCTCCTGACCAACGCAGCTATCATCCTGCATTCACGCATAAATCTTCATCAAATTGTCATCATAAACGCAAAACATGCTGTCAAGACTTGCTAAACAGTTAATGGCGGCCGAGAACATGTCGACTCGCGGCTGAAGAAAGAAATCGAAATGCAGCTTGACGTCGGAGCGGCCGCGTTTCTCAGACCGATCAACATAGTTGTAGGAAGACGTTCCATCTGTGGAGAAAGTACCAGCGATCCCTGACCTGCACCAAGCAGGTTCACGTAAGCTGTTTGGTCAATAAACGTATTCATTAAAAAAAATCGAGCTGCCGAAAGGAACTGTGATCCGTGATCTAAACAGTAAAGTGTGTAACTCTTAAAAACGTATTTGCAAAAAGACACTCCAGATGCGGCGAAAGTAACAGGTAACCATGACCTACACCACGGGACAGAGATCCCGTGACGTAACAGTAACTGGAGTAGGCAGGGAGCACAGCCGAGCGTAGCGAACGAGCTAATTGATAACTCTCGCTCTTTTTATGCTCTTTAGTCACAGCTTTATGGCTCAATAAGAGTGTGAAACGCTCCAGTTGAGCTGAGTTGTGGACTTGCGTATGTGTAAACAGTCTAGCATTGCTGACATGGTGTTGAGGCGTGAGTTAGTGGGTGCTTACTGTTCTATTGTGTTTAAGAATTGTTGCTTACTCAGACCAGCTATGACTAACAACATTCACCTCGACTGTATAAATTAACTTCAACACCATTTCACTTTGCCCTGAGCACATTTTCATTTATTTATAGGGTTAGAAATTTAGTACTACGTTCTACATTTCACAGGCTTTTAGAATGACAAAGAATAAATATTATATACCAGCATTTAGACTCCTTGACTTAAATATTTTCTTGATTACTCACTAACATGATGTGTATGTTCTGTTTCAGTCATTCTTTGGCCGATCTTACAACAACATTAGTTCTATCACCCCATGCAAGAACAGCGGCCGATGCGTCATCAACAAAAAAAACCGAACGTCCTGCAAAGCCTGCAGGCTGAAGAAATGCATCACAGTCGGAATGTCTAAGGGAGGGTCCCGCTACGGACGACGTTCCAATTGGTTCAAGATACATTGCCTTCTAGAGCAAGAGCAGAATGAAGCAAGAAGGATGTCCATGAATATGGCGCCAGCGACTCCACCACCAAGACCCAACACATGGCCGATGGAGTTTTTAGGACCTCCATCTTACGACAGTAGGATGCAGTACTTACAGCATCACAAAAGCCCGAAAGAGGAAATTGGGTATGAAGAGTACAAAAACGCGTCTTCACCAACAATTAGTTCTCCGGATTCCCATAATTCGGACTCCAGTATTGAGATTGGTGAAAGAATCAAGCCTCATTTGAGTTTTTACAAACAAGAATCACCTAGAGACTTTACAAATCCTTACCTCCCTTTTGGTACTTTGGCATCCTTGCAGACAATTCTGCATAATCCTTCATTTCTACCGCCTCTTTTCCCTCCAAGCCCTCATCTTCTATTCTCGCCGAACCTTGTCAGTCCAAAACCACTATCTCCTCCAGTAAGACAAGACACCCAACATAAAAGACTACATCTGGACACTATCTTGAGGTCCCAAGAATCACCCGTTGCCACCCCTGTCTCTGAGCAGAGTGACAGCGCCCCCATGGATCTCTCTGTCAGACCGATTTCGAGAGTGGAAGACTCCTGTCACAGCGATGAAGATGATGAAGAGCACATAACAGTTGACGAAGAAGATCTACTGGAAGACCCTCACCAAACCAAGGCCACGTCTCCACTGGACCTAACTACCAAAGTGCAATGAAGGAACATTTTATAGTCACGTGTAAAAATGTAAATATTCTTTAGCTGTTATGGTTGTTTGTTGTGTTGTTTGTTTAAAAATGGAAATCAAATTATATTGACCAGTCTTTATTAGATGGTTAGGAAGCATGATCTCTTTGTTTTATAATTACTTTGACATATATCTGAATTGTTCATCAATCTAAAATAGTTACGCACTTTTAAATGACCTCACTAGAGGTCATTCCACTATAGATTTACTTGAACATTGTTTAACTATACATTATTAGGCTACATTATTTTATTCAGAACTTTTTTGGCTTCTTTTTCTTCCAAAAATTGTCATACTTACGGTATAGCAGGTACATACATTGGAAATTAGAATGAATGTGAATATATTTCAACAATAGATAAAACTACAATATAATATATTAAATCCCCCGTTCTTTTTTAATTCCATAGATTACAAGTTGTATATTTATATTTTTATAAGTTTCAATTCAGTTTACGGTTACTATGTAAATTCTTACCTCCAAAAAATGTGAAAACTATGCCTGAAATGGGTCAAAAATCAACTATATTTTCACGAGATATGCTTTTTATTCTGCGGAAATCACATATTTTACCAAAAAATTCTGAAAAAGCAATGTCACGTTTTTTAGTATTGTTGACATAATTCCGTCAACTTAAATGATATATTAACCATCCTTTTTCACATTAATTTTTTGCATTGAAGACGAATTTGAAAATGAATTTGGTATATGGCAATTAATTGTTTTGAGATTTAATAGAAAAACTAATTTCAAGGCGAATGGCAATCAACAGCCATTACGCGATCATCATATACAACAACTAATAAATACAAAAACCGATTTCACCTTATCCCCGCCAGAGTGGCGGCTGGAAGGCCGTCACGGAAGCCAGGCACCCAAATTTAACGTAAATTATGAATTTTCGTTGATTAATAATAGATAATTAGGATAAGTTAACGTTATGTTTGGTTATGTCAGTAAAAAGTAAGCTGAAAACTAAAAACTAAATTATATATTCGTGATCAACATAAAAACCTGTGAAATTAAAAAAATTTTTTCAAAAATAACTATTTTTAAACAGTAGGGTTTTCACTACCATATAAAAAAATGTTTCCGTGCAATCAACCTTTTCGAGAGATATAAATTCACATTTTAGCCATTTTTCAACGAAAAATCATAAATTCAGATATGGCAAGAAAGTGCATAATTACCCAGTTTACTTTCATTCGGAGATAATACTCCCTTCAAATACATTGATTTCAATGAAATTATTTTCAAAATTCTAATAAAATCAATCTAATATGTTGAAATAATTTGTGTTAGTTAATCCATCATGCATGAAAAATACTATAACAACCTTCAAGTTTATAATTAAAACGTTAAAAAACGTGATTTGATTATCGATAAGGCTATTCATACAAAGGAAGAAAATATACTCGAATATTAATATATATTACGTAACGTGTTGTGCCCTTGTATGATAAGTGGTAAATATAACAATAAAAACATAGAAAATCGAGCAACCAGTGTGAACGCTAGGTCCATTTTTCATCCACCAGAGTTATTATAATTCAAAGGGCAACCTTGCCGAGCAAACTCAAAGACCACAAAGTCAGGCTGTAAAATCACTCATTAATCTGCGGTAAACTGGGCTAAAACGCCACTTTCGCCGCGTTACGGTCCCCGATGGAGCCTGGTGTATCATTTTTCATTTTACTACCCAATTACGTCATCAGCCGACCGACTTGCACTTTTACCGACTCCCGTATTTACGATCGCAGGTTCCAACGACTAAAACCGACATATCGATGTTTACTTGCTCACGGGACTCATTTTACCTTTGGTCAACCACTTTCCTATTACCTATCTTAAGTATATTTACTAGGAAAGTAATAAATTCTAAAAACATTGCGCCATGGTGAGTTCAAATAGGGTTTTTAGTATTCTAAGATTTGTGTATTATGCTTTCAATATGTTCATTATTATATTACATCGTCTGCATTGAAAATTTCGTAGAAGTGCTCTGGGCTTGATTGTGAGCATAACTAGATTTTAAACAATATAAATACAATGAATTGTTTGTTTCTCTTCCGAACTAAAAATCAATATTCCTTCTAAAAATAATATTGAAGAAACACAATTTTTAAGTTTTCGTAGATGTCAAAAATATAGAGGGCTCACAGAAATTATCTGCCAAAGCTTCACTAGGTTAAACAAAACATCTTTCATGTTACTGAAACATGTGTTGTCTTGTTATAAATATCAACATATAATCAAATACAACGTAACTTGGTTGGTTTTATTACTCTGTATTTTTAATCAATCATTGTGCCTATATACTCTCGATTGTCAAATGTGTTTAAAAAATTGCGTACATATATGTCATGTTCTATATACTATGCGTTGAAAACTGAAGTAGCCACATTTTGAACATGTCCTTGCCTGCTAAATTAAATGTAAAGTAATTTTTTGTTATGCTACAATTAAAATTAATAAGCCGTGAAACCTAAAGAAATCGCATTGCTTATATAACATTATATAAGGATGTTTTGTTATTAAACCATACTGAATATCAATATATGACTATAAAGTACTAAATGACTCTTTTTTTGCTTATAGAAATCTGGTCAAGATAGTATTGGTAATTCCTTTACAACCTGTATTTATTTACATCAACAATTACATTCGGATTACAGCAAGCTCCGCCAGTGTAGTGGAGACTTTAACGGTCCATGACCGACTGTGTTTAACAGATTTACACTGAACCATTATTCGGTTCATATCGAATTCCTGCCACGATCGAAGGTCCGGGTTACCTGACAGCCCAACAAAACCCGATCCGACTTTATGGAACTATAAATTTCTTCTTTACCCCAAATGGCGTTTCCCCACGCCCCATTCCATTCGAGATGCTGCGTTTCGGGGTCTATCGGTTTCTGGTTCTGTCCTTTGGCTCCCAGATGAATAACTCCAGGATAACGGGAGGTATCCATAAACCGGGAGAAATTTTTGTGAAAGTTAAAGCCCAAATAAAGTATTTTTGAGCTGACAATTTTGCTTGTTTTTGGAAACCATAAAGTATGTAAGACCTGTGAGTACCAATTAAAATTAAAATTAGTATTCGTTTGCACAAATCTAAGGTCCCAAATTAATATTTAAATGATGTTTACAAATTAATCCAGGTTGCATAATTTATACATATATTAATAATTTATACATCGTTTTTACTGCCTAACTTTCTTTTTGTCCCAAGTTTCATACCGAAATGTTATATGCTACATGTAGTATTTTTTATCTTAAAACAATGTTTTTAAAAATTCAGCTAACATAGTCCTAGATATTCGTTTGTAGTGACTAATTACATTTTCTGATGAAGAGATAACATTCACTCATACATAGTTCATTTGCATGTGCGTTTTTTAAATTCGTGACTGATAAATAAATAAATTTAAACTAAAAACCGAAAATCTCCTTTTGAAGTGCCATAAACAAATGGTTTGATAAAAACCAGATTATCTCTTAAATGTTTGGTCAAATTGTCTTTGGCTTTGATACAGTCAAATCTTATAATTTTTTATGAAAAGAAGTATTTCAAACCATATTTCATTCAATTATTCAATTAACTTTATTAACTTTTTAATTAACCTTACCACATAAGTTACTGCTATACCGTAGTCTAAATTAAATATATTAGAACCAATTTACTGCAATTATTAAATTTCGCCTTCACACTGTAAAAAGTTGTTCCTTTTGCTTTCAACCATTCTCTAGTTTACCATAATGTTATTTTAGTATATTTTCTATTGTTATTTTTTATACTTCATAAAGGTCTTAGTAAAGTTGTACAGTTTTGTTCACAGAACACCCACCTGTTCTCGCACTTAATATTGTTGGGCATTCAAAGAGGTAACAATCTATTTGCGTGGGATGTTCATTAGTTGTTACATATATTCTTTTGCTGTTAGTGGTTGTTATGTGAAAACTTTTTTAACTAAGATACACAAATGAGCCGCCTTTCCAAATAATTTACTATCAATTAATTTTGTTAATATGAAACTTAGTTAAATAGCTGTGATACGTCCATTTTGCATAACCAATAAAGAGTTAAGGAATTTACCTGAATTTTCACGTAATTTTGTACAAATTTGTGAACTCAGTAACTATTGTAAACCACCTCAAGGGACAAATGCCAGTAGAAATATTTTATATACTCTCTTTGTATCATAGTCACTTGTATATAATGATTTTTATTGTATATTTTGTTTCAAATACATGGCGTTATTCGGTTTTTAAATGTCTTGTGTTATTTTCTTCTCTGAATATTTTCAATTAATTTATTGCGTCAAATTATTACTTGAGATTTGACGTCTGATTTAAAAGTATTCTAGGTGAACACAATATATCGAACAATAGCTTGGTTATTGCATGGTAAGTTACATATTTCATTAAAAAATGAGCTTTTCTTTTATATAACTGATATAACCATAGTTGAACACATGGAATGTCACTTTGAGGATGTGCACCAGATATTAGTATGATATCATCCAAATGTTTGAATCAAGAACAGGATGAAACATCCTGCACGTTCCTTAGAACGTATACAGGGTGGTACAAAAAGTTTGGGTTGGCTATGCATTTTCAGATTCTATTTGTAATTTTTAGCTAAAAATGAAGAATAATATTTTTTCAATTTCCACTTTGTTTAGCAGCTAGACGCCATTTTTTTCCATAAAACAATTGATGTCTGTTGTTACTTTTAGGATTATTACAAAACTCGGAAAGCACAAAACATTAGATTATTTTTAAATTATCTTTATTATTTTTAAAATGGTGGCCATTTTATTGTTATTTTAACAAACATATAAAAAACCACTAGTTTTATAAAAATTGCGCAATACACAAAACAGTTTCTAAACAACTGTCCCTTTCCAATGATACGTCATTTTTTAAATCACTTAAGAAATAACTGTTTTATGAATTAACCTTAATTCACATGCAAACTAAATGGCTACTTATTTACAGTATTTGAAGAATATGTGAATTAAGGTTAATTCATGACATATTTATTTCTTCAGTGATTTTTATAAATGAGGTATCGTTGGAAAGGGAAAGTTGTGTAGAAACGTTTTTGTGCCCTAGAAAATGTTTATAAAACCAGTGTTATTTGGATATTTATAAAAATAAAACAGCCGCCATTTTGAAAATAATTAAGATAATTTAAAAATATTTATTTATTAAATACTACCTTCTAACATGAACCTGTTTACCGAGTTTTGTAATAATCGTAAAGATAACAGCAAACACATCAATTGTTTTATGGAAAAAACAAAATGGCGTCTAGCTGCTAAACAAAGTGGAAATTGAAAACTATTACTGTTCATTTTTAGCTTAAAATCGCACATAGAATCTGAAAATACATAGCCAGCCCAATCTCTTTGTAACACCCTGTATAACAACATCATAAATCAGGACTCTAACGCCCTTTTTATAAGGATCAGCTATTTAGACCAACTGAACAATCACCCTAATAACTTTGACCTGAACCTTCTAGACAATATTGATAATGTTTGCAGTTTGAAAAGACACAGTGTTCATCACAGCTTATGCAGTAAGGGGACCATGGGCCGCAGATGTGCAGTAGACAAACAGTCACATTGATATGCGGGGGGTCAGCTTATTAGCTATGGAATAACAGACAATTAGCCATTTTCCCTGCTATTCGGTTATTTTAGCTAACTAAATAACAAAATAACTTCCAACTAATATTAAACTTGCTGTTACTTAGTTAATATTGGTATACTACTTTATTAGTGTTTTTTACATATAGTAAAGACTAAATATCCCCGTGTCCAAAATCCAAATACTGTTTGGGGTTTAATGTTTAGAGCTTTTATCAGCACAACAGAAATTTACATTAAATATATTTCTATATACTGAAAAATAAAGGTAATTGATCAAGTATTAAAGTTCAATGATTAAAGATCAATTTATTTTATAACAAAAAGTGACAAAGATGGCTATAAAAGTACAATTTCTCCGATCATATTTTTCCTAAATTCAGTGAAATAATCTGAGTAGTCGAAATTTGGGAAAAAACAATGATTATATAACTACTTAGCCAACAAACAAATATCTCTAGCAATAAGAATATTTGTGCCAATCGTATATACAAGTATTAAAATAATCGAGTCATTTAGTTCACTCACTTTCTAAACTTATTACTTGACTAATTTTGATGAAATTATTTTTTTTTTAAGATAATTTTAATTTTTAAGTCGTAATGGAGCTAGACTTTTGAAATTCCCATAGGTTTTTGCCCTACATGGTGTCAAAGCTGCAATGTTATTCTTATGGAGATTAATTTTAATTGACCAGCTGGCGGGATAAACAAATGTTAAATGATCCAAATAATGTGTTAGATTAAACATAGAGAGCAGCACAGTAGAATATCAAGTTAATTTTAAAAGAGCGAATACGTGTCTGTCTGTGTGCATGTTATCATCAGCTGTTAAATAAAATTAAAACTTTTAAATAGGCTTAGCAATAACATTGATTAGTAATAATTGTTATACTATAAATAAAGTGGAAATCAAGTAGTGAGTGAGCTACTGTAAATGAATTTAAATAATATAATTTAACTTATTACAGTTTAATTGCTACTGATATTTGAAGTCAAAAGTTACGTGCCGAAGGCCGAGGCGTCACGAGTGCAGCGAGTGACAGGGTTACCACGCTTCAGTAATAGTTAATTAGTTTAGTTAGCGAGGTATGTCGGTAGTGTTTGTTTACACGTTACAAGTACTTGGGACTTCACTAGTGTTCCGTACTGCGCTCAAAAACAGCTGATATAATCAGATATATAAAATTTAGCATTGGATGAGAAATATATCTGTGCAAAAACAGCTGATAATTAAGGACATAAAACTTAGTATTGGATGAGAATTCTACATGTGCGAAAACAGCTGATAATTAGGGACATAAAATTTAGCATTGCATGGAATTATATATGTGCAAAAACAGCTAATAATTGAGGACATAAGATTTAGCATTGGATGAGAAATCTATCTGTGCGAAAACAGCTGATAATTACAGACACAAAATTTAGCATTAATTGAGAAGTATGTTTTTTTCTAAAACAACTGATAGTTATAAACACAAAATTAGTATGATAAGACTGTGGAGAGTTGGTAAGAACCCAGTGAATGCCTCAGGATGTTGATAATATACAACTATCCAGAAGGAGACACTATAAGGACGAAAAACGCCTAGTACATGTGATTCTATTTCAAGGATTCGTTCCGTAACAATGATCGTATTGTAATAGTTGAAGTGTCATTTTACAGAACAGTTCTAGTAGAAATTAGTTGATTTTTGTAAAAAGAATTTAGTAATATATACATTTACAGTTCAATATGTGAAACTGTGAATGTCATTCTTAACGATTTAAACTAAAAAAACAAATAACTTTACTTTTAATAATCTTACAGAGTTCACTATAACTCATTACAATAATAAACTCGAACCGTAACAGTTGAAATAGAAGAGCATGGTTTATCCCACTGACGTTAAGATTGTATGTCTATTATAGTGTTGCCGACTCCCCAGCAATGACTTGACTGTTTGGAAAACAGCGACCTTAGGAGAGTAAAAACATATATACCTCTTGGTGTCTACTGCCTACCAAATACAGTTTACAACACGCATAAGGTAGTAACATTTTGAGTAATAGACTGACAATTGCTGTTCTCCTTTTAAAAAGAAATTGAAATTTACGTTAGTTGCTGGATAAAGTTCATGTAAAAGAGAAATGCAGTTCAGTTTCTGTATCAATACCCGATTTATATGCAAAAAGTGACAATTTTTTATCACATTAAAAATTAACATTAGATTCCTGTCCAAAAGTTATCAGTTTATTATAACGACAAAGTTGACTCAGTGTGGAGATATTTTCGGTCAAACGTCAGAAAGCGTGTATTTCATTGTACAGGAACTTAATTCAACTAAAACTTGTGTACTTTTTTAACCTTTACGTTTCTCCTTTATGTGTTTGCATTGAGAAAATTATTGTGATCGTAAAAAAAATTTTTTTTACAAGTTGGTCCAAAAATCCGTTTTAGGATCCCCTCAACCCAAAAAGTGGTTTTTCGAGAAAAAAATTGGTGTCTGTGTGTATGCGCTGTTCACTGGAAACCAAACGGATGGATCAATTTTCATTAAACTTGGTAAGTATGTTTATTCAGCCAATATCTCCAGACCATTTTTGACATTTTAGGTTTTTATTTTTAAGGGCAAAAAACATACAAAAATAGAATTTTCAGTAAAGATGTGAATTACAATATTTTAGTAAAAACCACATGTCTCTAACTTGACTAGCTTTTGAGTTACAATATAAAACAAAACACATTTGGAAACAAACCAGTATTTTCAAAGTTTTGATTTTTTAGTGTTGGGGGAAAGTTTGTGCCAATTCTTTGGAACCTTTTATTATTTCAATGATAATATATGACATGTTAAGAATGAGTAATCTAAGCTAACGTAACATAACCTAACTCATGTAAGGTTGGTGACACATAACTTAAAAGATTCCTCAATTTTGTCAACACTGCCAACTAAATCAGATGTGCACTAAAAAAGAAAAAAAAATGTTACGGCCGGTATTACACTTTCAATATACTCGTAAAGTGCCAATATATCACCATCATCACCATTGCACGTGTATGGGTGGGCGGGCGGGTCACCACCACTGTACGTGTGTGGGTGGGCGAGCTGGTCATGACCACTGTACGTGTATGGGTGGGCGGGTGGGTCAATACTACTGTACTAGAATGTGTAGTCCATGTGCGTGCGCGCGCGTGTGTGTGTGTTCGTGTGTGTGTGTGTGTTTTGTGTGTGAGTGTATGTGTGCGTGCGTGCGTTTGTTTACATGATTCTTCATATTTCTACGAAATATCAGCTAGGGGATTTAGGTCGGGGAGGGTAAGGCCGCGGCCTTGATTAGAATGCGGAAATCTCGTCACTAGGTTATCACATCGATGGTTATCAGTCGTTTAAATGGCTTAAAGGGATTTAAATGTCCGCACCCGCCCACCCATACATGTACAGTGGTATTGACTCACCCGCCCACCCGTACATGTACAGTGGTATTGACCCACCCGCCCACCCATACATGTACAGTGGTATTGACTCACCCGCCCACCCAGTACATGTACAGTGGTATTGACTCACCCGCCCACCCATACATGTACAGTGGTACTGACCCACCCGCCCACCCATATATGTACAGTGGTATTGACTCACCCGCCCACCCATACATGTACAGTGGTATTGACTCACCCGCCCACCCATACATGTACAGTGGTATTGACTCACCCGCCCACCCATACATGTACAATGGTATTGACCCACCCGCTCACCCATACATGTACAGTGGTATTGGCTCACCCGCCCACCCGTACATGTACAGTGGTATTGACTCACCCGCCCACCCGTACATGTACAGTGGTATTGACTCACCCGCCCACCCGTACATGTACAGTGGTATTGACCCACCCGCCCACCCGTACATGTACAGTGGTAGTGACCCACCCGCCCACCCATACATGTACAGTGGTAGTGACCCACCCGCCCACCCATACATGTACAGTGGTATTGACTCACCCGCCCACCCGTACATGTACAGTGGTATTGACTCACCCGCCCACCCGTACATGTACAGTGGTATTGACTCACCCGCCCACCTGTACATGTACAGTGGTATTGCCAACTAACCTAGCAGGATGTTGTGTCTTCTTGTCCCAAATGAACTTATAAACAAAATTATGTCAACCAATCAATTGGTTTATTTCTAAAAACAAATCTGTAATTACAAACCAAATTGTGAGGAACGAGTTCATACAGACGCGTTTAGCACTAAATACCTAATTATGTTTAACTAGTGAGACATATTTGGATACATTGTATAAAAATCACAATTAAATTATAAAAGAAACGTCTAAACAATATCAGTAATAGTAATAAGTAAGAAGAATCTAGCAACTAAGCATAAATATTGTACAAATTTAACATACAAATTTAAATATAATTAATCGGACATTTTCCGTTAATTCACTACCAATACTTTGGTTAGGTATGTTAAGTTTGGTTATGTTTGGTTATATTAAGTTAATTTGGTTAGGTTATGTTAGGTTTGGTAATGTTTTGTTATGTTTGGTTATGTTAGGTTAACCTAAGTTATGGTTATGCATCTTTGTCGGCACTGGTGGCGCAGTGCTGTAACCCAGCTACATGGGGACAAAGTGTTTGGGAGATTGTAGGCGATAGGTTGGATGCTCGGTCCTCTTAATACCGATATGGCGTCCGCTTGATGGTTGCTATCGGCGTGGACACTACTAGAGAAGTCTGGGGTGTCCATGTTGGGTGGTAATCATTGTGCGGATGTTGTGTGGGGGAGATAACTGAGCATCAGGCTTGTCAATTAGCTGAAAATCAGACCAGCACTACGTGGTTCGGATTCCACGTAAAGCTGTAGGTCCCTTAGTTGCCCTGGCTGTTGGGCTATTAATAAATTGCCCTTTCTGAGGAACAGTTGAACTCAGTTAGTAACCAGACTACACTCATCTACACTCATCCTACACTCATAAAACCATTCATATTCGCCTTAAAATACGCACAACGTTGTGTCGGCGTCTCATATGTAAGAATGTAAAGAATTAACGGAAAAGATCTAATTAATCTTTGTTATTAACCAGACTACACACCCATACCCATCGTACAATCACGTACTCCTTTTGTATACACAATCCTGTGACAATTTCTTTTATAAGAGTATAACCAGCCATCAGCAAAGTACCATCGTCTCAGAGAAAAGGGAGTGGTCTTATGCGAAAGCTAGTGTTGTAAACAAGAGGGTTCTCCGGTGCTCCCATAGATAGTGATAATGACACGACAGGCCCAAATGATGTCGTCGTGAACCGACGTTATCAGAGACTTAGAGCAGCGATAACCGCTGTGCGAGACTATTAGTTAAGATCAGATGGCTGTATTGGTCCCTCCCTCCAGCTCCCAACAATGTGGGCCTATTCCGGTGACGGCAAAACTATAAATTGGTCGAAATGTGAAGTTAATACCGTCCACTACAGTACTTTCCCAACAAGATGGGCTTTGGCAGGTAGGAAGAAAATTCAAAGGGATACAGCATTTTTACATAAGGCCACTAAATACAAGAAAAATATTCTATAGCAACTGGACAATTGCAAGTGAATGTTTCTTACTTATATATACAGTATGTACATAATACATCAGGCAATGAAAAACACGTATAGTAAGCTTGCCCACAGATAAAAAATAAACAGAAGTCGCTTTCTTATGGTCACAGCAAACACCATAATGGCCGTTACAACTAATACATCTTTATAAATTTGTAGAAATAATTTACATTCATCGCCCAGGACTTAGAGGGGAATAAAGGAAGTGGTTGACTGATCCCGCCATCTACACGGAGAACTGGAGAACTAACAACTCGACACCCCAATCTCTATATCCATTCAGCGAACTATTGGAAACTACATCAGTTTCTTCTTCTCTGTGCAATAACTATTACAGTTAACTATTATAATCAACTCCCTTAACAGTTGCCTACTTGTAGAAACAAACCACATCATCAACTCTTGATAAACTTATGTTTCTGGTGCTTATTACTGGACATTTTTCCAGTCCGAAAAATGGACGACCTGATTAAAGTCCTGCTTTACACAGGTGGAGAACCAGAACGTAGTGTGAAGTCATCCAATAACCAATGTAGTGATGATGACCTTGCAGAGTGTTATGATTAACCTATACCTACCACAGAGAAAAAAGAAACAGAGGTCGCTTTCTTATGGTCACAGTAAACGCCTCAGTGGCACTTACCACTAAAGTAAATCTTTTTAAATGTTTAGGTAGAGTTACAACTTATGAACTTCCGGATTTGGAGGGGTTGTGAGGGACTGACAACGGTGCTGGCCCTGCTATCTGCACGAAGAACTGGAGAACTAACTAATCGACATGCCAAGTTTATATAACTCGACACCTATTCAGCTCACTATTGGGTACGACCTCTGTTTCTTTCTTCTCTGTGACTTGCCAGTTGTCGGGGGCGGGGAGGGGGCGTGTTACGCCCTCAACATGCCCGGCAGCGGAAACAAATTCTACCTTATATCACCTAACTTATAACATATATAGGTATATATGACCTAAAACATGTATATCTTGATTTAATGTACAGCAAGTTACCTTGTTTACATAATTAACATGTATTGCAAAGAAAATATGTAAGAATGATGGTTCTTTTATAAAAATTATTTTTCCTTTTGACAAATGATAGGATAAAAATGTATTCACCGTCATTAGCATCAAAAATCCGTTGGGCTTACAATGAAAGAACAAGCCTTCATTTACTGTGAATTATTTAATACCTACTCTTTCAACATTTTCAATACTTTAAGAGAATTTTGGATAAACATAGTTTAAACTTCATGTCAAAAACATAGTAATTTCGCCAACTTTAAATTTGTTAAAATGTTAATATTAAATTAAGACCATCATGATAATGATATTCAAGAATAAAATATAGCCTAAATACATTTGGTTCAAGGGTTCCATACTATTTGCGGCTCGCCCACTTGCGGCGGGCTGCCACTTGCGGCCCACTGAAGATTAACTCTTGCTTGGCAGTAGATAGCAATTTTTTTACTATACCTTATAGCTACCAAATGCATATACATAAAAGATACATTATATCGTGACAAATACAACAATTTTACAGCGCTTTCTCGCGTTAATATATTTTATAAGCAAAAAATTTAATTTTGAAGATATGTTTCATCTAATACATATAATGTAGGTACATCGCTCATTATAATTTATTTTTAAAATACATAATTATCATGGGCTCTATTTTATTTTTACTAAATGTATTTTTCACTGTCTCCTTTTTTATTAATTCACATGAAGATGTTAATTCGTTTAACTTATAATTTAAATCAATGAACGTTAATAGTTCAACAGTAAGCTGTAAAAATAGTAACGTCACTACTATGCATGTTACAATAATAGCGACCTATTTCATAAAAAATAATCAACTTGATTTAATTTAGCATTTAAAAATGGCGGCCATTTTAAATTTTTTAAACGGAAATTGCGAGAAATCAGCAAAAAATTATAAAATGACTGAAAGTACGGTTTTTAACATAATTTTATTTCCAATCTGTCAGTATTAAAAAAATTAGAATCGGACAAAAAATAACCGAGACACATTGACATTTGTGTTGAGAGGCAGCAAAAAAGCTAAAAACAAATTTTTGTTCTGCCTCTAAACGCACATGTCAATGTGTCTCAGTTATGTACTATTTTTTTAATTTTTATTGCTGTTATGTTGTGCTAGTTAACAGGAGACCGGAGTCAGGCTGTGTCTAACTAACTGGCACGAGTAATAATAACTGTATTTGTAGCTCTGTTACACAGTAATTGCAAAAAGTACCAAATCAGGAAACAATAGTAACAGTGTTATTTTGTTGGGTACCTTTCTATTCATATAGCTATTACTACCCGTTTAAATAAAATTAATATTTCACAATTCATTTATCCCATTGACGAAACATCAAAATCAGTACTGTTTCTTTAGATTAGTAATTTCTTCTTTACACTTTTTTTAATATTTTAAAAACATGTTTTCACAAGAATCTGCTTTTTACCAAAGAAACGTAATCAGTCAAACTGCTAAAATTGCGTTCTTTACTATGTCTCTGGCCGTCTCTTAAAGTTGCTACTTTTTAAATTATCCTTTCATGGTAATATCTCGCAAACAGTCTTAGATCCAGAACTCTTAACTAAGGGTTGTGACGAAATTCGAAAAAAGTATCAAAAAGATTATTGACTGTTTATATTTAGGACTGAAATAACGATTATTTTAATGCTTCACAAAAAACAAAAGATCTTAATGGATTATTTGAGCATGTTTAAATATTTAATTTGAAGCGATTCTCATCAACTAAAATCATACACTGTAAAAAATATACGCTACAAACTGATATAAGTAGAAATATTCTACTCTAACATTTATTACTATCTATTTCATTGTTATTATTAATAATAATAATTTTTGTTGTCTTCACTTAATAAAGAGGCATTAGACATATAATATATAAAATAGTAAATTAATACAAAATAAATGTAAATAAATATATTTTTAAAAAGGAGAAAAAAATAGTTGATAATATTCTTACAGTTCTTGAAATTTAAAATATTCAATTCGATATAGACAATTTCCAATCAAATAATTGTTCTATGTTTTCTTGAAAGTATCTTCTTTTAGATTGTTTATATGTACTGGTAATTTATTAAACATTTTGATTGAGTTGTTTTCAGAACTATGTATTGATTTATAATATGTGTAATAATTTTTTCTTACATTGTCTTTGTTTCTTATAGAGTAGCTATGCATGCTACTTTGAATTGTAAATTTATAAATATTTTGTTTATACATAATAAACAGTGAAAAACATAAAGAATGTAAAAACACAAATTCAAGTTCTTTAAAGAATGGTTTACAGCAAAAACATAACGATAGTAATTGATTTAAATTTCTATTTAATAAGTACGATAATGAAAATGGCAATAAATTGCATTGTTCGTACTAAATGCAAAAAAGACTCCATAACTCGGTACGTTTCGTAGATTGGTTCAATGGCCATATTAGTGTTAACTGGTGGGTGGACCACCTTATTTATAAATTATAAGTCTTATTATGAACAATGTAAAATCAATTAATTTGTATTGAACTATTTTCTTATTAGGCTACTTATCAATGTTTAATATTTCCATAAAAACGGCATGCACCAAGTTTTGTATTGTTTACTTTTTGGCAACTGCATGATTCCTGGATTTATCTAAATAGTACTGGCGCCTTCAAACGTTACACTACAATTGATGTACAGATGTGTAACAAAATCACATACTACACGTTTTGAAGGCAGTGGACCTATTGGCGTTAGCTTCTAATCCCTGTAAAATAAAAATTAATGACATATAAGGAATCATAATTAATATATATATATATATATATATATATATTCTTGAAATTAACTGTTATATTTTGAAAAATTCTGATAAAAAGAAAAAGGTACCACGATGTTAACATCATAGTTATTGAATTCAACGTTACTCAATTACTTATTTAACTATTGGCAGAAAATTTTAAAATATCCTAAGAACAATTTTTTTAATGTTCCTAAGAACGTAATATGTAGACAGCCACACAGGCTTTTTTATATTCAATATTTAGATACATTACCAGTCTACCTATAAAATAGACATTACCTAATAATTAGGCCTACCAAGTGTCGGATATTTTAAGGAACATAAATTTCTCAAGGTACCTGACTTCGTAGAATGAACAATCTAAGAATTAAAAACGAACATTAAAAAATTACAGCATGAACAATACAAGACAAACTTATAAGAATCAATGTTAAGTAAAATAATTAGGCTAACCTAATGTAAAGGCATTAATTGTACTAAAAATGTTTAAATTGCAAATAAATTATTACCACGTTATGCTCAGTGTTGTTACAGAAAATTGCACGTATCATTCATTCATCATTTAAGACGCCGCTCGTACAAATATGGATGAATATGAGGGGGGTAATGAGTATATATGAACGAGTGTAGTCATTGTTACTAACTAAGGTCGACTGTTCCTTAGACAGAGCATTTTTTATTAATAGCCCAATAGCCAGGGCAACTAAATGACTTACAGCTGTACGTAGAATCCGAACCACGTCTTATTGGTACAAGTTTCAGCTAATTAACAAGCCTTAGCTGTCAGTAGCTGACAGGTATACTCAGTTCTCTTCCTTGCATTGACATCCGAACCCATGGACAGCCCAAAGTTTTCAAGAATGTATGAAGTAGGCATAACAATATTTATCAAATTTAATTCTTTACCAACCTGAATGAATAACAAGATAATGATTTTGAGCGGTGCGTAGCTAATCCTCTTTTTTTCTTATCAAAAGTAATAAAGACTCTGTTAGAAACACTGCTGAGGAGATAAAATTTTACTTAATCGTGTGGATAAAAATGTATATCTCTTACGTCAAATAAAAAAGACAATCGTCTTCTTGTACTGTATAATGATTACACAAAAACAGTTATTTAACTTCGTATGACGTAATCTCAAAATAATTGTCGACCATTGTTTTCCGACTGGAAGAATTCTAAGTACCAAACACCTCTAAAATAAGAATATAAAGAGTTGATGTTATGGTTTGCTTAAGTACATTAATTCTACAAGTAGATGAGTATCGAAGCAGAGAGTAGAAAGGGTATCGAGTTATACGAACATGGGGTGTCGAACAGATAGTTCTCCAGTTCACCGTGCAGGTGGCAATGCTAGCACCGATGCCAGCCTCTCCCCTCCCAAGGATAAACGTAGTAACTATTACTGTACATTTATTAACATTTACATTAGTTATAACTAATTTGTCATTGAGGCATTTGATATAGCCATAAGAAAACTACCTCTGTCTCTTTTCTTTCTATCATTATTCCAGTTTATGATAACTCACCGCACTTTATGATGATGGAAGAATGATGCTTCATCGAAGACTCCACACTGCGTCCTGTCCACCTGCGTAACGCAGTACATATAGCAGACTTCAAAAATCTGGTTCTAGGCTTACATCTAAAAAATAAAATATAATAATTATAATTTTTTATGTTATTCAATATTTAAACAACAAAGTAATTTTCTTCAGATTAAAGAGGATTTTAATCAGAATCTACTAATAATACGAATGCCACTCGATTCTTGCGTCGAAGAGCTGGCATTAGCTGGTTCTGAAAATGATAAATTTATTTAGATTCAAAGGAGTTTGATGAATTAAAACTAGGCACTATGACTACGATATGTTTTAAGTACGGCAGATAAGTGAAATAGTTGCGAAATGTACGATTTAGTCTTGAAGCTAAAACATTACATTTTTTAATCCTCTGGACAGTTGTTGGTTTTTTAATTTTAAATTATAATTTAAATATCGGTAAAAGTTGCGGATTTGGCAAGTGAGGTGTGCAGGTATGTCCACTGGTGTCTTTTAAATTTCAGTGCTATAATTATCTTGCAAGAGTCAACAGTTATCGACAAAGACCTAAGAACCCTATTTAGATTATTTTCTCCATGCTCTTAGCGTACTACGAAAAACAAATTAAAATTACGAAGTAAGTATTGTTGTAATAAATGTTCGTTATTCAATATGCATTTCTAATACGCTGATCGTAGAGATATGGACAAATATGAAGAGTTAGTGAGTGTGATTAGTGCAGATGAACGAATGTAGTCATTGTTACTATCTTAGTTCGACTTAACTCAGTAAGGACTATTTATTAATAGCCCAATAGCCAGAGCAGCTACGGGACCTACAGCTTTACGTGGAATTCGAACCACGTAGTGTTGGTATGATTTTCAGCTAACTGACAAGTCTGACACTCAGTTCTCTTCCCTACACAACATCTGAACCTTGACTACTATCCAACATGGACACCCCAGACTTCTCTAGTAGTGCCCGCGTCGATGGCAACCATTGAGCGGACGCCGAGTCGGTATTAAGAGGACCGAGCATGGAACCTATCGTCTACAATCTCCAGAACACTTTGACCCATGTAGCTGGATTACAGCACTGCGCCACCAGTGCCAACTTTTTTTTAGTTTAGGAATTTTAATAAAATTAAGTGTCTTTAATAAGATATTACATATCTTTGGTAATTCAATTAAAATTAGACATCATAAAACATAAGTTTAATATAGCAACCACGTTTACCACCCTCAGGCCGTGGTAACTCAAGCATTCCTTCGTGAATCCCTCTGGTCTGAGGATGGTGAACGTGGTTTTTCAATAAACAATCCACTCATTATTTTCACTTTCTTTTACTTACTGTATTGACATTATTATTAGTGATATTCTACTTGGTAGGTTATGTCATACATACATAATTTTACTTGTAGGCAATGCAATATACATAAATAAATCTCAGACAAAGTAAGATACATAAATGACTCATAACAATTTGCCATACATAATTATCATTACGAGATAATGATACATTTTTTTATAACAACGTAGCATTTATACTTATCTGAGGATATTGCGGAGCATACAAATGATTGACAATATATTTTGTATTGTATGGATTAGCTACATAAATGATTACCAAACATAAGTATACCAACCCCTACCCCTTTAAAATTGAGTGGTAGCATAATACTCTCTATTTTATTTATAATTATAATCGTTTCTATTATTTATTAATATTCTATTTGTTTTATTATTATTATTATTATTATGTTTTTTCAATAGCATTTATTTACTTTTAAAAAACAAGCTGTTTCATTGGAGCACTAGAAGTACTACGGATATACCTGTAGTGAACACGACTTACGACAAACATAATGACCAATCATGGTTTTATCATTGTAAGGGGGTCCTAATTAAGGCATAACCTCGCCGAGACCAATTTGTGGAACAGCTATTCCACAGAGATACCATCTAAGAGCCCATTCTCTTGTTTACAGCTCATTTTGGCCGCATAATGTGGAGCCTAACCTATATAAAATAAGATTAGACCATCCCACTAACAGTTAAAGTCATCATGAACTGTTTTAAGATTAAGGTTATGCCTTTTCTATTGTTTCAGAAGTTTCGTAAAGGAATTCGTTGCGTTAAGGTTATGTTGGCAAAAATATAATAACAAATGACCGATGCTTTTAGCCCAACACAAAAACATTTATGGTAAAAAATCACCGATTTACAAATCTAGAACACTAAAGCACAGTACTAAAACCACTAAGCATGTACGAAAATGTTTGTGACTTCGTACAAAAAAATCTGACATCGAATAAATTTGAAAAAAAAGAAGAAAATATGTATATTGAGAACAATGTTAGGTCAATTAAACACTGAAATGAGACCAACTCCTCCAATCTTGGCAAAAAACAACTTATTATAATAGTAAAATAATAAACTTACAGACTAAGTACAGATAGAAGGAAAAAGACGAATAAACATACATACATATTGAAGTGAGAAAGAAAGTAAAGACTAAAATTCTATCAGTTTATTAAGAGAAACCGCAACTTTTACGAAAGTTGATGTAAAGAAAACACTCTTTCGTATGGAATTAAATGATTCCTTTTTTATTAGGTTGATAAATACGTATTATTAAAATAAAATAATAAAATAACAACGATTTATCGGACTAAAGTGAAAAAAGAGGTAAAGTACAGAAGACACTATTTTTTTAATCTCAACAAAAATGTTTGTGAAACACTGATTACAATTTCGATCAAATTAATCTTAATCTTTACATGAATACTTGATTAACTTTTTCATATTTTTGATTTTTTCGTATTTGAATGTGAAATTCCAGGAGCCGTAATAAACAGAGAAAGAACTACTGGAAAATATAACTTTCATTACTTATTACTCGCGGTTAAATAGCGTTATCGGTGTTATCAAACCTGTCGCTGACACCGAATGTGTCACGTGCTGCACGATAATGCACTATCGGTACGAAATTATTTTATATATTCATGGTCTAGGCTTTCGTTATGGGAATATAAGTCTCATGTCGATATTTACTACGAAATTATGTGCATAATTTTATTTGGATACAAGTGATTTTAGGTGATTAGATTGAATATTTTCGTATAACCTCCAATGTAACTTTGACATTACTTACGACTCAATGTGAGAAATTTACTAAAATTATTCGTGTTTTCCTAATAATAGACCTACTTTTCATATTCTCGTTGTTTTTAATACGTATACATTTTAAATAATATACCATATATCTTTATTGTATCGTTTTAAAAAACATAAACCGGTGTCCCCTAGTATATAAATGTCTGATTTAAGAAGTAAAAACTGTTCTACTAATATATTTCTAAGTGCAATTACTCGTTTCGCATGGCAAGACTGTACCCGCCAGTATCTATTACTGGCGGGTGAGTTAATACCACATTACGTGTTTTTCTAACATGTACTGATGTTACTTTCCAAATTTTGTTGTAACAAACTTAAAAGTTTAATTAGATATTTGTATGAGTTAAACTAACAGACCTACGATGAAAGATGGGGAGGATGACAGCCATCTGTCTAATTAATCATTGCATTAAGTTGCATAAGTTAAGTTAATGAATCGTTGCATTTGTTTTTCTCCATTTCTGAAAGGAAAACTTGCATTTTATTAGTTGGAGTACCGTTTGTAACTTGCAATGTAAAATATTTCCGAAATCAACATATTCGTTAGGATGTACACTAAAACTAGGCCTCGCGCTGAATAAAAATACTTACTAAGCCTAAATTGCCAGATTCGGAAGGTAGGCATGATTTTCAAATAAGTCATAAGAACTAGCTGCTATAAAACTAAGTAAACAAATAATAGAAAGCTGAGCCATCTAATAATAAATTGTATTAAAAATTACTTTATTGTTCAAATTGTGTATCAGTTAGTGAGGTTAGAAATAAAAAGTTCTCTCTTAACCTAATTTTTAATAATTAATTATGAAGAACGCATTTATAGGCCATTTATTTTGTTTGAAAAAGGTAAGAACAAATTTAATTAAAATCAGGGTTAGAGCTTCTTTTCAGTAAGTTGCACTGTTTTACAGTGGTCAAACTAATTTTCATTCACATAATGCAATTTCAATATTTGTATGTGTGCGTTTCTGATATACCAACAATATACCTATATATAGTAACCAGTTTGTCTAAAATAATAACGTTTTCGTTTGACAAAGATTTTGTGTTAAAAATTAATATGATATAAAATTTTAAAATAATACATACCCTTTGTTTGTTTAGTAAACGTTTGCTTCCGATATTATGGGTGCTTAAAGTAAGCAGAAAATCTACGTTGATAGGTTAATATTATAATATTTATGTATACCTAAATAATATTAGGTATATTATTTAGGTATACATAAATACCTAGATAATAGCCAAAGAGACTGTGTCTTGTGTTCCAAACTAAAACTATATCTAATTATAGCAGTTATAAAATAATTGTCTAATAATAGAATAAAAACATAACATAATGAAAGATATTGTATTCATCATTTTAACATCACTAAACATTTATTTACGGTACTGTAACTAACTGTAAGTCTAAAATAATAAACAAACTTAGGGATAATTTTGCTGACCTGCACATTATGATTTCAACTCATAATTCAATTCTTGCTTTCCGAACTTTGTTTTATGCTATATATGACTTGCTAGTTACATCTAATAAACCTAGATGTTTCCATGCTATGACACGGGAAACATCAACAGGAAATCCTTTAATAAATTAAGAAAAACAATCAAAATAATTAATTATGAGGTAGGCCCTAATCGATAAAATATTGACGAGCCACACCATAGAACTTAATTTCTATAACCAAATTCAAGAACTGACAAGAAAAAACTAGCACAATGAATATTGTAAAAAAACTGTTACAACATTTCCATAGAGTACGTACCGAATTTTAATTAAACCCAATATTAATACTATCCACATTACGCGCTTCATACCATACATGTATTTACATGAAACGTTACGTTATATAGGTACAATTATTTTGGTCATATAATGAAGGTTGGCAAATTTAAATAAGTAAGCAAGCATTGAAATAATTTGAATATTACAGTACTTACAATATTGTTCATTTGTCTCTGGGTTATTAATTAATGGCACTTGAGATTAGTGATGACTCATATAATAAATTTAGTCACCATACCTCTAAAATTAATTATGGTAAATAAATGTCAATATAAACCCATTAAAAACAAATGAAATCTCTTGTTCGTCCAATTATTTAACAGTAGTTATGAAAAGTAAGCTTCAGAATTGAATTCTTAACAGTAAAGCCTCATACATTAAAATAAATAGAGCCACCTCAGTATTTAACTTTGGTCAGGATAGTTTTTAACTTAGAAAGGTTAACTTTGGCTTTGTCTCTACACAAGCTTCAGAATATTTATGATTAATATTAACTAGAGATAATTTTAGCTAATTTATTATCAATGTACTGTACTGGCATAACTATTGACGAACTAAATAAAGTTGTTGAAACAGCCATAAATTAGTTTCATAAATATGACGTATATGGGAAAGCATGCCAATTTTCTTCGTCGTTTGATAATTTCTTAATATCACATTAGTCATTGCAAATAAATTCATGATGATAAATTTAGCCAAGTAGATAAATTCTATCTAACTTAGTAGTGTTATAGACTTTAATATACTTAATTGACTTTTATAGACTTTATAGACTATAGTTTTCAAACAGAGTAGAATTTAATTGCATTATCAAGCAATTAAAATTTGTATTACATTATGTGAGTTTTTCAGTGTAGTAACGTAGACCTTCTAAGAACGAATAAATAGAATAGTAGGTACCATATATACTACTAACTATATATGGTGGTAATTTAGTCGAACCAAAGGTTATAGAACTAACTATAGTGCTATAATCTTTGGTCGTAATCGTAAAAATCAACAGCTGGCCGATCAGCAGGAGAAGGTAACTAAGGTGTTGAACATTGTAAAACTTGAACAAAAATAACATAACCTTTTTAATTATTGTAAGTGTCAAACATTAGGAACATACAGTTGTATTTTTTGTATGGATTGGATATGATCATATTGAATATTTAGTAAAGAAAGTGTTCTTTATAATTTTTTTTAGTAGGCTAATCACGCCTAATAGAATGTTAACTTCTTTACCTAGATTAGGGAGTATTCTTAGAAATCCTAGTTCATCATGTTCTTATGTAAATATAAGATCGTTATTCTCATCTTGCCGAAGTCATATTCTTTTCAACAAGGATGCAGGAAACCCTAAGTTAACAAACAAAAATAAATCAACTTTATACTATTTGGCAGCTCTTGGAGTATTTACAGTTGGTATGAGCTATGCTGCAGTTCCTCTTTACAGAATATTTTGTCAGGTATGATATGTAAATCATTAAATTTCTGTCATTTACTAATAAATAGTTTTCTGAGCTCTAAATTTTTCTTACCAAGACTAACAGAACCGCCCACTAAGTATCACAACATCATTTTTACTAGTAGGCCTAGTCTATCACCAGACTAAAGGTTTAGGGAATGTCTAATAAAATATATTAGCTTTCCAGTGTGATTGTAAGATTTTTTACAGTATTCTAACTTTGTTTTCATTAAATTTAACAGACTTTCGATGTCACAATGAATTGAAAACTGTTATATTCTCGTACTTTGGGGCTTCACAGTAATGGAGTTAAGGTGTTTATTCTCGTTCTAAAATGACAGCAGATGCGTCAGTGCCTTGGCAGCTTTTGTTGTATAAGGTAGCATAGGCTAATTGTTTATTAATAACTATGAGCTGCTATTTAGATGGTAGTGATGCCTTTACAAATGTTATATTTTATGAGGATCTCAATGGAATAGCTGATGATGACATTCAAGCTAAATTATTAGAATACAGTTGGTTATAACTAATGATTAGTTACAGCTTATTTTAAAAGTATATGGGCTAGATACAGAAAGCTGATAATTTGTTAAATTCAAAGAAATTATTGCTAGAGTGGTGGCTCAGTGGATAAGGCTCCAGACTATAGGGATTTTGTCTGAGGTTTGATTTCCAACATAGCTAACAGTCGGTACTTTACTTATTGAATAAGTTCTCGAACAGGTCTGCAGGCCCATGTAAACTGAAGTGAAGTTTTCTTTTTTTTATTTTGGTTAAAAGAAAAAAACCAAAGAAATAAGAATATATTTTTCTTCAGTAATAAACTGTCTACAAAATGGCAATCTTGATTTTTTCTAAAATTAATAAAATAGAAAAAATTAATTTTGAAATTTACAAATATCTTTTTTTAACATTTCTGATTCTCTCTATATGGACAATTTTGGATTGAACATAGGAGTTTCAAAGCTTATATTTATTATAGTTAAGCTATTCTTCTTTATAAATATGTACATTTGACCTATTTGTTTTAACTGATACAAGTGTTTCTTGAACGCTACAAGAGTCACCAAAATGAACGGTACTCGAGGGGGTAATAGCGTAGCACATGGAGAGTTAACAAAATATGAAACGCTTGGCACCCTAAGATCTATACATGAGAAAGTTATTCTGTAAAACACCTAACCTAACCTCCTAACCAATATATCCACAAAACCATTATGTTATGTTTGTTGAAATTGAGTTCCAGACTTCCAAGGAAAATATATACAATTTTTAATTTTTCATAGTCTTTGGTTGCAGTAACATTGTGCATACAGCTGTGATACCAAATGTGCTGTGAGTATTGTTTTTTCATGATATCAAAGAAATAATTGCCATATTATAGGCGAAAATAATTTTTATTTGTTTAAAAAAAAACTGTTAAGAGTCGAGAAAATCACCCTAAAAACAAAAATGTTGGAAAATAAAATTTGCTGAAAAGTAGGGTTTCCGATATTTTCAATAAAATACGAATTTACCATGGAATAAAAACTACCTTTTACCAAAATAACATACTTATTTTTGCCTATTACTAATAACAATCTCTTTTGATTTATCTGAATGTATAAAGAATAAACAAAGGTCATAATTCTATTTAATGTACATGACTACAGTGAAAGGTAGGCCACTACACTACTGATGGGCTATTATTAATGTTTGCAAGAATACAAACACTGTTGCCCCGCTTATGATTCTTGATGAATCTTTATCCAAGCTTAACATGTATATAAAATCTCAGAGACAAGTCTGTTCAGACTATAAACTTAGGCCTGTATGAATACCAACTTGTGGTCATGATTTCTGATTATCTTTCAAACTATCATAACTTACGCAAATTATTTCATAAAATACATTTCACCAATTACAAAAAAAATTAACATTCTCTTAATAACGGTTGCTGTAACTCCACCTGAAAATTTATATGTATTTGTTCTACTGTGTCGTCAATTTGTCAAAACAGCAGTTTGGCAATCAAGGGATGTCTCGATGGGTTTGTGAGTTAACTGAATCACAAAAGCTATTCAGGGTTCATGAAGTTCAAGTGACACGTCCACTAGTGGCCAACAGGTCACTCTAGATGACTATTAGGATACCATCCACTTATTAACGGAACATGGATTAAGTTGATTGAAAACAGAGAGGTGGATAGAGTGTATGCTCTGGGTGCATAAATAGTACTGGTTGCTAATTACTTTTGGCAAAGGTTTAATTTATCTTTTGTCTCCTAAGCTGTGACCCGTCTCCAAGTAATCCATGTCACTTTTCAAAGACTATTCCATACAAGCCTCACAAATGTTGAAGAAAAAAAACACCTGGTTCTTTAATGATTGGTAAATTGATGGTTACTTTACTTGAATGTTTACAGTAAAGTGTGTTACAGGCCTATAGCTATGGTGGTGCAGTTAGAGAAAGTGATACAGGTAATATAGAAGGCATGAAGAAAGTAAAACACAGAGAAATTACAGTAAAATTCAACGCTGATATTGGCTCTAACATGCGGTGGAATTTCAAGCCACAACAAAGTGAAATAAAGGTAAACAATGTAGTTATTTTCGTAAGCTAGATTTTAAAAATAGTTTCTTAGTTAGCATATTTCATGTTGGTAGAAATACAAAATAAGTGAATATCACATAACACAAATTTACTATAGTAGGCTATAAGTACATAATGTATAAAACAGACCAGAGAAATTTTCAAAGGATGATTCATTATTATTCACATAGGTTTACCAAAATCAATATCCATATTATTTTACGCAATTTTATACTATAACAAATTTGTGTGATGCTCACTTATTTTGGATTATCGTTTTATATTATTCTTTTTTTAACAATAAGACATTAGCAATTCAGTTGTAATACATCGCACCTAACTTGGTTCACTTTCCAATATTACAATTTTAAACTTAGTATCTACATTTTATTTTTTAGGTCATGCCTGGAGAGTCTGCACTTGCGTTTTATTCAGCCCGAAATCCCAGTGAGAAGCCTGTTATTGGTATCAGCACCTATAATGTAGTTCCATTTGAAGCTGGTCAATACTTCAACAAAATACAATGTTTTTGTTTTGAAGAGCAGATGTTGAACCCTAAAGAAGAGGTTGGTTGTTATTTAAACAATATTAGCCCTCTTTATTTACTATAAATGTTTTACCTAAATTGAGGAAAAGGAACCTATCAGCAATGAATATAAATCTCTGTAAAATAGGGACTTTATGGCGAAAAGTAAGCCTGTTTTCTTTAGGTTTACTAAGCTTAGTAGCTAAGGTTTCGAACTGCGGAGGGCAAGGTTCGAATCTCCACTGAGCCAACAGGGAATAAAGTTCACACACAGGCTTGCAAGTCCATGTGAACTGGTGAGTGAAGTTTTATTTAAACAAAAAAGTTGTCAAGAGATTACTCTTAATAAAGGCAGTGCGAGAGTCAGAGATAGTCAGTAGACAATGCGACAAAGACAGATACAGTCGATGCAGTCTTTCACACTCACTGATATAAAGGAAAAGACGCTCTGCATGATCTATCAGCCACTTGACAAACTAGCGTTTTCAAGCTCTTTGCCAGGCTGAATTTTTAACGTGTGGCTGTACTTCTTATAGAGATTTTTATTCATTGGTGTGTGGGGCAGTAAATAAAAAACAATAAATTACATCAAGTTGTAAGTTGTGACTGCTGATCCTAGACACTTATTATTTTGTTTGCAAATGTACATCACCAAATTTGGCTATTTATAGAAACCATTATTTTCAAAAACAAATTTCATGATACATTAAACAATTAGTGATACTGTATAGTGATTAAATAGTACTATAAAATATTATAAACATATTTGAAAGACATTCATTGTGTTAAAGCTCCAAAAAACTATAGAGAACCCTCCGATACAGTTAATGTAATTTTTGTTGGAAATTATCAACATATAATCATTGTTTCGTTTCAGCTAGCAACCTATTAACACGTTAGCTGCCACTGGGATGGACCGGTGATGTCCCCATATTGCCAAGTTTTATCGTTACTTTTTTTTCATTAATTTTTGTTGTAATATGTTTGTTACGTAGTGTAATATGATATTTTATAAATAAAATGTTTCAAATAACAGCTGTTAATTATGGCCCGATCGGGTCGGCAGATTTTTTTATTAACGAATTTTAATTGAAAAATAAATGTGCCGACCCGATCGGTACAACATTGTTTTTGGGTATATTTCACGTAACATATTGGCAGTACTGCACTCGGTGCGCGGTAAATCGTGACACACATGTTCGTGTTATTTCGCACGCTTTTTATTGTACTCGGCACCCGCTTAGTGTAAATCCAACCTCACTTGGTTAGAGTTTGTGTGTTGTTAGGTGTAGTGTATTCACACTGAATTTTACATTTTGTTCAGATATCCTTCCATGTTACGTATGTCTTTGAGTGTTTGTATTTTATTTTAGTTTATTTAGTTAGTTTATATTTTCAACAATGGGTGATTTGAATATTGATGAAATAACAAACGCTTTGTACGATCCTATGACAAGTGAATATGACCCACAAATGGACCGTGTTAGTGATGATGGTTGGGGAAGTAATGAAGAGAGCGACATGGATAACACGGACGAAGATCCCGACTTTGCTCCCAGATACGACTCTTTAACGGAGAGTGACTTAGATGGTGAGATAAGTAATGTTGTAGAAAATAATTATGATGAAGATATGAATGAAGTTATGACTGAAATTATTAGTGAAAATAACAGTGTGAATGATGAAAGCGTTATGAATGTTGATGAAGTTGTAAATATAGAACATGTACAAAGAGAAGATGTAAATATTAGTTTAGGTGCAAAATACGAAGTGTTGAATAAAAATGAAAAAATCCAAATGAAAAAAGATGAAGATGAAAAATGGCAATTGTTTGAGGGTAGACAAAAAATATTAAATTTGACGGAGTACCAACATTTTCATTCAATCTTCCACAAAATGCAAAACCTGTTGATTACTATTATGCATATTTGACTGATGAAATCATACAGGTTATGGTTGACGAAACCAATCGTAATGCTGCTCAGGTTATAAGTAAATTACGATTGAATCGTAGTAGTACACTGCGAAAATGGAGACCTACTAATCCAGACGAAATAACAAAGTTCTTGGGATTATTGTTATGGATGGGTCGACTGACAGATTATTGGTCGAATAACATACTCTATAAAAATTGTGTTGTAGGTAAAGTTATGAGCCGGAATAGGTTTCAATTAATATTAAGATTCTGGCATTTTAGTGATAATGAGAAAATGCCACAGGGAGGTAGACTATCCAAAATATCACCCCTTATTGATCATTTGAATAACCTATTCAAAATTAAAAAATCTCCTGGTGAAGATGTTGTTGTGGATGAGAGTATGATCCCTTTTAGAGGACGGCTCCTTTTTCGCCAGTATCTTCCCAACAAAACGCACAAATATGGGATTAAGGTGTTTAAAATCTGTGACACAAATGGCTACACTTTAAAAGTAAAAGTTTACATGGGAGCAGGGACTGGAGCCGATGACAATCTAACATTAGCAACTTCTGTAGTTTTGGACTTAATGAAAGACTACTTAGATAAGGGCCATACCTTATATGTAGACAATTTTTACACCTCTGTAGACTTGGCCAATATACTTTTGTCACGTAACACACATATTGTAGGAAGTGTTACTCATAATAGGGCATGGTTTCCCCACAAGAAATCAGTACCATCCAATGGGACAGTAACACTTCGTAGAGGTGAGATGAACTGCCTTGAGTACCCGAATGGCATTGTATTCACGAAATGGTTTGACAAGAGGGAGGTTAGGATGATGTCAACAAAGCATCCTGTGGATTATATTGACACAGGGAAAAGAACAAGACAGGGCTAACCTATTTTAAAGCCTCTAGTAATAGTTCATTACAACAAGGCAAAGATGGGAATCGACGTGTCTGACCAGATGGCATCTTAGAGCACTGCTGTAAGAAAAACGATGCGATGGTACCATAAAGTCGCTGAAGAGTTCCTCTTAGGAACAGCTGTTGTCAATGCCTGGTTAGCCTATAAAGATGCCGTTGGAGTCACAGCCCAAAGTATAAGAAAACATGTGTACTCCATTACTACATTTAGAGAAAAAATTGTGTGTGAGTTGCTGGGTTTGCAGACGCTTCATCTTTCACGCTTTTTTAAAGTAAATTTTAACTTGAAGTAAATGGTTTTAGAAAGTCCTGGATATATTTTTACATAACTATGGGATCCTATATTCATGAATTGTCTATTAAATAATTGATAAATAAAATTATAAACTTTAAAAATTGATATTTTGTAAACCCTTACTAATTGCTAACGCCGACCCGAGATGTTTCTAGCGCAACTACGTATGCCGACCCGATCGGGTCGGCACGGCAGCTAACGTGTTAAAAAATATACATTTATAGGAAATTGAATTTTTTGAAAATTTCTCAATTAAAGTTTTTTTGTTGTTAAACTGGATTGGTTTCTCATATTAATATTATGACACACTGTTTTGAAGGGTTATTGGTTTTTAAAAAGGTAAATAGTAGAAAAGTAAATTACTAAAGACAGTATGTTATCCATCCTGAAGTGCCCTCAACAGCTATCAGCTCAAGTTCGCTTGTAATGGAATAGTCGCAGGCATGTACATGAACTAAATCAGACAAGTGAAGAACCAAATGTCAGCTTGGTTGAAGATTGGAACCTTGAACTCCTCGTTCCAAACCCTCAAAGTCTTAGTCATAGACCTGCGTTGCTTTGTAGTGTTTTTTCTTCCTTTCAAAAAATACTGTCCAAATCAGAGTTCATTAGAATTTAAGTAATTCATTGGGAAGTTTTCAAAGGAAATTCTATCACTATGGTTTCTTAAATAGCCTTTCCACAGCAAATCCAAGATTTTTTTTATTTGAATATCTAACATTTTGTTACTAATAGAGCTATTTTGTCGATAAAATCAATAGGCAAAGACATTGTGATATTATAGTAAACAGTAATGAATTGTGATTTGAGAATTGCTAATAAACTACCTCGTAAATTAATTAACTAGTGAAAAAGCACAGATTAAAAAAAAAATTGCATGGGTTTTTGTTGTATGTTAGATTTGAATCATGGCAATAGACATATGGAAATGAATTTCCATATGAAATGTTTTGAGATTTAATAGATACTTCCAATACTTTAAACAATCAAGGAAGTTTCTTTAATATGTATTTCCATTTTATAATTAATGAAGTCTCCTCTATACTGGCCGTCTTGGTTTGATGCCCATTAGAATAGCACACCATTTTACACTGTTATTTTTTGTATCATAGATATTTTTTAATTATATCTAATTTTAAAGATCTAATAAATACCCATCCACATGTCTAAATATTGATTATTTTGATTGTTTATGATCTTAAAAATCAAGTTACATATAATTAAAAAAAACTAAAACTTTATTTGAATATGTTTCAAACTGTATGTATGTATTAAAACTTTCAACAGTTTATACGGGTTTCATAGTGTACGGATGTGCCATTGAAGGTGTCAGTGTTCTCAGTCTTACAACGACGTTTGACTACTCAGTAAAATATGCCACTGGCGTTCAAATATGATAAAAATAAATAAAAACAGAAACATGTAGTGAACAAATAAACAGAAACACTTGTACCCATAGATGTAAAGTGGTATTGAAATTCGTGTACATTGGTGTTGACCCACCCATACATGTACGGTGGTGTTGACCCACCCGCCCATCCATTCACGTACAGTGGTGTTGACCTATTAGACCACCCATTCACATACAATGTATCAGATATCCATCAAAAGTTGTACAGTAAAATATAACGATGTAATCTGGTATGAAATTTAACAATGGTCTTATGAGTACAGATTGGTATTTTGGAGCCTTAAAATAAGAATTGATAAGGATACAATGATTTATGATAGGGTTTATATGTTACTAGCCGACAGCTCTTGCTTCATTACAGGATGGTTCTCACGCTTTCTTACTCTTCCCTCCGTGGTTCTCTCTCTAAACCATCATATCAATGTAAAAGCTCAGCCTGCTGCCATTCACCGAGATAACAAACTTTTGAAGCCTTGAAAGCGCTATAAGTCTACTTTAGCGGGATGCGAAGTAGTGCAATCTTGTCAGCATTAGTCGAAATGACTTTAAACATTTCATAATGAACACCAAATTAGACAAGCTTTTGCGTCATATTTATGTTTTTTTGTATCAGCTGTTTGATATGCCCTTGTACACCCCTTAGGAATGGAGTTTCGAGGAATCCTTTCTTAGTGGATCTCATGATAAAAGAACTAACTTCCTTCAAAATTTCTTCAAAATCTGTTCAGTGGTTTTGGAGATTTCATTACATTGTTTTTAGATTATATTTATTAAGATTTACATTAATATACAAGAAGTGAATAATGATGTTAAAATATAATTTTTTGTTTATAGGTGGACATGCCAGTATTTTTCTATATTGATTCAGAATTTGCAGAAGATCCAAAAATGGAGAATGTGAATGAAATAACACTTTCTTACACCTTTTTTGAGGCAAAACCTGGTCTTCAAATCCCAATACCATCTTTCGTAAAACCACACTCTCCACCGAAAATTAGTCTTAGTTCATAATGTTAGGTTTAAGGAATGTAAATAAATGTAAAATTAATTAGTTATTGGTTTTTGCCTTTGAATGTAATCCTTTAACTTACACAGAATTGTTTTGTTTTTGTGATAAGAAGATTTCTATTTGTTTGATTTAGAGAGGACATAGATAGAAGAACCAAAATCTTAATGAAAGCCAATGTGACAACCATATAGCCTTGATTATATACACCTAAAATAGATATCTCATGTAATAGGAATATTTTTCCAGTAATGTGGTTTGTTATTGAGGTCTGCCACTACAGCTGGTTTGAACTGCATATTTACTTGGGACCACATTAGTGATCCACAATGGACCCCAAAACAGCTGATAATTTGAGACAAAAAATTTAACATGAGAAATCTAAGTGTGTATACAGGGTGTCCCGTAAGTAACCAGCCAAACTTCTGGAGGTCATTCCTTGGGTTAAAACAAACAAAAAATTTCATGTGTACAAATCGTCTATCTCGCTCCATTATCCGGCTATCTGTCTGTATGTGTTTTTTTACTAAAAACTTAATATCTCAAAGGTTATTCAAGATAAAACCATGAAAATTGGTATGAATGTTGATCTTTACAGTATGCATGTACTATTTAAATTTCATTTTTTTACAACAATATTTTTCAAAATGGCGGCCATTTTAAATTTTTAAAGCCAAATATCTTAATAACCTTAAATTTTACTAAAAACTTGTAAGTTACAAAAAAGTTTAAGAATTTATTTCTATAAATAATTATATAAAAAGTTTTAAGATTGAACAACTATTAACTGAGAAATTACAATTTTTATCGAATTTGAACACTAAAGTTTTCAATTTTATTAATATCAAGCATATTTTTATTTGATAAAATTGTAATTTCTCAGTTAATAGTTGTTCAATCTTAAAACTTTTTATATAATTATTTATAGAAATAAATTCTTAAACTTTTTTGTAACTTACAAGTTTTTAGTAAAATTTAAGGTTTTTAAGATATTTGGCTTTAAAAATTTAAAATGGCCGCCATTTTGAAAAATATTGTTGTAAAAAAATGAAATTTAAATAGTACATGCATACTGTAAAGATCAACATTCATACCAATTTTCATGGTTTTATCTTAAATAACCTTTGAGATATTAAGTTTTTAGTAAAAAACACATACAGACAGATAGCCGGATAATGGAGCGAGATAGACGATTTGTACACATGAAATTTTTTGTTTGTTTTAACCCAAGGAATGACCTCCAGAAGTTTGGCTGGTTACTTACGGGACACCCTGTATATTTATTTTTTATTTATTTATTTATTCATAAGACGCCGATCGTCAAGATATGGGCGAATATGGATTTCGAATGAGTGTGATGAACGAATGTAGTCATTGTTACAAACTAAGGCCGACTATTCCTTAGAAAGTGTCATTAATTAATAGCCCAATGACAAATGAACAGCCGGTGGTTATCAGCTGATCCTTCTCAAAATGTATTATGACTCTGATTGGAATCGAACTGAGAACCTTTAGCACATGAAGCTGGGATTGAACCAACTACGCTATAAAATCAATGCTCATAGTGTAAACTGCACCAAAATAGTCCGATGACATTTTAGGCGGTGTTGCCATATCGTTTCTGAGAACCACCCAACCACATGTTTCATCTACGACAAGTATGCATATGTTCAATGCTGTCAATCTAACTGGCATTTTTTTTACAAACCAACTGTATTATACTAATTAAAGTTCTCTAAAAGGTAGAGGTAAACTTAACTATGATATTTGTTAATCCTATAAATTTGTACAGCATTATATTAATTTAAATATATAATGCTATTAAATATCACTTATCAAGTGAAATAGCTGTTTTATTTGTAATTTTAACACTAAATATACATAACCAAGATATGCACATTTGTTTACAATAATAAATGATGTTATTTTGTTTACTGCAGCATATGTTTAGACAAATCATTAATATTTTCAATGAATTTATATTTGACAACATTGCTGGGCGAGAAATGAGGAGGGGGGCTTCACATGCAACAGCTATCATTGGACTATTTTGGTGCGGTTTACACTTGTCATTAACTGTTTATTGAAGTATATTAAAACAATTGGGTCATTCAATTCAATTCAATTCAAAACATCTTTATTTGTATTTGCACAAAATAGCACAATTAAATAGCGTCATATTTACAATCTAAAAAGATATTATAAAATTATTATATTAAGACATATATATAAATCTAATTTCATGTTTATTAAGTAACTTAAACTATATTCCAAAATAAATAAAAATATTACATTAAATTTTAAAAAATAATCTAAACAAACAAGTTGAAATTTACGAGATTCTACCACTTTTACATTTAGTGCCTTCACAATAACCATCTCTTGACAACATTACTCCCCCTGACACACACCAATTATTAATTTACATTCTATTACTATATGCCCAGTCTATTCGGATTATATTACAATATATCAATAATGTTTATTTCAAAATGAAATTAAAGTTTTCTAATCATATTTTAATGGTGATAATTATTTTTTTTATGTGAAAGTGAGGCGATTGTGAACCATCACACCAACCTTTGTTGGGGATCCAAATCCTCAAATGAATAAAGTGGAACACTTACCAAATATTTCTTAAGTCGTAATGTAAATTTTGAAAAAGGTTGTGTACTTAATATTTCTTTTGTTATGTGTTTCATAAAATTTTGACCCATGTAGCTAGGTTTCTTTTTGAAAAATTCTAATCGATGTTGTTCAGTTCTGTAGTGATTTCTAGTATTGTAAGGGTGAATGTTACTATTCTTGCCTGCCAGCTGAAGAGATTTCACATACTTGATGGTTTCAAAGACATAAAGACCAAATACTGTTAAAATTTCTAACTCATTGAAGTAATTTTTAACTGAGTCTCTTAATTTGACATTCATTAATATACGGAGGGCTTTTTTCTGTATTAATAGTATTTTATTTAAATTCTTTTTGGTAGTTGCACCATATATAATAATGCCATATGCTATATGGGAGTGAATTAAGGCATAGTAAATATTTTTTAAGATATCTAAGCTGCATATGTTAGACATTCTTTTTAAAGCAAAGAGGCCAGATGACATTTTTCTTAAGATTGTTTCGACATGTGTGTTCCATGATAAATTTTCATCTATATATAAACCTAAAAATTTTATGCATTCAGTTTGTTCTAATTCTTTTTCATCGATGTGAATGACTAATTCAGATGTCTTTTTAGACTTTTGTATTGCGAATTCCATAAATTTTGTTTTCATTGAATTTATTAACATGTTTTTTTGATCTAATAGTTGCTTGATAGATGAAAGATTAATGTAGGAAGATATTTGTACAGACTCAATATTTTCTCCTGATATTAGAACATTCGTATCATCGGCATATAAGTAAACTGAGGCTGTGTTTTCCTGTAAAACTCCAGGAATGCCTCTTAAGTAACATAGGAATAATAGGGGGCCCAAGATGGACCCTTGAGGGACTCCATATTTTATTATTTGTTGACCTGATGGAACTTGATATATATAGTTGAATTTATCTCTTTGTGAATGAGAAATTTCAACATATTGCTTCCGATCCTGTAAATAAGAAGTAAACCATTTTAGTTCTTTTCCCCCAATATTTAATGAGTGAAGGACTTCAATTAAGATTTTGTGTGACACACTGTCAAATGCCTTCGATATATCAAGAAAAACTCCAATCATCTTTTCACCAGAATCTATTTTATTTATGACTTTTTGTATAAATTCTATTCCTGCAGTGATTACAGAGCGACCTGGGCGAAAGCCATGTTGTTCGGACTCTAATAGCTGATTTGATTCTAAAAAATGTAATAATTGATTATATACAATTCTTTCATACACTTTAGAAAATGTTGATAACAATGACACCGGTCTGTAACAGGACATATCTTCTCTGTCTTTATTTTTGAACACTGGTATGACTTTTGCTATTTTCAGCTTATCAGGAAAAATACTACTTATCAAACTAGAATTTATTAGGTGAGTCAATGGTTTTACTATGTATTGTTTAATATTCTTTAAAAGAAATATTGGCACCTCATCCACACCAGAAGACATTTTATTATCCAAAGATGAAATGATTCCATCTACCTCACTTTCACCAATCTGCCTAAAAGAAAATGCATTGTTTGATTGTATATGGCCTTTATTTTCATTTATATTATAATTTTTAAATCCTGTTTTGGGAATGACTGATTCCTCAACAATATTATTGAAATAATTGTTAAATTGTTTACTGATTTCAATGGGATTACTTATTGTTTTGTTATTAATTGTGATCATTAAGTTGGAATTCTGATCTTTTATATTTCCTACCTCTAGATTGATTAATTTCCATATAGACTTACTTATATTTGAAGATGTTGATATTCTTTTATCAAAGTAATTTGACTTTGACATTTTAATTTTATTTCTAAGCTCCCTTTTTTTTGTTTTAAGTCATTTACTAGTTCTTTATCCTTACTTACTTTGGCATTTACACTTAATTCTATGATATCTCTTTTAATGTTTTTAATTTCATCTGTAACCCAAGTGTTTTTGGTAATTAATTTTTTAGTCATCCAAATTTTAGGACATGAAATGTTCAAATAATAGCTAAATAGATTATTAAAAACGTTATATTTTTGTGCCACAGGTGCCTGATAAACTTCCAACCATGTCTCTGAACGTAAATACCTACAGAGTAACTCAATATTTATAGTTTTAAAAGCCCTGCAATATTGTTTAGTTTGTATCTGAGACCAACAGCTACTGTCTATGTTTGATATTTCAAAAACTTGTCCATCATGATCAGACATTTCTGTTTTAATACCGTAAGCTTTGATTGTATTTTTATTTATATTAGTAATACAATTGTCGATAGCGGTTGCAGATGTACTACCAATCCTGGTTGGAAAGTATATCAGGTAGGTTAGACCATGTGATTTTAAAATATTTGAAAATTTCATATAAGTTGAGTTATGGTCAAGAACATTAATATTAAGATCTCCAACAATGCAAATATTTTTGTATTTTGTTAATAGTGTTTCTACTAATACTTCTAATTTATTTAAAAATGGTTCTTCATATTTGTTTTGAGGAGATCTGTACAAGCATGCTATTACAAAGCAATATTTATCTGTCTTTACTGTTGCTAGGCAACATTCAAATTCCTTTTCCATTACTAAACCTTGGATGGATTTAATCGACAAAGATTTACACATAACATTATTACGGGCGAGTATAATAACCCCACCCCCTGCACTTAATGTGCGCGAAAAATGGGAGCATACTTTGTAATTAATTAAATTAAGTCTAGAAATGTCTTCATGAGACATCTTATGCTCACAAAAAGCAACAATATCTGGTTTTATCTCTTCCAAATTCATAGATAAAATATCCATACGAGAGGGTAGATGTAAAATATTTTGGTGAAAAATTAAAATATTATTTTGACTTTTTATTTTATTTAAAGTGATTAATTTTTTATTTGTAAATCTAAAAAATTGTTGCTTTGTGTGTTAAAAGACATACTTAATAAATCACCACTACTGTTATGTGTAGGTACATTTGTCTGTAGGTTACCACTAGATTGCCCATTATATTCACCACTATCACAGTCACTTAAGCTTTGCTGTTGAGAGAGAGATGCGGTTGAAGCTGCCAATGGAGGGAAAGATATCATGTCCAACAACCTAGGTTGTAGTGTGGTGCTCCCGTCATTGCTGGTTGCAGATGTAATTGTTGTGGTAGTTCCATGATGTTTCCTAGATTTACTCTGATGATCTGAAGCAGACCATCCTCGGAATGGAGGACTTGCAGATACAGGAGAATATTGAAATTGTACTGTAGGAGTGCTATAGTCTTGGTGTTGCAATTTAGTACTATGTGGACTTTGGGTTCTTGATTGGTTATTGCATTGATCGGAAATCGTACGTTGAAGAAGCTTTAGAAATTCATCATGATTGTAGCCATTAAACAGTGCCCTAGTAGAGCGTTGGTTGTATGTTATAATATGGATGGAAGCTCCAGTAACTCTCTGAAGATTTACGATGTTATTAGCAAATAATCCAACCTGTACTTTGTTCACTCACTTTCTGAACTAAATATGACTAAATTACTAAATAAACTAAATTACTTGACCGATTATGATGAAAATATTCAAAAGATAATTTTGATTTCTAAGACGCAACGGAGCTAGATTTTTGAAATTCTCATAGGTTTTTGCCCTACATGGGTTGCAATGTTATTCTTATTATAGAGATTAATTTTAATTGACCAGCTGACGAAATAAACAAATGTTAATGATCTAAATAATTTGTTAGGTTAAACATAAGAGCAGCACAGTAAAATATCAAGTTAATTATACAAGATCGAATACATGTCTGTCTGTGTATATGTTATCATCAGCTGTTAAATAAAATGAAAATATTTGAAATATGCTTAGTAATAACATTGGTTGTTTGTAGTTTTAATTAATTATTAGAGCCTATACTACAGAGTGCAAATCAAGTGCAGTGAGTGAGCTGCTGTAAATGAATTTAAACTATATGATTTTACTTAATACAGTTTAATTACTAATATTTGAAGTCAAAAGGTACATGCCGAGGCCGAGGTATCTCAAGCGCAGCGAATGCCGGGGTTGACACATTATGCGTGCAGGGGTGTCTGCTAGTTGAAATTATTTGATGGAATTGGATTGTTCATGATTGTTAAGTTGTTAGAGGTTTTCAATGCTTCAAAATTGTTTAAATACTTGAAGCACTGAAAATCTCCAACAAATCCATACTTAATGCCATCAAGTTGTAGCTGATGAAAGTGGCCCTCAAAATTTGACTCTCTTGAATCAGGGATAGTGACCAAAACTTTGAACAATCACCAGTTTTTATTTTAAGCGTTATGAGGTTACTTAAAACTAAGTGGTAACTTTGATCTTACTGAGTCATCATTATGAATGTATAAGAGGTTGACTTTTCCAAACTTCATACCTCCTTAAAACGCTGTACAATTTTTCTGTACAGCTGTGGCTATCTAAATGACTAGACTTGCTTCCGTTATCACGTACTCACTTAAGAACCTCTGGAAGTGATTTCTTTTAAACCAAATTTTACTTATTTATAGTGGAAATGACCTTTTCGGGCAGGGTTGTTTGAAAAATACTGTAGCTCTAGGCTGTGCGAGAGTTGAGTGTTATGTTAGCTATTTTGGAAAGTTTGTCATGTTGGTGGCACTAAACTTCCTTCAAGCTTAAAAATGTATTCAAACTTTTAAAATATTTTTGATTAGCTTTTTTATTAGTCTATTCAAACTGGTAATTGTTTAATGAAGCAACAAATCAAGGTTTAATTTTTTATTTATTTGTTGAGAGGCTAGGAGATTGTGTATGAACAACTTTAGCCATGTTCCAAACTAATATCTAACATTTCTTAAAATATATCATTAATCAATATTTGCAAATGTACGGATGGATGTAACCAATGCTTTCTTTCAAAATTTGACTGTTGGAGATTGATTATTCGGCATTAGTGGCATAGTGTTGTAACCCAGCTACTTGGGGACAAAGTCTAGTGGGGATTGTAGGTGATAGATTCTATACTTGGTCCTCTTAATACTGATACAGCACTTGCTCAATGGTTGCCATTGATGTGCACACTACTAGTCTGGGGTGTCCATGTTGGGTGGTAGTCAGGGTTCGGCTGTTGTATAATGAAGAGAACTGAGTATCAGACTTGTCCGTTAGCTGAAAATTAGACCAATACAAGGTGGTTCTGATTCCTCGTAAAGCTGTAGGTCCCTTAGATGTTCTGGTTCTTGGGCAATTAATAAATGGATGTCTCTAAGGAACAGTTGACCTTAATTAGCAACAACTACTTTCACTCATGACATTTGCTGATAGAAAGGACATTGTGAAAGAATATTTTTTTTAAGTAGAGGCCAACTTCCTTCTTGATCTTACTCTGCCCATTCCTCATAGACTATTGATCTGTGCGAGGAACTTATTCAGACAGATTAAGGGGTACAGTAGAAGGTGAATATTACTGATAAATCTTCCAGTCTAGGCCGGATTCAAACCAGCACCACATCTAACCCAGGCCCAGTCCTGACGCCTTAGATCGCTCGACTACCAGCTTGCCCAATTTCACATGTCATGGCTATATCCCAAAACCTTCTAGCGTTAACGCCTGTTTGATATGAGAAAAAACCAGTCGACAAAGGTTAAACATTCCCTACCCCTACCCAGAGGTTGAACCCTTGATGATTTCAAGGAATATACTTGATTAATATGTTTAAAAATGAATTCAATGAAAATATTTACTGAATTCACTTTAAAAACCAGTAATAACTGTGTAATTACAGATAGAGAGTTAAGTGACCAACTACACATCATTCGGTTGCTTGATCATTATTGTTTAATATAAAGAAATTAGAACATCCACAAGGTTTCAAAAACTGGAGTGTCATGAAGACAAGTCAAGGAGGTATGAAACCAGACGGAAATACTGTAAGATACAAATCTATGATATGAGACCAGTGAAAATTCAAGCTCATCCATCTCACTAATAGACTAACTTTTTCTATTACCAGTACCTCTTTACATAGTAAATTAAAACTTAAAACATTTTATCATGTTTCTTGTGAAATAAGAAATTTTTTTTTCAGGGTAATACTTGTTTTCTCATATAACCAACAAATTTAATACAACATATGATAATGATAAATGATTCTATTTCCATCAATAAATGTTCCATCAATAAATGTCAACTTAGGAATCAAGAATCATTTATTGTCTTTAAACACAAAATGTGCAATTAAAGTCAAGCCTTATTTGTTACAAGTCAAACTTACATAAGTCATGCTTAAGAAATTAACAATAGTAAAGCTAAATGATGTGGTAACAATCTAATAAACAAATTAATTAAAACAACAATGCAATAACAACCTATAACAACAAGGATTTAATGAATAATAAATAAACAATAATAATACTGGTCACAGTTTCCTGTAGCGTGACCAGTTTTGTTATCTATTTTTATGATATGTAGAACAACAGAAACAGTCTAGCCGCTTAAATAACAGTTTTTGTGTGGCAAACCCCACGGCATCTGGTGCAATTATCATCAGAACAACAAATCAAAATAAACACGTACAAATTTATAAAACAAACTGCATACATAAACTAAAATACAATTCTGCTTAATTTTACTGTATTTAATTATTATTTTTATACATACTTTTTGTTTATAGCTTACATAATAGCAAAGGATAAAAACAGAACACTCAAATTCTGAATATATATTACAAAGAAAGACAAAACTTCAAAGTGACTAATGTGACTATATACAATTTTATAAAGTTACACTAAAATATTATTCAACCAGCTTAAATCTGACTGGGTAAACAGCAAACTTATTAATGTAGATGTAAATGGCTTTATTAAATTGCTTTCCTTGACATTAGCTGGTAGACTATAAACAGTTTTGGGCCTTTATACTTAAAGGAGTGTCCAAAAAATGCTTTATTCACCTTTGGAGTGCATACAATATTTTGTGTAACATTTCTAGTACATTATGAATACTCTTCAGTACTTCTTTTCCCACTCCTTTGGTAGAATAATTTAAGTACCTTATATCATTGATTATATAAACCTACAATAGATAAACCATCTAATAGGAATATATTCTTACATATAAGATGCCGACACAACGTTGTGCGTATTTTAAGGCGAATATGAATGGTTTTATGAGTGTAGTCTGGTTACTAACTGAGTTCAACTGTTCCTCAGAAAGGGCAATTTATTAATAGCCCAACAGCCATGGCAACTAAGGGACCTACAGCTTTACGTGGAACCCGAACCACGTAGTGCTGGTCTGATTTTCAGCTAATTGACAAGCTTGATACTCAGTTATCTCCCCCATACAACATCAGCACAATGATCACCACCCAACATGGACACCCCAGACTTCTCTAGTAGTGTCCACGCCGATAGCAACCACCAAGCGGACGCCATGTCGGTATTAAGAGGACCGAGCATACAACCTATCGCCTACAATCTCCCAAAAACTTTGTCCCCATGTAGCTGGGTTACATATTTGTGACAGTAATTTTGTTAGTTTGTGTGGCCCGCAACCACAGCTGGTTTAAACTGCATTACATTTACATGGAACTACACTAGCGCTCCACAATGGACCACAAAAACAGCTGATATTTTGAGACTCAAAATTTAACATTGGATGGGAAATCTATTTGTGTATAAAATCAATGCTTATATACCATACAAGTATTGTATAGGTAAAATCTTTATTTGCTCATATAGAGAAAAGGAACTCACTAGTCTATTTTGATTCATAATTAATCTAATAAAATAATGTTGTGTTGTTCTCAACGTGTTCACGTGAATTTTAAAAGTGCCTCCCCATTGTAATCGTGATTGTATTAAGGCATGATATAAAGAACGTAACAAATTTTTGGCACAGAAGTTTTTCAGGTAGTAAAATGATCTTATGGAAAATTTTATTTTACTGTGTATTTCCAATGTGTGTTTTTCCCAATTTAGTTTCTCGTCTAAAATTATTCCAAGATATTTAAAATTAATTACGTTTTCAATTTCTTCGCAGTTACAATTATCTGTGTCTGTACAATCAATCGAATGGTATTTTAGAATGGTTGGAAAATGAAAACCTTTATAACCAAAATTTATGTATTTTGTCTTTTTCACATTTACTCCCATTCTATTGTGGTGACACCAAATTCGCAACTTACTCAGATCATTAAATATTTCTGCTTCTAGGGATACGATTTTATTTGAGTAGAAGAATGCAATATCGTCGGCAAATGCAGTTAAATGTCCATGAAAATCTAATTCTAACAAATTATTAATAAAAATGACGAATAATGTAGCGGAGGGAGTGGGAATAATATTGTGTAAGGGGGTGGGCGTGGGTTTTGATAACATTTATGCATCCATTTTATTGTTCTGACATATTTCCAATTTATATAAAGTAAAAAGCTCAATTTATTAATAATGAATACTGATATTTATACAACAATAAATGCATCAGCTATTATTTATTATCATTATCATTAACAAATAATTTCGCTATTAGGAAAGTTGATACAATTCCTAATCAAATATTTGATCAATCGTTGGTAGATGCTATCGTACTCCAGCTATGGCACCTTCAAATCAATAACAAATCTTTCCTTCTATACAAATTTAATGTACTTTTAGCTTCCTTTTTTTAATTATAATAATTATAATGAACTCTCTTTTTCACTTTTTTCTTCAAACACTCAAATTTATATTTCATTAATAGTTCAAAAACAAAACAAAGACTTGCTATTGCTAAGCCACTTACGAGAATTCGAAATGCGGCCAAGTTACTATTGATAGTAAGGGGTTTAAAGGAGTCAAAACTCTCAGTTGCAGGTTCAGACAGTAAAAACTTCACCAGTTTTTTGCCGCGATGTAGAATAACATCTCTCCTCCAGTATTGAGTGAGGCCGCTCTCTATGAATATTGTCAATGGTTTACGACATACTTCCAGTAAAGGAGAATGTCTGCTGAATCCAAAAGATGAGTAAAACTGGTTCAAGTTCTGGCTTATCACTCGGAACCCTTTAAAATCCATGGTTTCCAACCCATCTACATTGACGAATATGTATTCTTGTCCAAGTCGCTGCACAGGAAAAATAAATTTCCCAGAGTGTAAGGCTGCTCTGCTGGTATTCTTGGTCAGGTGGCGGTAATTGCTCTCCAGTCTTACCTGCCATGGATCCTGGCGGAAGATAAGAATGTTAATGAGCAATTACAACAGAATCTACAAAATATGTACCTAAGTTACGTTATGTAAATTAAAGGAAAGGAAAGCAGCATACCTGATAAACTTGGTATACTGGTACACTGTAGATAGAGACACAATCACAGCACAAATAATTGGATATTGACTGAAGAAGGGGCCAGTGACCCTGAAACATTTCAGTAACCAATTCTTTGTGATGTGATTGTGTCTCTATCTACAGTGTACCAGTCTACCAAGTTTATCAGGTATGCTGCTTTCCTTTCCTTTCATTACTACTGAAATCTTAGGCCTAGTGCCCAAAATTTAACGAGTAGGTTTATGTAAATTAAAAATGTTATTAATTTTAAAAATAATTAAGAATTAATAGCAGGTATACCCATAAATCTAAATATATTATATAAAATGCTAATGTGCATACTAAATTCTCAGTTTTCTTTATAATCCGCATCTCCGATCAACCTCCCGTTGAGGTGGTAAATACCCCTTGGCCTCTGGCAGAAAGTAAGGGAGTTTGGTTGGGGTGGGTGGAAATGGGTGGTTGTGGGTGGCAAAAATGTGAAAATATACTCGTATATATCTGTCCTTCTCTAACTCATATGAACTTCTGTAAAGTTCTGAAAATTTCTGGAATGATCTCAAAAGTTCCCGAATGTGTGAAACTGAAGTAGTCAATCTAGAATGGTCTAGCAAGTTCCAGCAATTTCTGGAATGATCTAAAAAGTTCCCGAATGTGTGAAACTGACGTAGTCAATCTAGAATGGTCTAGCAAGTTCCAGCAATTTCTGGAATGATCTAGAAAGTTCTAAAAATTTCTGGAATGATCTAAAAAGTTCCCGAATGTGTGCAATGGATAAAATCGATCCGAAATGGTCTAGAAAGTTCTAAAAATTTGTGGAATGATCTAGAAAGTTCTAAACATTCTGGAATTATCTAAAAAGTTCCCTAATGTGTGCAACAGATAAAATCAATCCGAAATGGTCTAGAAAGTTCCAAAAACAGAAATCCAGTGACTTTTCGTCAGTTTTACCATGTTCTTAGTCGAGTGAAGATCATTAAAAGTACGAGTGAACAGTAATTAAAGAAATTTAAGTAATTTCGATAACCGAAAACGACTGAACTGTTTAAATATTCTAGAGTGTTCTGGTACTAGAAATTTCGATATTTGACAGTATATAAACAGAATTCCAGTGATTTTTCGTCAGTTTTATCGTGTTCTTAGTCGAGTGAAGGTCATACAAAGTACTAGTGAACAGTAATTAAAGAAATTTAAGTAATTTCGATAATCGAAAACGACTGAACTGTTTGAATATTCTAGAGTGTTCTGGTACTAGAAATTTCGATATTTGACAGTATATAAATGGATATCCAGTGACTTTTCGTCAGTTTCAGTGTGTTTTCAGTCGAGAAACTAATTTTTATGTATTACTTCTTTTCAGTACATATGCACAATGCCAAAACGTAAAAAAGTATTTACGAAACATCAAGTCGTTTCAAAAAAACAAAAAGAAGCACGGCAAAATGAAACAGAAGAACAAAGAAAAAACAGCTCTCGAATATTCGTGAAGGGGTAAAAAGAATTAGGGAAAATCAAACTGAAGAAGAAAGAGCACGTACTAATGATGAAAAGCGATCACGAGTAAAATCCATCCGAAATCGTAAATCTGTTATTCAACATGAAGTGGAAAAGAGCAGAGGTAATCCAGAATGGCCAATCTACGTCAGCAACGAGTTGCTACATGTAAGAGTCTAGAAGTTGAGGCTTTCAATTATGATGGCAAAAAACAATATAGTGAAGATCCAGATATTATCATCGGAAAAATGAATATGATATGCGAGTATTGTCATGCACGGAAATTTAAAGGCGAAAATGCCGGTATGTGCTGCTCGAGTGGTAAAGTCAGTCTACCAGAGTTAGATGTACCACCACCACAATTACTCGTATATATGACTAGAGACTCACCAGATTCCAATCATTTTCTACAAAATATACGCCGATACAACTGTTGTTTTCAAATGACTTCATTTGGAGCTTCATTAATATGCCAGGAAGAAAATTTCAGCCCGGTTTTCAAAGTTCAAGGCCAAATTTATCACCAAATAGGCTCACTTCTGCCGATGTCTAATGAACCTCCAAAATTTCTCCAATTATACTTCATTGGTAACGAAGAACTTGAAACAGATCAACGTTGCTCTCATGTTCAGGGACTACAACGAGATATTATTCAAAAATTACAATGTCTACTTCATAATCATAATCAACTGATTAATGTATTTAAGACTTCTCTAGACCAAATGGCTGCAGATAATTATAAGATCGTTATTCGAGCAGATAAAAGACCAGCCGGTCAACACAAACGAAGATTCAATGCACCTCTAATGAACGAAGTTGCCGTACTAATTGTTGATAACGAACTTAGTCGTCGTGATATTATTATTCAATGCCGAAGTAATAAATTGCAACGTATTGCTGAAACACATCGTAGTTATGATGCACTACAGTATCCGCTAATTTTTTGGCAAGGTGAGGATGGTTATCACTTCAATATTCAACAAATTGATCCAGCTACAGGTGTTGAAACTAACAAAAAAGTATCAGCTATGCAATTTTATGCTTATCGAATCATGGCTAGAAATGGTAAATATAACCATATTTTAAATTGTCGACAGTTATTTCAGCAGTTTATTGTAGACATGTATGCTAAAATTGAGACAGAAAGATTAGAATTTATTCGCCATAATCAACGAAAGTTGCGTTCGGATGAATACATCCATTTGAGAGATGCAATGACAAATGATGGAAACCTCGATGACATGGGAAAATTGGTTATTTTGCCATCGACATTCACTGGAAGTCCACGTCACATGCACGAATATGCTCAGGATGCGATAACTTATGTCAGAAAACACGGCAGACCAGATTTATTCATAACATTTACATGTAATTCTTCATGGGTGGAAATTAAAGAAGAATTACAATATGGACAAACGGCCAGCGATCGACATGATATTTTTGCCCGAGTTTTTCGTCAAAAACAAATAAAATTTATTGATGCCATTGTGAAAAGTCAAATATTTGGTCCTGTTATCTGCTGGATGTTTTCAATTGAATGGCAAAAACGAGGACTGCCACACTCTCACAACTTAATTTGGCTTCAAAATAAAATTCGACCAAATCAAATAGATGATATCATCAAACTGAATTTCCAAACCCAGAAGAAGATCCTGATCTATACAATATAATCGTAAAAAACATGGTTCATGGCCCGTGTGGTGAACTAAATAGGAATTCTCCGTGCATGAAAGATGAAAAATGTACGAAACGTTATCCGAAGCCATTTTTGAACGAAACAGTTACAGGCGAAGATGGATATCCTAAATATAGACGTCGATCACCAGAACAAGGTGGATTTACGGCTAAAATTAAGATACGAGGTCATGAAGAAATTCAAATTAACAATCAATGGGTAGTACCATATAATCCACTTCTATCAAAAATGTTTAATGCCCATATCAATGTTGAATACTGCAGTTCCGTCAAATCGATAAAATATGTATGCAAATATATTAATAAAGGCAGTGATATGACTGTCTTTACGATAACCAAAGAAAATCAGCATGATGAAATAGTACAGTATCAAATGGGTCGTTACATTAATACCAACGAAGCGATTTGGCGAATTTTGAGTTTTCCAATACACGGTCGAGATCCGCCGGTTGTCCATTTATCCGTTCATCTAGAAAATGGACAACGTGTGTTTTTCACAACAGAAACAGCAGAAAAAGTTGCAACAGAACCTCCACGAACAACTTTAACAGCGTTTTTTGAACTATGCCAGAACGTCCCATTTGCTAAGACTTTATTTTACTCAGAAGTACCCAGCTATTATACATAGAATACAACAAGTAAACAATTTAATCCCCGAAAACGAGGAATGCCAGTTGAAGGACACAATGGAGTGTTCAAGAGTAACACAATAGGACGAGTCTACACAGTGCATCCAAAAAAGGCTGAATGTTTCTATTTACGTTTATTACTTCACACTATTCGTGGCCCAACGTGTTTTGAAGACTTAAGAACTGTCAATGGTTACATTTGTGATACATATCGCGAAGCATGTCAAAGATTGGGTCTACTTCAAAACGATAATCATTGGGACCTAGCTATGAATGAAGCAGCCCAAACGGCAACGGCAAATCAAATTCGTGAGCTATTCGCAATTATATTAACTACATGTAATCCTTCTAATCCAAATCGACTATGGCTGAAATATCGAGAATATATGAGCGATGACATGTTAGCTGAATTACGACAACAAAACTCGGACTTAGAAATTATTTTCAATGAAGACATTTTTAATTCAATTCAATTCAAAATCTCTTTATTCGTATAGACATGTACATAGCATATACAAGAATAGTGTCAAGCTAATATATTAAATATAGTTAAAAATATAAAATTTCTTTTTTAAATTAACAGATGTAACGAGGTGTGCATACATATTTTAAAAATGAGTTAATTGAAACTTATTTAGTGAAATCTATACATAAATACCCAGAACACAGGCACATACACATACTTAAAAAAAGATAACCGTGAGCATTAAAATATATGTAATTATAACGAATATATATGTAATTATACGTAATCAATGCAACTAAAGCTCTTCATATGAATATATAGCTTTGTCGATAAGAAATTTTTTCAATTTAGTTTTAAATTTACTGTATGAAATCTCAGATCTAATTTCTAGAGGTTTTTTATTATAAAATCTTGACCCAGCATATTTAGGTTTCTTTTAAAAAGTTCCAAGGTGTGGGTGCTTATTGCTAGATTTTCTCGATTTCTGGTGAAGTAATTATGATTATCCCCAACCAGATCCAGTCCCTGTAGCCTGTTTTTGATTGATAAAATCGTTTCAAAAACGTACATACCATAAACCGTCATAATTTTTTCAGACTTAAAGTATTCTTTTGCAGAAGTTCTAGGTGTAAGATTACAAATTATTCGTATGGCTTTTTTTGCATTTTTAGAATTGAATTTAAATTATGTTGAGTTGTTGCACCATAAAGTGATATTCCGAAAGATATTACAGAATGAATATAAGAAAAATAAATAACTTTTAAGGTGCCTTTTCACACAGGCTCTTTAGCCTACTTAATGCGTACAAACCTGATGAAATCTTGGACAGTAATTTTTTTACATGGTAATTCCATGTAAGTGATTTGTCTATTTCTAAACCCAAAAATTTAATGTTTTCTTTGCTTTCAAGAATGCTGTTGTGCATCATAATTTTAGAATGAATTTGATTATTGTTTTTTCGAATTACAAAATTAATAAAATGGGTTTTGTCTGAATTTAAAAGTAAATTCTTAGAGTTAAAAAATTTGTTTAATAGAATTAAATCCGAATATGCACGAATTTCAACTTCAGAGTTAGTTGATGCTGTAATTTTTAAATTGGTATCATCAGCATAAAGGCACAGTTTACTAAGGTTACTGAGTTGGGGAAAATCACTCAGATAAAAAATGAATAACAGGGGCCCCAAGATAGATCCCTGTGGCACCCCATATTTTACATCATTAGTTGAGGATTGGTATGGAATTTTGTAACTGTTAGAATAAAGATAAGTAATTTCTATAAATTGTTTTCTATTGCAGAGGTAGGATGTTAGCCAATTCAAAATGTTAATTTGCTTTCCTAATTTACTTAGCTTTAATAACAATAGGTCATGTGATATTGAGTCAAATGCTTTGCTGAGATCCATAAATAAACCTATTACCTTACTTCCATCATCTAAGCTATCGATAACGGATTCGATAAAGTCAGTAGCAGCAGTTATAACAGATCTCCCACCCCGAAAGCCATGTTGACAATCTCCAAATATATTATTTGTTTCAAAGAAATGTACAAGTTGATTATGAACAACTTTTTCATAAATTTTAGAGATTGAAGGCAATAAGGCAATAGGTCTGTAGTTTGATACTACGTTTCTATCTCCTTTTTTGAATATTGGTTTTAATTTAGTAATTTTGAGTTTGTCAGGGAAAATACCAGAAATTAATGAAGAGTTTATTATGTGTGTAATTGGTTTTAGTAAAACTGATTTAGCTTTTTTCAGGAGCACCACAGGAATGTCATCAAACCCAGCACTGAAAGAATTTTTTAGGTTGATTATAATTTTCTCAATATATTTTTCATCGACAAAGCTAAATTTAAAATTATTAACAGTTGAAATTTTTTCAGTTTTTAAATTATATAGAAGGTCATCATTAGATGGCTCTAAATTAGGGATTACAGTTTTGGCTACAACATTTGAAAAATAATTAACAAACTGGTTACAGACTAATAAAGGATCACAAGTCACAGTAGGTGTATCATCTACTTTTAAGCTAATGTTTTGATATTTTAAATTGCTAGTACCTACTTCAGAATTTATAATATTCCAAGAAGTTTTATTTACGTTATTGGAATTGCTTATTTTTACTTTATAGTATTGTTTTTTTGATGAAATTAATTTTTTCCTGAATTGTTTGTTCATTTTTCTTGCTAGTTTTAATGTACTTTTGCATTTAATCTCTCTGGCTGTTTTACTAAAGTCAATAATATTTTGTTTTTCTACTTTAAGTTCATTAGTAATCCATTTCTGGTTAGCATGCTGACGTGACAGAGTTTTTGGAAAATAGACATTAAAATGGTGCATAAATGTATAATGAAATACGTCATATTTTGTTTCAACAGGTGACAAATACAGGTCTGACCAGGTTTCAGACTTAAGAGCCCTTACAAACTCATTGATTTTTGACTCACAAAATTTCCTCCTATATTCAAAAAAGGCATGGGAAGAATTTTTTTCACTATCAATTTTACTACTGTTTAGAACTTCCAGTATCATCATGGTCTGAAAGTTGAGTGTTGAAGCCTATTACTTTGCAAGTGTGGATGTTTAAATTTGTGAAAATATTGTCTATGGTGGTTAATAAAGCTTTGATATTGATAGAAGATAAATGTTTAGCAATTTCTAACCAAATGTTGATGCAATTAGGTGTTCAATCTCCTAAAGGAAGTCATTTGGATGTTATGAACAGTGAATTTTTATTACATTAATGATTTAATTGAAGCTTTACATTCAACACAACAAATCGTTATTAATTGAGAGTCAAAAACAAGCATATGATATAATAATGGATTATTATAAAAAGCAACAAGGTGGTATAATATTTTTAGACGCACCTGGCGGCACCGGGAAAACATTTTTGATAAATTTAATCCTAGCCGAAATTCGTGCAAATAAAGAAATTGCTCTCGCTCTAGCATCATCTGGGATAGCGGCAACACTTATTGATGGTGGACGAACAGCACATTCTGGTTTAAAATTACCATTAAATGTAGCTGACCTTGAATTCCCGGTATGTGACATTACAAAATCATCACCACGTGGACAAATATTGAAACAGTGCAAAGCCATTATATGGGACGAAAGCACAATGGCCCATAGAAAATCACTAGAAGCACTCAATAGAACACTTCAAGATTTACGCGACAACACGAATATAATGGAGGTGTATTGTTAATACTATCAGGCGATTTTCGTCAAATGCTACCTGTTATCCCAAAATCAACTCCAGCGGATGAAATTAACGCTTGCTTAAAAAAGTCAATGATATTGGAACACGTAAAAATAATTAAATTAACAACAAATATGAGAGCAAGAATTTTAGAAGATGAAAACGCGCAAGAATTTTCTGAAAAACTTTTACAAATAGGAGAGGGCACCTATCCAATAGACGAAAATACTGGCCAAATCACATTAACTAATGAGTTATGTAATGTTTTTGAAACACCGGAAAAACTTATCAATGAAGTATATCCAAGTATTGCTGAGAATTATACCAACTCAGAATGGTTACGTGAACGAATTATTCTAGCCACGAAGAACGACATTGTTAACGGCATCAACAACATCATCCAGGAAATGATTCCGGGAGAAGAGAAAATTTACACGTCAATTGATACAATGATTGACGAACAAGAAAGCGTTAATTTCCCTACTGAATTTTTAAATTCATTAAATCCACCAGGAATGCCATTACACTGTCTTAAGTTTAAAGTTGGTTCACCAATTATTTTATTACGAAATCTGAACTCGCCAAAACTGTGTAATGGTACGAGACTCTGCATTAAACAGCTACAAGCGAACATCATTGAAGCCAATATAATGACTGGTAAAGAAAAAGGACAGATAGTGTTTATAACACGGATACCTTTAGTATCAAATGGATTGCCCTTCACTTTTAAACGCTTACAATTTCCGGTAAAGTTGGCTTACAGCATGACTATCAACAAAGCACAGGGTCAAACATTTAAATACTGTGGTGTTGACTTAAAGGAACCATGCTTTGCACACAGACAATTATACGTCGCATGCTCACGAGTAGGATCACCTCGAAATTTATTCATTTACAGTCCGGACAATAAAACCATAAATGTAGTTTATAAACAAGTACTATAAAAAGAAATCAATAACAAAATATATTTAAAATACAACGTGTAAATACATAATAGTATAATAATATGTATATGTATATGTGTTTGACTATTGTAATATGTATAATATAATATGTAAATAATTGTGTAAATAAATTATAAATTTAACATTTACTAAAGTACTTCTTATTTCAACTTATAATTATTTCGATTCATTAATTGGTTAATTAATTTGATACACTCACCGTATGTTAAATGATCGAATAAATGTCTTATTATCTAAGATAAAAATCTATAATATCTACTTTAGAAAATAGATCTTTAAATATTTCTTATACCATTAAGCATGCGATGTATTTTAACCCGAGCAATGCCGGGTTTTGCTGCTAGTGATCTTATAAAAACTTTTGCAAAAGCCAACTTCTTGACATAAACCATATGTTCACATGACATTTTCTGTTAGTTTTGACCTTTGGAATAACTTCCTGAAGATTGGCTGCCTACATACAGGACACCCTGAATAATTGATTTTAATTTTATATAGGGAAGATTGGGATCAATGTTGTAGTGGCTGAAGACCAGAAAGAACAGGGGCTAGCTTTTGGTGAAGCCAAATACAAAAACCTATGGAATAAATGGCCATGGGAGAGTAAGTAAGGGAATGATATGGTATGAGCACACATTTAGTATGCATAAAACACTGTGGCTATTGAGCTCTATTTTATATCTATCGCATGAATTTGTTTAAAAATCTCTATTCTAACAAAATATACCATATGAACAAAATTCTAGAATGATTGTTTTTATTATTTATATCTTTGGTTCAATTCATTAAGCTTCTCAGTGAGTTCATTGCATGAGTATATTTTTTATAGTAAGCCTTCTTAGATTCTACAATAAGTGCTAATAAAAATTGTCCCCGTTATGTGAAAATGAAATGGATAGCAACAAATGAACAAGCTGATATCTATAAAGCTTAACATCAATTTACGAGTCTTTGTGTTATTGCTGCATTTAAATGAACTAAAATATGAGCTTTTTATTTAAATCCATTTTATATGTCATTTTATATAGTAGATGAATAAAATATTTGTTTTAAAGTTTTGAAACAAAATTTAATAATGTTCACAGATCCTTCATTTACCAAGGCTTTGTTTGGCCAAAATTAGTCTAGATGAATATAAAACCCTTCACACATTTTGCTATAGACAGCTTACATCAAGGTTGAAGTAAATGCTCCTCTTGCTATCGTTGGTGTATCCTGGCTCGCCCCAGAGGTAGTTGTGGTGAACTATGTCTTCCACACTGTCTATCAAAGAGGACAAGTGAGGTATCATGAGTCGAGTGATTACAGTGTTACAAAATATGGAACATATGAAGAAGCTGAAGACAGACCAGCTGGTGATCACTTGCCGAGCAAATCTGATCGTTGACGATGGCAGGTGTGAAGAGGTGGCTATGAAGATAGCGTAGACTGTCAAAACGCTTTCAACGATATCTATAACATTTATTTTTAATTAAAGAGATACATAACTTCACTTATGATTTGCTATACTGATAGATGTTTGTAATTTTTATGCATACTTATTTGATTATAAACCTAATGAAGATCAGTGTTTTCTAAATAGTTAGAATTTTCTATAACCACAGAGAAGTAAGAAACAAAGATGACTTTAAATAGTGAGCTGAAAGTGTTTTGAGTAAGGTACTTGGTGTATTAAGTAGTCAATTCTCTTGCACCAAGCTCAGTCCCTCACTCTCCAACCCCTTTTCCTCATCCCCTCCTCTCCCCCTTCTATTTCACATTCACCTCAATCATCAACAGCAGACTTTATTGGAGGGGACGAGACGTAGCTGTTCCTCTGTAACTACTTCGGCCCCCCTCTTGAGCAATGTGCGTTTTGATATACCAGTGATAAACATAGTCTATCAGACTAGATTCTAACTGCCATTAAGGCTAAGAAAATTACTTCTGTTTCTTCCTTCTCTGTGGAATATGAAATTAAAAACGCCCTTATCTAAGAAGTGGTGTCAGTACTAACAAGTCAATCTCAAACCTGTTTATAACTTCGTGGAACATCTTTACTGGGAGTTTTTAAAGTTTACTCTTAACCTTTTACCAAGGAACGCCAAATATTAAAAAAGTTAATCATACAAGTCACTTTCTTTGTGTCATCATAGATATTGTACAAGGGGGCGGTAAGCACTCTATACTCAATTTGTTTACTTAAATAAAAAATAATTATATATTATGTAAAATGTTAAGCTTATTTTTTTATTTCCTGTTTTCTAATCGCTTATCATTAGAACAGTACTTCAGCAATTTTGTTATTTTGAAATCAAGCCATGTCTAGTGGTAAAACATGAATCTACAAGTTATTGTTTTACATAATATGTTATTCATCGATCAAAATTATTTCTCTGCTCGTTACATAACATGATTTTGTTTTTTCCTTGTGAGAAAATTACCTGCTTACCAATTCGCTAGGTATGTATGACTTGGCAAAACTTCTTGCAAATCAAAATTGACAGATAAATCAATACTTCACAGGTCTTATTTCATATTAAACTCCCATTAGTTATAGGAAAATTAAATATTACTTATTCTGCAGTTTATTTTTTTAACTCTAGATATGTGTTTTAAGGAAGATACCTTATTTTTCATGTTTATATTGAAAAAAAAGAAAAAACTACATTGAAACGGACATCTGAGTTAAAGAAAAGAGTATGTAGATTACAAAAATTAAAAGTACCAACTTACTGATTTACCCATAAATCTGCCGCAGTATGGTAGCTTTAATTTCCAGTATAAGAAAGTAACGAGAAAAAAAGTAGCCAAAAGGAGAATCCAAACAGATTTGTTAAAAAGCTGTATTATTATTATCCAAAATCCCTGGACCATTCGTGGTCTGGGAACCATGTAAGTATGATATACCTGGAAAAAAACATTGAATCAGATATATGTCTTTATAAAACAGGTCACATACATCCTTTCTATGATCTGAAGATAAAAGTGAATAGAAACCCCCTATTATCTCTTGTGTAACAAAGAGATTTGTTATTAGCTGGTGAAATTATATAGTGATTTTCATACAAAAAAGACTTATGATATGTTAGGCTTACATTTGTAATAAATGCATGTGAATTATTACATGTACATTTAGTGTAAATTTACATTAAATTGATATCCAAACATGCAAATGTTTTGAACTGCACATATGGGGTTAAAAATGGCTTTTTTTCATAGAGATGAAAAAATAAAACTTAAAATTGCTATCAGCATTTTTATCGTAATCATAGGCTATATTAAGCATCACTTAAAAGGACTTGTTACCAAAAGTTTCATCCAGTAAAATTTTATTTACAGAAAGAAGAGTTATGGGATCAAATATTTTGTCACTAAATGTTCAAATACTCCTCATATTCTAATTTGACATAAATTGAGTAATAACTTTAATAAAGAAAGTACCCATTATTCATTTTTACAGTATTGTACAGATGAATAAATGGTACTTTATTGAAGTTATTACACAATTTATTAAACTAGGAGCCCAAACTCCTGAACTAACTTATAGATTTAATTTGACATAATACTGAAAGGTGAAAGTAAGACTTAGATTATTATCAAATATGGAATGCTGACACAGCTTTGAGCGTATTTTAAAGCTAGAATGAATGATTATATGAGTGTGAATGACCATTCTGTTAACCATTATCTGTTTACTGAGTTTGACTTACGCTCAGAAAAGGCCATTAATAAGTTAATACTGGTAGTTCAATAGCCAGAGCAACTAAAGGAGGTACAGCTTTACACGGAATCCGAACAATTTAGTATTGGCCAGATTTTCAGCTAATTGACAAGCCTGATACTTTTCTTTCCCCTACACAACGTCTACACTCTGACTACCAACCAACATAGAAACCACAGACTTCGCTGGTAGTGTCCACGCCGATTGCAACCACTGAGCGGACACCATGTCAGTATTAAGAGGTCTGAGCATAGAACCTAATGCCTTACAATCTCCAAAACACTTTGTCCCTAAGTAGCTGGTTTACATGACTCATTTATATGTATATGACTGAACTGACTGATTTACAAAATCATATAGTATACTGTCATTTATTCAAACAAAATATTAATGAAGTCTGAGTTTTTAACACTCTTATATATCTAATTGAGATAATTTAAAGGGAATTATTAAGAACAGCAAAAAAGCAGTAGGAGTATATTTTGAGGGGTAGTTACTTCTAACTTTGGCACACATGATTAAAACTATAACAAATAAAAAGCAGCCTTACCGCATTCGATTGAGGACCAAAATCAAAACTGTTGAAGTAGCGAAGCACATTCCAAACATTGCAGAACCCTAAATCTGCCTCACCATTTTCCAGTGCTCCTGCAACTCCCCCCTCCCAGGAGCCATTGGGCAACATTATTCCCCATTTCCCCATCCCTGACCCTTCCACAAAGTAGGGTGTAAAGTTCACTCTATACGCTAATTCTTTTAGCATCCTCATTTCTATGCCATCATGCAAATTCAAAGAATCTTTCATGATTGAAAATAATGAACAGTTGAAGGTACTAACATTCACTCTACGTTCTCTTAGGCTTACAGGTATTTTATCTTCAAGCATTGACAAGGAATTTATCCGCTTAAATCTCCTCGGTGGAAAGTAGGCCGAACTTAGCTTGAATATTTTGCTCTTCTGAAGTAAAATTGCTTTAGCGACACCAAGTATTCTCAATTCCTCTTGTGTGTACATATCTGACGGAGAATTATTTGTTTCCATATCAATGACGAAAAATACATTTTTAACTGACGGAGGTCTATCGTTAAAAAACTTACTGATTCTGATGAAATCAGTGTTAAACACCACATTGTCAACACATATTTTTGCACTAACGTTGGTAGTTCTGTAATTAATGGTCATAACAACCTTGTTGGAAACGTGTAACATACTATTTAAAACATTCTCTACTCCGTTAGACATGTTTGGATCTGTCCAAACACATAATGTTGCAGACCTAAATAAGGAAAAAGTAAGAGTTTCAAGAGGATGTACAAACTGAGGTTTGTTATCGACATCCAAAAATAGTTTAGTTTCAAACAAATTAAAAGAGGAGAACCAAACTGTATATAAGAGTATTTCCTTCATTCTGTCCAAAAACAACACCACAACAAAACATATAAGTCACTAAAATAAATTGGGAATAAGATAAGGCAACCCAGGCAGTAATTTGAAGAAGTTTATGTAAATTGCAAGTCAGAATTATGGAGAACCTTGTCAAATTTAAAAAATCATATTTTATAGAGTTTCATCATTATTTTGTATTATATTTCAGTCTTTTTTTAATTTAAACATTCTATATTTTAGTCATTGTTCATATTAGGCAATATTCAATAAATAAAACTATCAAGGGTCATTATTTAAATTTATAGGCCTATACATTTTTTATATAACTTATAATGATTTAAATAATATACAAATAATGTAAATTTATACTATTGCATTTAAAATCACAGAAACTATAATAATTGGGCCATACAGAAAGTGACCTATGTGTTATATTTAGGACATGTTCAGCAGCGGAGGGTAATAGCTCCACTGCTCAGGTGCCGTACATCACGGGCGTGTTATCTTCCATCTTCAATTGTTCAACTTTAGTGTTTTGTTGAACAAAAAAATAACTGTAATGAACTGTACAAGTTTGTTTGGTTGCTCTTTATTGTTTAAATTATTATTCATTGTGTAATTGTTATGTGAGCACTAAATAATGATGTTATTTGAATAATAAATCATTCTAAGCTTGATTTGTTAATGTTAATCAAACTAACCGATGGTCACTGGTGCTAATGACGTAGTGGGTGGGGCTTGCTACTGCACTACCACCACGCTGACTACCGTCTTCCTAGTTGTCATGACATTTTTTTAATGGAATGGCACGGTGAGGTAGAGAAGTGCTCTATCTCACTTCCACCACTCAATGCATCTCTCTCACACTGGTGCTTTCAGTAGGTCACTTTCTAAGCAAATATCTATATAATGAAACAAACAGAAAGAATGTTTACACGAAAACAAATTTCAGTATTAGAAATTAAACATATGGTAGATAAATTTTAAAGTGTTAAACAGGAAAAATAAAACAACATTCTTCCCTGCTGCGGTTATTTTAGCAAATAGTCTCATAAATATTTAGGTGGACAATGGTATCATTTAAACAGTCTAGGTAATCATAAAGATGACCCTCTGCAACATTTCCGTTCCTTGAAGATTCAGGTGTATCTGAGTTAACTAAGTTAACTACTGACTATCTTGTGTTGGTTCACTTTCCTGTGGCATGTTAAATTAAACCTTCCTTCAATAAGGAATTCAGAATCAGATTCCATCTTATTGTATTTATCAATGTCACTAATTGTAAGGGATCGTTGTCAATAGGAGCGAAATGTTTGATTTACTACCATCTCTGAGACTATAGCATATTCTGGATTTCATTCAAAGAGATCTACGACTTGCACTAAAGAATCATACTTGCTATGTCTATAAAAATTCCTCAAGAATATTGGTTCAGGAGTAGTTAACCAAAAGGGAAGAGTTTGACCACAGAAATATTTTGAGAGTGGAGAAACATTTGTGTATTTGTTATAATAAGGTGGCCGGAGGCAGATTAAAGAACGCAGTTTGAAGGGTTGTATTAGATTTCACTGGTAGGCGCTTTCCTATGGTAAAAGGCCTCTACTAAAGCAGAGGGTTGTGAAAGCTGTTTAAAAAATATTTTTTAAAATGAAAAGAAGAAATTATTATACTAAGGAAACAACACTTATATTGGTGTTTCAAAATATGTCATTTTTTCATCAGGATCAACCGAAAATGTCCAAAAAAATATGTTGTTTCTCAATGGGAAAAATTAATTTTAAAATACCAACTTTATCTGAATGTATTGAAATAACCATACATTAATTTAAAAATTAATAACTAAATGAATACCAAACAAAAACCTATTGTTACTATTGTTTTAATAATTTAATATATTTTTGCAATTTCTGTGTAACAGAGCTATAAATACAGTTATTATTGCTTGGCGCATGCTAGACAGTCAGTAGGGCTTGCGAGGCTTGACTCCTTCCACCTCTTAAGACGCCAATCATCAAAATATGGATTTCGAATGAGTGTGATGAATGTAATTTTTGTTACTAAGGCTGGCTATGTGGTGTCTCATCAGTAACATTCTTGTGGGATGAAGAGCTTCATCCAGTACTTTTTCCCAATGTCTCACGCCCATATCCTTGCTGATAAAAACAGCATCTGTTTGAGCAGTAAACAAGGACAAAAATCCCATCAGCCAATCAGAGAGGGTGTCCTCAAAAATAAACAATATATCTCAATGACTTTTCCAATCAACAGGTTCACGTTACACCAAGGCACGGAGATGACAGCCATCCCATCTCAAAAGGGCATGTTTACTTTGATTCATAATAAAGTTGGTTGTACTGTACATCATCTTTGAGCAGATATCAAAAAAAACTATACAAACTCAATTTGTAAAATTACAAAATTATGTTTTTTTTTATTTTCAAATTAAGCAACTAATAATAAACTAACTATTCAATAAAGTGTTATACCAGCAGCTTCTATATGGGTACTTATGGGACACCAAACAGCATCAAGTTTTTGTATAAACATAATTTTATAGAGATAGCATTGAAATAATGTAACATACAATTTAATAGAACACAGTGGAGTGTACTACTGAACTGTAATTGTATTTAGTAGAATGTACCTTACTTGAATTCAGTACTTTTGTCTCAATATTAATTTTAAGGTTTAATACTATACATAATTATAGAAGCGATTTCCATTCAAACATTAATTAATATAAACAACAAGAACAGAGAGGTTGTGTAGTGTAGAAAAATGTCTTCAGTAAAGTCTATTTTTTATTTTAATATCAAAACATAAGAACAATATTTCTATTTTCTTATTTCTGGTAAAAATTATGTTACAAATTGCGACCCTGCGTTGTTTTTACAGCTTATGCCCAGACTGATATTGGTCACACAGACAAGAATAAATTATTAGCAATCTGTAACATTTCTAAGAAAAAGAATCTTATTAATTTGACATCTGCATATAAACAACTAATTCTTAAGCAACTTGCATAAAAAGAAAAGATTTACACTTATGATGGTATTGGCCATCTTATACACCCATACATGTACCCATCATTATGACAAACGAGCTTTCACAATACCACCGTAAGTGTATGGGAAGGTAGGTAGGGGATGGGGGTCTGTACCAATATGTGTTACCCACCTGCCCTCCCATACACATACAGTGGTATTTGACCCACCTGCTCTCCATACACGTACAGTGGTATTTGACTCACCCGCTCTCCCATACATGTACAGTGGTATTTGACCCTACCGCCCTCCCATACACATACAGTACAGTGGTATCAGTACCACCTAACGTGTATGGGTGGGCGGGTACCACCTAACGTGTAGGTTAGGTAGGTCAGTAGTACGTAACTGTTCAAGTTTTTATTTACTATATTTTTAAGTTCTCATAGAAGTAGTAAAGCCCATGGGTGTGGGTATGGTATCTGGGTACAGGGATGACAGCTGGTAGTGGCCGGCGTCAAACCTAGACAGGTCCTACCAGCGAACCGTACATATTTCTGCCAGAAGTGCACTATACCCACTGAAAACTAAACTCTTTACTGACTCAGAATTGTTTTAATTACAGGAATAAATTAACAGTATTCGGCAGATAATGTTGACTGAATGTCTACTTTGTTTTCATCTTTGTATTTGTAACAGTTAGTTCTGGAAAAATTCGTGTAAGTTCTTGCACTAACTAAGACTTTTCCTTACATTCACTTCAAATGTAAGAGTCTTCATTATTTTCAAAACAGCTTGAACGTCCAAAGCTGTGTATCATTATTGACAAATTGTTGCATGTTATCTATAGGCGCATCATTATTACCTCAGAGTCCTTGGTCGGCCTTCCCTTCTGGCCAGATGTTCTCAGGACCATCAGAAGATATTTGTAAAAAGAAAAACAATTCAGAAAAACAAATGGCAACAAAAGTATAAACAGAATTTTATAGGAGATTCCTAATTTAGATCAGACAACCCGCTGAATAGGACATTTTTTAAGTCAGCATGTTTTAAATGTTAGCAAAAATATTAATACCTGATTGTAAATGATTATTAAATTTTGTCAATTTTAGCCTCGGAGAAATGTTAGACAACAATTTACGTACCTCAATCAATCTGTTCTCAAAGTAGCAGCTGCATTACATGTTTCTGAATCACTAGTCCATCATCAGATCCTTGGGTGATCAGCAGTTAATCTTTGTCTTCATTAAGTTAAAAAACATACATTGACACAAACAATAAAGTTTTGAAAAGTTACACACCCTGGAGCAGGATAGAGGATAAAAGTATTTTATATAACAGTAGAAGTTAAAACCTGGACTGCTTGTATGTCAAGTCAGTACTTTAGCTCCTTAGCTTCAACAAGTCCAATCATGTGGCTGAAACTGGAAGAGCTTCATAAATATAAACACAATTTAATAGCAATTCTATTAGTTATACATTGCAGAACAGATTTTTGTGAATAAAAAGCCATCTTTATTTCTTTCTTCACTTAATTTTTTAAGGCACATATTTTAAGAGGTACGTGTATTACGAATTAGTGTAGTTGGTCAGATAGCAACATACTATTTCGCCTGATTGTCAAATAACTGATACTCTGTCCATCCAAGGTATCTCCTTTGGACCACATTCAAGACAGACTTCTTCCGTGTTGTTCACGCAGATGGTAAACCTTGGGGGGATACTGTGTCGGTATTAGAATTGATGAGAATAGAACTTATCACTCAGAACACTTAGGTCAAAGGAGATACATTGTTAAACTGTATGGGTGTGGGTGGGAGAGTCATCAATGGGTGTGCGAGTCAGCCCACTGAAACCCACATTGGGTGGGAGTAACATCGTCACTGTATGTGTATGGATGGATGGGTCAGTATCACTGCATGTGTTGGGGCAGGTGGGTTAGGCCCACGACACCAAAGTGCCACCAGTGTACCCTTCATCCCATTCTCTGAAACATTTAGACTCATTTTTGGGAAATATTAGAATTCCCGTCTTTTTTATTGCTATTTCCCCATTTTCTCCCCTATCAACACACTACCTAAAGAAGAATCATTCTAAGGCAATGTGACCTAAGCATGAAGAAATGGGAAGACATATAAGAAATGCAAAGAAAAACTTAATTTAAATATTAAACTTGACTTAATATACTCTAAATTTTGTTTTTGAAACTTATTAATGATGGAGTATCAGATGAGGGAGACAAAGGTAGTTGGACATTTGCCATCATTACGTGAAAATTACCAATCACGACGTTTCGATTTGGTAAAACCCAAACCTTTTTCAAGTGCTAAAAACTAAATTACATCTACACAAACATGTTATAAAACTACGTTCTTAAACTAATCTACATTAATAACTATCTACATTTTAACCTAGATCATAGAATGGGGTACAACAAAATGAACTTCTACTAAATATAAAAAAATGTTAACAGGGTTTAATTAATATGACTAATTAGGCGCTGCCCAGGTCACGATATCAACGAAAAAATGTTAAAACACAATTAAATTAATGTTCAAATCAGACTGAAATAAGATTACATCAACTAATCATAAATAAAATAAATATATGGTACCTGAAAAACAATATTAATTTAAAATAACATTAAACATGCACAAAAAATGATATATGTGTCTCGGAAGGACTGAGACTACTATCCAATCTAATTAACTATTACAATTAAATTTTAACAATTATTAGGAATAAAACAATACAATAAACAAATATTACAAAAATGATGAAGTCTTATGACCCGCAGTGATGATGGCGTCTAGACGTCCCAGACTCGAAGTGAGGATGATACAATCCAAACGCAGTGTCTACGAAGTTCCCTCCAAGGTGATGAAACACGGGGACAAGACAAACATACACACTACACTTCACAAGAACCATCGACAGACTGACGTGGTCAAGGACGTACGCTCCGAGATCGCCAGGTTAAAATGTAATTGTAATAGTTAATTAGATTGGATAGTAGTCTCAGTCCTTCCGAGTCACATATATCATTTTTTGTGCATATTTAATGTTATTTTTAATTAATATTGTTTTTCAGGTACCATATATTTATTTTATTTATGATTAGTTGATGTAATCTTATTTCAGTCTGAATTGAATATTAATTTAATTTTGTTTTAACATTTTTTCGTTGATATAGTGACCTGGGCAGCGCCTAATTGGTCATATGAATTTAACCCTGTTAACATGTTTTTATATTTAGTAGAAGTTCATTTTGTTGTACCCCATTCTATAATCTAGGTTAAAATGTAGATAATTATTAAAGTAGATTAGTTTAAGAACGTAGTTTGTGTTTGTGTAGATGTAATTTAGTTTTTAGCACTTGAAAAAGGTTTGGGTTTTACCAAATCGAAACGTCGTGATTGGTAATTTTCACGTAATGATGGCAAATGTCCAACTACCTTTGTCTCCCTCATACTCTAAATACTTGGTTACTGGAATTTAATGCCCCAAACCAATCCATGATTTATTCTGTTATGTATCTCCTTATCTAGACAATCAGAAATAAATCAGGTCCAATGACTATTAAAAAATTAAATAAAAACATATTTTATAAACTTCTTTATTTAATATATATTTCAAAAGTAATAACAATAAATTCACCAAATATAAAAATATTCTTACAATTATTCACTATATAATATAAAATGTTATCTGAAATATATAATATTGAAAGAATCAGTCAGTCCACACAACTAGTGCAAGACGTTCTCCTACAACAAATGAACAAAATAAACATTAAAATAAACACGATTATTACTTAAAATACACTTCAATAAAATATTCATAATTTTGATAATAATTTACAATCCATTACAATTAAGAACTTTTAAAATACAAGAATACCAGACCGTTTAGCACAGGGATACTCACTACGCGTTCCTCAGGCTGCATGCGGCCCTTACAATTTTTTAGAACTGCTATGATTTATTACAGTGACAACCATTCTGGTATTTTAATAGCCAACATAAAATGCTCAGAATGTTTTGTCTTTGTTAAAATGTACTAAATATTAAATTAATATCAGAGATATAAACGAAATGCAAGCTAGAAAACATATGAAAAACTGTATGTATATGTACTTGCGGCCCTTAGATTATTTTTAGAAAAGTAATAAGGCTCTTCATGAAATCCTAGCTAGGAACCCTGCTTTAGCACAAAAATACTATCCATAAAAATTGGAGTCGCTGAAATTAGTGTTTCCAGCGATTCCAACAAAATTTATGGAAAAGATTTTGTTAGTTTTCATAAAGAAAAAGTATTAGTAATTTTTGTACTTAAGAAGGAATATTAGCAATAATTAACCCTTTCCTCTCAAATTGCCAACCCTTTTTGACATCATGATTTGGCCACCAGCTCAGTGAGTGTTCGCCTAAATGTGTCTCTGAGATTGAGTGTTCAACTCTGGTGGCCACTACTATGTTCACTCTCAGATCGGGTGAGTTTTAGTTGCATTGACCGCCAGGATCGGCTGTCTGACTGTAATGGCCAGCAATGATTTACCTACGCTCTCAGATGTCAAACTCTGTTGGACACTTGACATATGTTTTTGTATTTTATATATAACTTCTTTGAGCAATATTTTTAAATGTTTGACAGCTGTTTAAATATGTCGGGATTATATTCAACCAGCTGGTATCATCCGTTTCAGCTTTATGTAGACATTCTGATTGTGTGTCAGAAATTGGCCGTAAGTCAAGGCTATCTCTCGATTTTATCCTTGTGCATCTTGAGTGTTATCAACTATTGTAAATATTCTATTTTGTTGTAAAATACTGCATGTAATTGTAAATAATAGTTATTTAGTTTGTGTTTTTGTAACCAGGTCTTTGTCCTGGCGTATTGTTCAAAAAGTATCACACTCAGCAACATTAAAAAACTGATTTATTTAAAAACTAAATATTACAAAACTTTTAATTCCAGAATTGTATGTTTCATTAATTAAAACTTTTTTATTTTAACTGAACTTGTTTTTATTTTAATTTAAAACCAGAGAGTAAATATTTTTAAGATGCATGATACTCGTAATATAAAAGATTATCAGACTGCTGAGAAGCCGCTAATATGGCAATTATTTTAAATTATAAACTGATTATACTTAAACGTCACTTATATAATTTAATTCTACACATTTCATCTATCAGTTAAAAATAGAAAAATAGTAATTTAAAATATTATACACTATTAATATACGATACAGATAGTATATTAATAGCGAAAAAATATTTTTAAATAATTATTTTGACATGACTCGAAAGGTTCAATGTTTTTCAATAGCATTTTAAAATATATTATACTAATAATATAATAAGAAAAACTATATCACGTAATGCGCCATATTTTAAATATTCATTACAAATATTCAGATCAACATTTAAATTAAATAAGTAGTATTTAAACTTTAAAGATCTCTTAAACAAAGCAGCCATGAGCAATCCAGGTGGCCACCCGACCTTATGGGTCACTAGCAGGTGTTCGACTGCCGAGCTGACGTAGAAACAAGTGTGGCCAACTGTACTGGACACCTGATCTTAGAGAACATTTTTTAACAGACAGTTCAGAGGAGAAAGGGTTAAGCTACATAATTTTGTAATTTTCACTGAGTGATAAATATAAGGTTGTATAGAATACTATTTATTTAAAAAATGCACAGTAGAACAGTTGAGCCAAATGAAACTAAAAATGTTAAAAATTTCTTTTCAAGTAAAAATATTCTTCCAGTACTCTACACTCACAATAAACATTTTATTGTCAGACATCACTTTTTTTATGCTGTGGTAATGAATGAAACAATTCATACAAAGTTTTAGTTGATTAACTCTGTGTTTAAAATTAGATCTATACAATTGACAATTGGTTTTTAAACAAAATTAATCCAGATAATGTACTTCAGATAACTTCAATCAGGATAAATGCATCCCTTATTTACTTATTATAACTGGAGCAATATTTCTTGAGCTATGTATGACTCTGGTCCTATCTGGTGATGCATATGTACTATTTCTAGCTAACCCGGAGTACTTAATGGAAAAGCTAACCCGGAGTACTTAATAGAACAGCTAACCCAGAGTACTTAACCCCTTTAATGCCGACGTGCGCCGCGAGCGCACGTCAGAGTTTGTTCGAAAAATGCCGACGTGCGCCGTGAGCGCACGCCTCTCGGTCCCGCTAAAACTGCCGACGTGCGCTATGGGCGCACGTCAAGTTTTTATTATATTGTAATTTTATTTGTTGACCGAATGCTTTCAAACTTGACATAGGGATTGAAGACAATATGCCATATGGCAACAAAAAAATTATTACTCTACTGATCGTTGTCATGACGTAATAACAGCTGTTTATCAGACGTTTTTACCAATTTTGGATAGTTACATGTTTTTTCAAAGATTTTTATATCTACTATGTTTTTGAATGTAAGTGTTTTAATTTTTGTATGTGTACTTACAATTATATGTAGATTAGTCTCTATATTTTAATACTGAGGTTTAGTTTATACAAAAAGTAGTAATGTATGTTCAAACTTGAAAAAATAAAAAGAAAAAAAACTTTTTGAAACTTTTTGTAATGTAATTTTTTTTAATCTGGTAAATAACCCAAAATTATATTTTCTTTACTACAAACATATTATTACGAACAAAACAAGACCCCATTTGTTAATTTATAATAACAAATAAGAGAGCTATGAATGTTTTAACAAAATATGTCAAAATGGCCTAAAGTTGCCTGGCATTCTTCGCACACCCTTTATGAAAATGGGTTGGCATTTTTCGTAAGTACCCCAAAAAACTGTCTGGCACTAAAAGGGTTAATGGAACAGCTAACCCAAAGTACTTAATGGAACAGCTAACCTGGAGAACTTAATGGAACAGCTAACTCGGAGTACTTAATGGAACAGCTAACCCGGAGTACTTAATGGAACAGTTAACCCGGATTACTTAATGGAACAGCTAACCCGGTGTACTTAATGGAACAGCTAACCCGAAGTACTTAATGGAACATCTAATCTGGAGTACTTAATGGAACAGTTAATCCGGAGTACTTAATGGAACATCTAACCCGAAGTACTTAATGGAACAGCTAACCCGGAGTACTTAATGGAACAGTTGACCCGGAGTACTTAATGGAACAGCTAACCCGGTGTACTTAATGGAACAGCTAACCCGGAGTACTTAATGGAACAGCTAATCTGGAGTACTTAATGGAACAGTTAACCCGGAGTACTTAATGGAACAGCTAACCCAAAGTACTTAATGGAACAGCTAACCCGGAGTACTTAATGGAACAGTTAACCCGGAGTACTTAATGGAACAGCTAACCTGTTGTACTTAATGGAACAGCTAACCCGGAGTACTTAATGGAACAGCTAATCTGGAGTACTTAATGGAACAGCTGACCCGGAGTACTTAATGGAACAGCTAACCCGGAGTACTTAATGGAACAGCTGACCCGGAGTACTTAATGGAATAGCTAATCTGGAATACTTAATGGAACAGCTGACCCGGAGTACTTAATGGAATAGCTAACGCTTTAAAGGTAGTGTTTATTTTACCACACACTACACCTTCAGGATATCTCTTCAAAAGTCGCCATAGCCCACGAAAATAAAGATTTTAGCTATAAAATTTGTGTGTGTTTAAAACAATTTTGGTTGCCTGTATCCATATTACGAGTATCTAAAGATAAGAATCACTTCTTTGTCTCAAAAAGTAAAATTCTTTTTTCATAAACATTTTGAAAGTTATCATAAAATATTTTCATTTAGAACCTAAATCAAATCAATCACTTACAGACTTGCAAATTTAGCTATTGGTAAACTTTGGAGCTCGCTTCTCAATAAACGCAGTCATTCCTTCTTTCTGGTCATTCTGAAACAAACAATACATTAGTTTTAGCTTTTTGGACTTACGGCTAAATCTTTGGAGAGATATCAATTATTTTTTTTTTCTAGATCACATAATTTTCATATTCGTCCAAAGGGGAGAGCTACCGCAGCGATTCTTTTTATTTTTTTTAATTACAACACTTACTGATTGAGGAACTTAACACTTTGCAACAAAACATGTTATGCTTAGAGGTTCGATTTTACAAGTAGCATTTTTACTTAAAATTAAATAAGGGCTAGTTCTGTATTTAGAAACACTTAATAATCCTATGGATAGTAATCGTTTACCTTTTATCCAGCAAAGAAAAATATTTAACTAACAAATTAAGAAAAAAAACATAACTAACAAATTTAGAACAGCAATATTAGTCACACAACCTACAGGACTTTTATAAATGAAAATTTCAGTATTGTGAGCAAATATACTCAGCCTTGTTGCTAAACCCAATTCCTTGCAGGCCAATGGTATATAATTTGATGTGAGGTAAATAAACTATCTTTAAATTTAACCTTTTAACTGTACCCCATACAATTTTTATCCAACCAACAAATGTTTATGAAGTAATAAATATTGTTAAATATATGGCAAATAAAAAGTCATCCGGCTTTGATAGCTTTAATGTATTGTTTTTGAAGCAAATTATAGATGTCATTGCTGATCCTCTTGTTAAGATAATTAATTTAAGTTTTGAGAGGGGGATATTTCCTTCTATTTTAAAAACAAACATTGTTGTTCCTGTACATAAACATGGCAGATATGATTTAGTTGAGCACTTCAGGCCAATTACTCTAACTTCAGTTTTTTCTAAATTATTTGAAAAGTTGATGCGTAGCAGAGTTTTAAATTACTTTGAAATTAATAAATCTCTTTCTGATAGACAATTTGGTTTCAAAAAAGGTAAAAGTACTGAGGATGCAGTCAGGGATTTTATGACTAGTGTTTACAATAATTTAAATTGTAATAGAAAAGTATCAGGACTGTTCATTGATTTCAAAAAAGCCTTCGACTTGGTCAGACATGACCTGCTGTTGGCGAAGCTGGAAGCTGCTGGGATTCGTGGTGTGGCTGCCGACTGGTTTAGGTCCTTTTTAAATGGTAGAAGGCAACAAGTTAAAGTAAAAAATTGTTTAAGCCATGAAAGCTGCAATAGTATTGGGATCCCGCAGGGATCGGTACTGTCAGCTGATCTGTTCTCTTTATTTATAAATGATCTTTTAGGGCAACCTTTTTATGGACAAATAACAGCTTTTGCGGATGACGTAGCTTTTTTTTTATTCATTTGATAGTTGGGAAGAAATTAAAACCTCCATTGAACATGATTTATTTTTGTTGAGGACATGGTGTAACAGCAATGCAATGACCGTCAATGTTTCAAAGACTAAAATTCTAAATTTTGATTTATTTGGCTTTTCTTTTGACTATAATTATAAATATCATTCATTTTCATGCTTAGACGTAGACCACTGCAATTGTGAAAAAATCGAGCAAGTAGACGAAATAAAATATTTGGGGATTTGGCTGGATAGTAAAGTGAATTGGAAAGTTCATATAAGTAATCTTCATGCAGATTTAAGAAAATCTATTAGAACATTTTATTTTCTGAGGAATATATGCGATGCTTCCTTTTTAAGGACGTTATATTTTGCACTTGTAGATTCTCGTTTGCGATACGGAATCGAGTTTTGGGGTGGAACTCATGATTATTTATTAAATAAGATTTTTGTTACACAAAAGTATTTTATTCGTATAATGTTATTTAGTAAACCAAAAGATCACACTGAACAACTATTTAAACAACTTAAAATATTACCAGTAAAAAATCTGTTTATTTTCAAAGTTCTTCAAATGTTTTACAGATGAGTGGTAACACTGGTACAGTCAATTTATTCTATCAAACAAGAAGTAGAACAAAGCAACATTTTATCAGACCTCGGGTCAATAAAGTATTTTTCTCTAAAACATTTTTGTTTTTAGGCCCAAAGTGTTTCAACTTGTTGCCACAAGAAATTAAACAATTAAACAGGTTTAATTTATTTTCAAAAATGCTAAAAAAGTGGTTAATTGATATTACAGATATCAGCACACTTACATCTATAGTTTGTTAATTTACTTTGCAATAAAACTTATAATGTATGTATGTATGTATATATATATATATATATATATATATATATATATATATATGTGTGTGTGTGTGTGTGTGTGTGTGTGTGTGTGTGTGTGTGTGTGTGTACTTTTAATAGGTTATTTAAGTAGGTTACTTTTGTATTATTTTACACACGCTTCACAGTGGACGCTTCAGTGAAGTGTATTTATAAGAAGACTCACCTATGAGTGACTTTATTTTATCTATTATTTGTATTATAGCTACCAGTTACTGGATGTTGGTAGTTATTTATTTTTTCCAAGAAAATATTGTTTTGTTCACATTGTACATAATTGCGGAAATAAACGATTTATTATTATTATTAATTATACAAACAAATAATGATCAATGATCATTATTTTTTAATATTTCATTGATTGCTCGAGTACAATTTAACGCAATTCTGACATTTTTCTGCACAATCTATGAAAAAGAGCTAACCTTGCAAAGTTTAAACTCTGTGTTTATATGAACAGTCATGAGTGTTTTAACTACTTACTGTGGAAAACGTAGAATAGAAGATCTTTTTTTCGTAGAGAAGACCTTCTTGAAGAGTAGTTTCAAATGCTGTAACAAAATAAAAGAAAGAAAATATTTAATTTAAATACTGACACAAATACATTAGTTAATGTAATATAATTCATCCTTTATGTGGCAAATTTAGGCAGTTATGGTCTGAGACATAAAGTGATTGCAAGCTTAGGTAATAGAGCGAGGGCATTTCCTTATCTGCTTTTTACGTCACTTTGTGGTCGAACATATGATAATTGTAAAAGTGTACTAAAGAATATAAAAAAGTAAACTATTGCTACATGAATGGATACGAGCTGTCCCTCACCATTAGTTTGTGTAAATACAGTACACTTCTTCGTAACCACTCAGCTTATGATTGCACATCAGTTTAACCACTACCTTCCAAGAATGAGAAACTTCTGTTTTCAATTTCCAAATTTTATTCATAAACAGCTAGTTACATATAAATAAAAACGAATGTATGTCTGTCTGTCTATTTATACTTCATGCATTACTAAACCATTCATCCAATCTTCATTAAACTTTAGGGAGTTGCGGCGGCATCCTGGAATATTTCTGGCATGGTTTTATATTTGACATAGGGCACCACCCCAAAAGCCTTCAAAGTTTCAAATTCCAATGGAGTTATTTTATTCATTTAGTTAGTTATCAGCTGTTAAGTAAAGATACATTATTTGTTGTACACTTATTCCATAACAAAGCACAGATAAACAACTTGTTACAAATAAATAATTGATAAGTAATAACCTCTTAAGTGATTTTATGAATTATATAAAATTCATAACAATTACTTTAAGGGATTGAATGAACAACAACTATATACTTCGATAATTGCCTGAAATTCAATTTTTAACTAAGAAATTAATTTGTAAAAACCTCGTACCTTTATTAACAGACTCCTTACACAACTGAACAATGAGTGGTGACTGACTCGAAATCTTTTCTGCTAGTTTTATTGCTTCGCTTACTAATTTGTCTGCAGGGAAAACTCGGCTTACAATTCCTGCAACATTCCAATCAACATATTAACTCTTCGCCTGATTACTAATACTTAATATCCTTACCGCCATATTTTTAACAAAATAGTCCTCATCAGACAAACAAAAAATGTTTACTTTTGATATTCTTCTTAACAACAAAGGTTAATTTACATATGTTTTAAAATCACCAAGGACAAAGAATTTATCATTATTACTTACAAGTGAGCACAGCAATGTTTCTACAGCATTAACAGAATGTATGTTATATGATTCTGCACAATATGTTGAAATGATAACTACCTTGGAGGAAAGGAGTCTGACTGCACAAACCTCTAAAATAGACTCGATTGCAAGGCTTTCTACATTGAGTGGTTCATAACAAATGTCTTCTCTAATCAGTATTAAAGACCCTCCATAGCCCTTACTTCGACAAAAGGCTGAGCCTAATTTGTATCCTTTTGGAATATAAAACCTCAATTCATCATGCATAAGCCAATGTTCGTTAAGCAAAACTATTTGGGCAGGAAAATCATTAAGAAGAACTTCAAGTTCATTGAATGAACTTCTTAGGGACTGAATATTTAACTGCAATAAAAATACGTCATTTTTTTTATCTTAAGAAATGTTTTGGAAGACAAGTTAGCAAAATCAGAAGGATTTTTATGTAAACCACCAGTGCTCTTAATATCATTTTTGGAACAATTTAAATCTATGAGGTGACTATCTATACTCCTAAAAAAGAATTAACACTATCATTAATTACTCTATCAGCAATTCTTATTGGCCATAATATCTTCCAGGGTTATATTACCTTCACTTGCTTCCAATTCAAAACACATACTTTTTCTGCGTTTTTGGGCACAATTTGTACACTGCCAAACCGGGCCTTCTGTAGTCAGACAGTCGAGATCCGCTTTGCTGAACTTTAGGCACGCGGCATGAAACTCCGTAGAACAGTCTTGACACACAAATTTTTGCTTGTGCCGATGGATTTAATGCATATTTCACAATTCACCATTTTTTATGAGTAGAAAAAATAAATAATATAAATAGAAACATTAAAAGGATATAGATATAAATTGATCATAAACAATAATTAACACAAATGTACTTGTTAAATATTTAAACTCACTTAGATTCAATTCTTATCACAAACATCGGCGGGAGTACACAGATAACGATGTTTACTACTTGAGTGCTGACTCATCACTCGCTCGAGAAGTAAATATGGGGAAAAAGGGAAAAAATATGGGGAACAAGAGCACATAAGTGTCCAACTTTGTTGGGTGAGTGGATTGTTGGGTCATATAATTGTTCAGGAGCAGGTAAAGAAAGTGGGAGCTAGTCAGTGTTGCGTTAGTGATGTGGGAGAGGTAGACCAAATACTTTATTTTGCTGCGGGGGGAGGTCAATGCCATAATTTAATTTTAACTTGTCTTGTTACTGAGTAATTTTCAACCCAAAAAACCTGATTTGTGCTTCGCTACTGAGGTAGAGCATACCATACCACTCACATACACGTACAGTAGTATTGACCCACCCAACCATACACGTACAGTTGTATTGACCCACCCACTCATACATACAAGTACAGAGTGTTGACCCTGTTGGGTGGGCGGGTAGGTCAATACCACCGTACTTGTATGGGTGGGCGAGTAGGTCATACTACCGTAGTGTATGGGTGGGCGGGTAGGTCAATACCACCGTACATGTATGGGTGGGCGAGTAGGTCATACTACCGTAGTGTATGGGTGGGTGGGTAGGTCAATACCACCATACGTGTATGGGTGGGCGAGTATGTCATACCACCGTACGTGTATGGGTGGGTGGGTGGGAAAACTATAGGTATTTATCTCAAAAATTACATTTTACCTTTACATCTTGGAAGAGACAACGTTTAAGGGTTCTGCCCCCCCCCAAACAAAAAGAAGCTCCAAAACCCAAAATTGAGTACTAATGTCAAACTAATACACTCAAGTGGGGTATCAAAATAAAAGTATTGTGTTCATAGAAGAAATGCTTTCATACAATATTCTTCGATGAAATACCGCATAACCTTAGATATCTAACAAGATGGACCAAAAAGTATGTCTTGTAAAACTGTTGGAGACCGTTTTATCAAATATCAACAGAATCTATTTCATTGATTCTGTATAAGCACCTGTATTAATATATTGAGTAATATGTTTTCTAAATTCTTTTAAATTGACAAATTTTCAGCTCGATCAAATTACGTGACTGCAAGAGTGAAACATAACTATAATATTAGGGGTGTGAGAGTACTCGAAACTTTGAGTATTTGATCGAGTATTTTATTACTCGAACTCGGCTCGAAGCTTCCGAAGCTACTCGAAGTTCGATTGAGTAGTTGTATTTCACGAAATATTAGATTTACATCTTAATTTAGTTTTAAGAGTAGACAGTTTTATAAGTTATGAATAAAAACTGTGCGCTTCCTTGTGTTTTATTTTAGCCTTAATCATACGTTAACAGTTTGGTACCGTACGCGTAATTATGAACTAAACAATACGCCTAAGAATAGGTAATACACGACAACAGTCAAATGAACTAGTCAACGTAGTGAACGAGTTCGTTCATAATGATTTGAACTAGTTCAATTCAAAGTGAACACAGAGCTGAGAAGGAAGCGATCACACATGTTGGTTGTCCGAGTCTACTAGTCACTTGTAACCTAACCTAAAATAGCGTGAATAAAACAGAAGTGCTAGTTAGTGTCTTTATGACCCAAGAAAGTGGACGAGAGATCCGGTTCAAGATGCTCAAAAAGACCTGTTACTGATACAAATCTAATGGTCTGTACACAATGGAGATTATGAATATTTTTGTTCATAACAATAATACCGCTCAATCAAAGGGGTACAGAGAACGGCTCACTTTAGATCCAAAAAATCAAACTTCCCATCTTTTCTAGGCGAAAGTTCATCTCGGTTGTAGTATACGTACGTACAAAGAACCGTTCAGCTCCTTTTCGGAACTGAAATTATCGTATATTTCTTGCGAGTCGATTGAGGTCTGTTTTGTTTTTTAATCTGAGCAAGGAATCGTCCAATGATTTGACATAACAAAATACTGTATCGTATCATATAAAATATGGTAATGGCGTTCTAGCAGCGTGTGACACAACATTATTGATTTATTTTCCGTCAAATAAAAATATATATAGCCATGGCGAACGTCTATTCATTACTATTCCGTAAACACTTTAGATCGCCAAAACTTGTTGTAATATTTGCACATTCGATATTTTTTCCTGTCAATTTGTTGAACGGTTTCCTGACTAGGTTAGACAATAATACAGTTGGAGTAGGTGGTAAAGTACGATAATTTTGATTCGTAAACTCACTGAACGGTTCCCTGTTCACATTGACGTCGATGTCAATGTAAACTGTAAAACAATCACGAATCAACCCAAGTGAGGGAGAAATATGTCGGAAAATCTGTTCTAAACAAAATACGACGAATTTAGAGATTCGGAAAATAATTTTTATTGAACCAAAGCCTTATAAAACATCTCGTTTTTTTATTCATAAATCTATATTTCAGACTGCATCTCGTCACCAATATCGGCTAGACCTATAATATTAGCCGACTACGTCTATGGTTTTCATTCGTTTACGCCAGGTTTTCATGAATTTCTCGTTATGAAATAATTATTTATCTGTTGTTCAGTATAGCCTCATGTATCGAAATAGTTTCAAGTTGCACAAATTTCATTACCGATCATAATTTAAAAACTATGATCATCCTAAAATTTATTATTAAAATTTATTTTTAGTAAACCTGCTTAATTTTTATTATGAATCGATTGACACTTTGGATGACTTAGGTCTTTGTCATCCAGATTTTAAAATTTAATTATATAATTCACAGCTTATTTCCAATTACACCCTAGTTGTAACCTTGTTATTACTGAATTAAATAACCAGAGAATACACATCCACTCTTCTTGGCGTGTACACAATCAATTTTTTGTTGAGGAGGCAATTCTGAAAGCAAATGACTGCATTTGGCAATGATGCCTGAATTTTAGCTTCAGTTTGGTTGGATGCAGCTTTTGCCAACAAGCTTAGCTACGTTTTCACGGTACACTTTGAACTGAACCGCCAGATAAACATATCGGGCGGCTGTGAAAAAGTATAATTGGCATGCATAGAAAATCTGATCTGTGATATGAGTGAACAGATTAAATCTTTAAAATCCATGTTGTTTTAGTTATATACTTTCTTAGTTTCTTTCATCATATTTGTTATGAAAAAAGGAAAAAGGTTAAACAAAACAATGCCACATAAAAATGTAGGAAGGCAGGAAGTAAAAAATTTTATTTATCAAATATTACAGTTACAAACAACAAATCAAAATTATCATGTTCAGTTTAGATGTATATATTTACGAATCTGGCAAAACTTAACATAGGCTTAGGATGGTGTTTGCCTTTTACAGTTGTCTTGGATGAACAGGAAATCCTTCTGTAAATACTCGCTCGAAAATACTCGATACTCGAAAAAAATTGCAACTACTCGACTCGAACTCAAAAATCACTACTCGCACACCCCTATATAATATATAAAGAGACATGGTGAAAGTCCAACAAATAGAGTCACATCAGAATCAGATCAGTCGTGTCTGGAAAATACAGCGATTTTCGAGACAGCATATGAACAAATAAACACAACTGATAGAATAATGACTGCCATCAGCATTACAGGACCTAAGAGTAAAGTTCAATGGAGTAGAGAGGATGTACAACTTACAAAAGTTTATAAATACAAAGAATTAAAAAAGTAATTATTTCAAAATAATTATAAAAATTTGATAAAAGTCAGCATTATCAAGAAAAGAAGCACCTAACATTGACAGACAAAAGCCACTTACCCATTCGTTCTGCTTCTTCAGATGTGATTTGATTCCCCGTGAGACACATCTCCATGGCCTTTGACTTGCCAGCACTTCTTGCAATCCTTTGGGTACCACCAGCTCCTGGAATGGTGCCGATGTTGATCTCTGGCTGGCCGAACTTGGCTTTATCACCAGCATAGATAATATCACACATAAGCGCCAACTCACATCCACCCCCTAGCTGTGTTAGTCACAATAATATAAATATATTGTCGGTAATGAAATATCATTCATATATAAAATCATCAGTAATATGACTAACCCAACTGACTGACACCCAGTTATTATTTGTGATGGTCATGCTCATTTTTTTTACATTTTAAATATTTGTGTCATTAAAATATGCTTGCATAACACACATTTTTTAACAATTTAAACTTATTAAAACTCTAAAATTTTAAAAGTAAAAAAATATTATTTAATGATGATCCCAGAATTTTTCTTGAGAATACAAAGTATATGTTGGATTTAATGTTTTTTTTTTATGCAAGCAAAAGGCTGAAAATTCTTGGCATCATAAGAGTAAAATTATGGATGAATGAATTAATGTAGTTATTAAAATGCGGAGTTAGGATTATAAGGTCCTCTCTTTGCTCACTCTTATATAAATCTATACAAACAATGTAAAATGTAATTTTGAAATAAACTAAAAGAAACAAAAATCAATTTACAAAGTGAAACAGCTAATTAAAGACAGTAAAACTAAATAATAATTATAAACATGAAAATAATACTATCTCTTTTATTTATAGTATATATAATTCAATTATCACCGACCGGTTTCGGAAATTATGCCATCTTCATAGGTGTTTACTTTTCAAAACTATCTGATATTAGTTTGGGGAGTTTAGTCCTTGCGTTTGATCATATCATTTTGTCATATATACCAGAGATAGGAAATATCGTCATATTCTGGTATTAGGTTATATCGTTATCGAGCACGTCGGTATTAGTAATACTCACCCTGTTATTTTGGTAACTGTTACTGGAGTGCAATGCCGTTGCTTGCAGGCGATATTGGAGATTTGGAGATCGATATTAGTGCAGTGTAAATAAATATTAGAAAGTTAGTTTTTCGTTACCAGATAGCTTACATATTAACTTAAACAATCGGTAGCCTAAGCCTATTATAGCCTGTTAGACACATATATTATTCGTGTAAACTAGCGTATTATAAAGATGAGAAGTATTTAACAATATTTTATTTTAATGATAATATTCTGTAGTTTATTTAAGAATATCCTATAAGAATACTGGAAGGATAATAAACACAGTGTCACAATATAAGAACAAAATTTTAATATAATGTTGCTTATGGTTATAATAGGCCTAAACAATATTTAAAATAGTAAACAAGTTATAAATCATAATAATAATAACACATTTAAAACAAATTTAAAATTAAATGATAAAACAACAAAATAAAAATGCAATAAGCGTAATATCATACCTAAACATTATTTAAAAATAGTAAAAAAGGTACAAATCATTATCATGTAATATTGGTTTAATATTACATTTTAAACCAATTAAAACATATTAAATGATAGCACAAAAATTTAAAAATTCATAAGCATATCATGCCTAAACAATGTTTAAAATATTAAAAAGTTATGAATCATTATTATTAATGTGACATTTTAAAGCATTATAAAAATATTAAATGATAATATAAAAATTTATATTATCGTTTAATATAGTTTTTTAATAAGTTTCATATCACAACACGAATACAACAATATTTTCCTACCCATTTTATTCATCATGAGAATTGAGAACATTTGCTGACTAATATCTCCAGCGGATATTACTCGCCATTCCAGTATTTGCTTCCAAATCCTAATACCAAACCAATATTTTGGCAATTAGTTTTATTGCCGTTATCAGTCTGGTTTACGTTCCGCGCCGTCCAGTTGGATTATATTAGCCGTGTTACCAAAATATTAGGGTGATCTCGGTAACAGTTACCGTGGTATTAGTTTACTTCTCAGTATTAGTAATACTGATCCTAATACGATATTTAACGCCCATCTGTAATATATACCAGGACGCGTGCCACGCTATGTGATCCACAATGTATTAACCTTTTTTTGTAGGAAATAAGTATTACATAAAAAAAGCTGTCCTTTTCAACATTGTTTTGGTTTTGGAAAGTATTAATTTAAATGTGTTGATAGATTTTATCTGTCCTAAATTTATAATGATACAGTAAAATTGTTTTTCAATTCTGATCTGAAAATTAGATAATAATACAGTAGCAACCTTTGTTTTGTGATTATATAGTTTATGGGACATTGTTTGGTAGCCAAATATCAAACCGTCAAAGGTCTTTGGTGAAAAAATCTTAAGAAGGCTCTCAACCCCCGCGCTGAGAAGCGTAAAAACTACTTTGCGCGGTCCAAGATACTGCCTTTATTTACTGTCGTAAAATTTTAAATGAAGTATCTATTTAAAGATAAAGACTTTTTTACTCGAATTGCTATTTAAAATTTCAGAATTCTCCTTCATTTCGATTTTATAGGTTATTGAAATTACTCAATATTCCAACTAGTGCCAAAATAAAACTAGAGCTGTTATTGAAATTTTAAAAAGCGATTTTAGTCAGAAATTTATCTAGTTTAAATTCAGTTTTGGTTTCAGATCGGTATCTTTAAAGCTTTATAGCCACAATATAGGACCGCACAAATGCCTGCATGGTAATTTATTGCTAAAAAAATGTGGTGATTCGTGAGATTCAAGTGGCGAAACCCCAAACTCTTTAGTCGCGGATGGATTTTACTACTTTATTCATAAAAATCTTAACCCTTTTGGTGCTATGGCTTATTACTCACTCACATACCCAAAAATGCTAGCCAAATTTAGCCGAAAATGCAGAAGTTCAGAAAAAAAATCATACCATACTTATTTGAACAGATATCTTTATACATTTTTTTTTATATTGTTCAGGATAAGTTGGAGAATAAATATGTACCCAATGTTTGGCCGAAATAAAAATTTTTATAACTGAAAAACGAAAAAGAAAAACAAAAAAATTTTTATGTTAACTTTTTTTGAGTTTGATATAACATGATAATGTTCAATACTAATTAATACTATTAATACTAATTCAATAAAACACAATACTAATTATAAAACAGTAATACAAATTATATTACACAGCAAAACAATACTTCTAACACAGCACTAGCATACTAGCAGCAGACTAGCTTGAAAACGTAAACAAACAATCTGGTCAAGTATTATTCTTCTCCAAAGCGATAGTTATAACCATCCCAAAGACAACGAAACAGTGAAAAAGCAATACCTTGAAGTTTTTGGAACACAACTACGATCGTAGCAGCCAGTAACATTAAATTCATACGGCATAATATACGAAATACGGATAGTCGCTGGCAGCGATTCTCGCACTTTAAGACTAAACTGTGGAATCGCTGACAGCGATGCTGTAGCACTAAAAGGGTTAATCATTTAACTTAACATCGATAGATGCCTACAACGACTGATATCAGTATCATTTCACAGACTGATTTACTCACTTAGAGTTAGTTTACTTACTTTTGTATGGCTTATTTCGTTTAAATTAAAATTTGCGTTTCCATGTGGTTCCTGATATAACCTAACCACAAAATAAAGCATAAAACGTTTATTTGTAATGACAGTGCACAATATTTATTATGGCATGGCAAATACTGTAATAATCATCTATATACAACATGTCTATGAAATAAATCATATAAACTACATTAACGAATGCGTACTGTAAAAATATTAATTCAATGATTCTGGCTCGATCAAATCAATAAGTAATTCTAAGTCACTGTCTCTGTTGACTTTTATTTTATTTAAAAAATATAAAAACAGTAATGTTAACTCGTAACGATTAATTTATTATAGTTCATTAATGTTGTGGTAGACAAAATGCTAGGTCATTTATTTGTAATTTTATAAGAAGGTAACTTTGAAGCAAATATTTTTCCTAAACGGTACAAGGACAGAAAAATATGACAGCCAGGGGACGGGGCTGAGCGGCAATCCTTTTGAGAGCTTGAAGTCATGGGGCGAGGTAGTGTTTGGGAACCTCGTACCACTCCTAGTGTCTTCTGTTGAACAGCCAATAAGAAGACTTAGGACGGTAAAACTTGACATAAGTGATATTTAAACATTGTGCAATGTGAAGAAAAATAATAAAATACGAATTTAAAAAAGTTTTCTTAGTTAGCATAGTACGTGTTGGTAGATGAATTTAATTCAATATTAATATAAATTGAAAAAATATTATGGTGATAGATTAAGATAAACTTGGTTTACCGAAATCGATCACCATAACATCGATCGCCTACATACTGCACTTATTTTTTTATAATAGACAATAGGCTTTATTTTCATATTCGTTAAGAACAGAGATAGCGTCAATACATTGTTAAAATTAAAAGTTGAAAGGTTCATAGAATTCCTGTCTGTCGTTGGTGATAGACATAAATTCTTCTATGCTGTATACAGATTTATCTACAAACCACTTGAACATTTTCCCCTTCAAAACTTGAGGGCTGAGATTTTTGAGTTCTCTTGGTAGCATATTGTACAGCCTGGCACCTGCATAGGATGGATGGCTTCTTAGTGAAAAGAGCTGATCTGTGGACTGGCAGATTGAAGTTATTGCCATGTCTTGTTTGACGTTCATGGATATCACAGTTCCTCATAGGATTTCCTCTGGTGGCCAGTAGTATTACCTCAGTAATGTAAATTGACATCACTGTGAGTATACACAAGTCCTTGAAAGGCTCTCTACAACTGTCTTGAGGATTTAACTCAGCCATTATTCGCACTGCACGCTTTTGCATCACTAGTACTTGCTGGAGGTTGGTGACAGAAGAACCTCCCCAAAGCACTATTCCATAGCGAACATGTGTCTCAAATAAAGCAAAGTAAGCAATTCTGGTAGCTTATGGAGTGCTAATGAGTTTAACTCTTTTCAAAAAAAAAAAAAAAAAAAAAGCTGTGCTGAGTTTTGAACACAATATGTCTACATGTTGATTCCATGAGAGAAAATTGTCAATGTGACACCCCAGATAAATACAGTATAAGTATTATACTGTATGAAATTTGCATTGTAAGACGTTCACTTTTGTATTGAAATAAAAATGTTAAACTATTTGAAATTAAATTGCTCAACTAAGATGTTCTGCTCAGTTTGGTTTTGCATTAATTTAATGCATTTTCAATTACTTGCGTATCCACTGAGCTAATTGGGTGGCTCATGATCAATTTGTGGCAGCCACACTTATCAACTTGGGTAGTCATCGTGATGGACTTGGCTAGCACTTGTGATCAACATGGCTAAAACTCATGATCAGTTAGGGTAGTAACCGTGATCAACTTGGGCAGCCTCCGTAATGGGCTTGGCTAGCACCCGTGATCAACATGGCTAACATTAATGATCAACTCGTGTAGTACCTGTAATAAACTTGGCCATCCACCGTCATGGACTTGGCTAGTTCTCATGGCTAGTTAAGTACACCACAGGTGCTAACCAACATAATCACTGGTGATTACTCAAGTTCAGTTCACCAAGAGTGCTACTCAAAGTAATTTTGGGTGGATATCTAAATTCACCGTGTTCTACCTAAGATTATTAGAGGTCCTACCTAAGTTGACCACAGGCTCTACTCAAGGTAATCACGGGTGGCTTCTCAAGTTGACCACGGGTCCTAAGCAAAGTAATCATAGGTACTATCCGAGTTGACCATGGGTGCTATCCAAGATAATCAATCACATTAAACTCAAGTTGACCACTGGTGCCACTCAAAGTAATGACTGATAATACCTAAAATGACTAAAAGTAATCCACAACGTAATCACAGGTACTACCTAAGTTGACCACGGATACTACCCAAGGTAATCAGGTGTGTCTACCCAAATTGACCATGGTTGTTACCAAACGTAATCATAGATGCTATGGAAGTTGGCCATGGGAGCTACGCAAGATAATCACAGATATTACCCAAAATGATCACTAGTGCTACCCAAGGTGAGACCCATCCCCCCCCCACCAAAGCTGGAAAGCGTGCCAACTGGGGGATGGCTCAAAACAAGTCGAGCGATGGGATCACGGGTGGCAGTTGGAGGGTCAAAATAACACTCGGCAGCTGAGCAAAACTGATTTATTACCAAGAAGCAAAAATTAATTAATCAAAAACGGCAGAAGGCCACAATATCAATTCGCACTTCAATAAATAACAATAAACACTAAAATTAACAAGATAAGACACAAAAGCTACAAAAACAACAAACTCAACAAATACCAAAATTACCAATTAACAACTACATGGCCTATCTGCAGTTTAGCCGGAGACCCCCAAAACGTAAGATAAATTTTAAGCCCCAAATAAAAGTGAAAATTTAAAAAACTTCTGGCAAACAACAATTAAACCGGCAATTTAGCCCAAATCCCATAATTCCACCGGGCCAGGGAGTAAGCCGGAATCCCTGGGCAGCTCCGAATTAGACGTTAAATCAAAGCACAATAATCCCCTTTTGGTGAGTTGAAAAATTAAACAATTAAAAAGAAAATCTAACACGGTACCGTTCGAGTAAAAATGCACTTCAAGACATCTATAATACAATTAACAACAACAAAAAATAAATAACGATCACTAGGCCTAAACATAACAATAAATAATAACAGGATGTAACAATGGGGACCTAACAAATATAAAAATCTAAACCAATGTAACAAAAGAATAAACTAACAAAGATAAATAACAATAAATATTAACATAAGTTTTTTTTTCCTTTTCCTTTTCTTAAATTTTTTATATATATATAACAATGTCCCCATGGCTGTTTTATGAATCACTGCAAAAGTTCCAGTTTTAGGCCTAGGCCACATAAAGTTCCACAAACATTTTTTTCTTCCTTTTTTTTTTTTTTTGTTTTTCTCTTTTAATGACATCAAAACCCCTCAGCTCAGCCGCCGGAAAAAAAGATGGAACGAACTGACCTGAGGACTGAAGAAAACACCCAGATGTAGGGAAAGGCAGCTTAGTCGCAACATGTGCTCTACGACTTGGTCCTCAGGCCAGGCAGGCAGTGCAGAAGGTCGACCTTCCCCGGACGGCAGGCCGAGGGCTGAACGTCCCACTCGAGGACCCTGGACTGCAAGGTCAAACACAGCCATTAAACACAGTCCAGCCATCACAACAAAATATTACACATAACCACTAAATATAAGGGTGCATGCTTTCGCAAAACTGAACATGAAGAGCAAACAAGACAGTGAAAGATTAACTTTAGGCTATGAATAATTATGTTGGCAAACTCAGATTTAAAACCAATTTACAAATTTAACAAATTATAAAAGACGTAATTACGTATATGGAACTAAAAATGACAAACTGAAAACTAGGCTATGGATACATGAGCAATAGGTTATAACATGAAAATCAAAGTGTACAGCTAGGCTAGGTTATTGGCAAAGAACAAAAAATATGGTAAATCGGTAACTACAACTGTAAAAAGGCTCAACAAAACATTATACAGAACTACTATTGACAATAAAGGCAGATATAAAAAGCATTAACGGTAATTAACGGTAAAAATTAACATGGAGCACCTGGCTCAAACCTAGGTTAACAAAACTAGACAAAGAAAATACAAATTTAACAAAACCCTGAAAACACAACTAAGCCCGATTAATATTTTCAATGAAACAAAAGTATTTTCACCAAAAGGGTGATTAGATATTAAAACTTACAGAATGAACACTTACGTTTTAGTGTCTCTCAGCCGGCAACCATGACTTGACGAAAGCAGCCAGGAAACGACTAGAAAAACTGGCCAACCGGACCGACTCAAGCTGGAACACGGAACGACCGAGTCCAACGGCCACCAAAGTACGCAAATCGCCGGGCAAAAGCGAATCTCAGGCAGCCTGGCAGACAACGACGAAAAAAAACGTAATGTACCGGTCAAAGACCCGGTACAACCTCCCTCTGCAAAACCTCAACACACCCAGGCAGGGGAGAAAACTCGGTACCTCAGGGAACCAAACAGAAGACGAAGAAACCTCCAAAGAGTGGTGTTCCAAGGACGTCCAAGAGAAACTAAGAGGGGAAACCCCTCGAACAGGGAGCAAACTACCCTGACTGTCGGGCCCGACAAAAAAAAGAGAGAGAGAGAGACTCTCTCAGAACAGCCACCTAGGGCGCAGAGGTGATCAATCTCTTTGCCCCAAGAAACCCCCAGGAACACCAACTCCTGGATCAACCGTTCCCCGGAAAGCCTTAAGCTGGGACACATGGGCTTTCCTGAACACCCTGCCTGACTGGAGATCAACCAGCAGAGCAGTCACCGGTGACAAAAACCTGTCGATGCGGTGGGGACCAGACCACCGATAGCACAACTTTGCAGCTCTTCGTTCCACGGCCGAACTGACCGGGTGGGCCTGACAAAGAACCAGATCTCCAACCTGAAAAGGGTTAGGAGTACGACCCTTATCATACCTCCTCCTCACTCGCTCTCTAGCACGTAGCAGGTTGCGCCGAGCAGCCCGCCACGTGGACACTACGTCAGTGGCACCTGGCGTAGGTAGAAGATCCTCTAGCCTCCACAAGTTGGACAAAGGGTTGTTAGGAGGGTAGCCATGTAGAATCTCGAAGGGAGTGGCATTGTGACTCTCATGCTTGGAAGAATTAAAAGCAAGCTGGAGCCAAGAGAGACTCTCATCCCAGGTGTTCTGCTTCTCAGCATGGAAGGTAATAAGGGCAGACCGAAGATTGCGGTTGAACCGCTCTGCATGAGAAGGCTGTGGGTAATAAGGAGAGGTAGTCACATGCCTGATACCATTGCCAAAACAGAACCTACGAAACTCGTGGGAGGTAAACTGGCTACCGTTGTCGGACACAAGAGTGGAAGGCACACCAAAGTGCTGGAAGAGTTGGGACTGGAGAGCACGGATGGTGAGCTTAGCCGTGGCACTCCGAAGTGGGAAAAGCCAAACAAACTTCGAGAAAGCATCCACACAAACAAGTAGGTAGGAGCTACCTGACTTGCTACGGGGAAAAGGACCCACGTAGTCGATGAACACCTTCTCAAAAGGACGCTCGGCCACCTCAGAAGATAACAACCCTAACCTTGCATTCTGACTAGGCTTGCTGAGAGAGCACAGGTGACAAGCCCGCACTCTGCCCGCAACATCCCGGTCCATGCCCTTCCAGATGAAGTACCTACGAATCTTAGCGATGGTCTTATGAATGCCAAGATGACCGCCCACAAGAGAAGAGTGATAATATTGAAAGACCATCGGTACTAGATGACTAGGCAGCACTACACGGGGTTCACCCCTCTGTCGAGGACGGCAACAGAGTACCCCTTTGGACAGAAAATAGGGAGGGTGGGCACCTCACTCTTGAAGCTCACCTAAGATGACTGACAGCTCAGGATCTTTCTGCTGATGGGACAGCAGGTCGTCAAAAGCCAGAGGAAAATCCAGAAGAACAGCACCACACTGAGCAACCGCCTCAGTCGGTGGATCACTGGGTTCATGGTACATGCGGGAAAGAGCATCCGCGATGACATTCTGGGTACCCCTAAGATGTTGAACTCGGAACTTAAAGGCAGAAATTTTGACCACCCAGCGACCAATTTTCCCAAGCTGTCTGGGATGGGCAAGAAGCCAAGACAGTGCCTGATTGTCCGTCTCCAGCAAGAACTCAGCGTGTTCCAAGAAACGCCGAAACTTGTCCGTACCAAAGACAACAGCCAGACACTCTAACTCATAGATGGAAGAAGCTTTCTGTTCCTGGTGAGACAACGTCCTCGAAGCAAAAGCGATGGGCTGCCTGACCCCATCAAACTCCTGAGAAAGAACAGCAGCAATGGCGGAGGAGGAGGCATCAGTCTGAAGAATAAATTCTCTGCTGAAATCAGGCATACGCAGGACCGGAGGTTGCATGATAGCCTCCTTGAGAGCATCAAAGGCAGTCTGCTGAGCTTGGCCCCACACAAAAGGGACACCTTTCTTACGCAGCTCGTTCAACGGGGCAGCAAGCTCGGCCACGTTAGGGATGAAGCGACGGTAAAAATTCACCATCCCCACAAAATGGGCAATCCCCTTGGCATCTCTGGGAGGAGGAAAATCCCGAATGCCCTGGGTCCTCGCAGGATCAATGCAGACGCCTCGAGAAGATATCAGATGACCCAGAAAAGAAATCTCAGGACGAGCAAAAGTGACTTTCTCTGGATTGACGGTAAGGCCAGCTGATTTAAGGCGACTAAGAACTTCCTCCAGATGTTGCATGTGTTCCCCGAAAGTCTCACTGTAGACAAGAAGGTCGTCCAGGTAATTGAAGACAAACTTGAACTTCACATCATGGAAGATGGAATCAAGCAGACGAGTAAGAGTCTGGGCACCCACAGCAAGACCCATAGGAACCCTAGTGAACTGATAAAGATTCCAGGGAACACAGAAGCTAGTCATAGGCCGTGATTCCTTCTTCAATGGAATCTGATGGTAGGCCTGGTTCAAATCAAACACACTGAAAAACTTAGCCTTACCGAACCAATCAAACGCAGAATGCAAATCAGGCAGAGGTACCGAGTCAATAGCGACCTTAGCGTTGAGCCTCCGATAATCCATCACAAGCCTAGACTTACCATTAGGCTTGGGCACAAGAAAAGCTGGACTGGCATAAGCAGAACGAGACGGTTCAATCACACCCTTGCTCAGAAGATCCTCAATCATAGCCCTCATAACCTCCATTTTTGGGGGAGCAAGTTTGTACGGATGACTTCTAACTGGCTGAGAATCGGTGAGGTGGATCTCATACTCCAGAAGAGAAGTGACCCCAAGCTCAGCCGTAAGCACATCAGGAAACCGCAAACACAGCCTCCTAATGGCCTCCGCCTGCTCAGGGGGGAGATGACCAACCGGATCCACCTTGGGTTGTTCGGGCTCACAACCCACCTCTCTGACTGCAGGAGGGCAGTCAGAATCACCTACTAGAGGCACCAAAACTCGCCGATTGAACTTGAAAAACATCTGGCGCTTCTGGAGGTCAAGCACCATACCACTCTTAGAAATGAAGTCTGCCCCTATGATACAAGAAACCGCCAGGTCCTTGGCAACATGAAAACCCCACCTCCAGGAAAATCCTTCAATTTTAAAATGTAATGACGCCTTTAGAAGTATGGGTAGAGGAGTTTGGGATGCCGTCCAGCATGTGATAGAAGAAGGCTCGGTGTTCCTGACAAGTCCTAAGGCGTCAAGGGACTCAAAAAGAGAAAGGCTGATGATACTGCATGCCGAACCAGAATCAAGAAGGGCTCGACACACCGTACCACCAAAAGAAACAAAAACGCCAGGACACACCGAGGTGACCGCACTAAGTCCCAGGGAAGCCATGCCAGCAAGGCCCGAAAAATCCCCGGCACTCCTGCTATGGGCACGTGTCAAAGGCAAATGGCCACGGTCACTCGCAACAACGCGGGGAGCTACTGTGGAGGCAACCCCCCGCGCTGAGCGTTTCCCGCCCCACGACCTCGAGCACGTGGACAGTCACGTCGAATGTGACCAGGTTGGCCACAAGCAAAACACACAACAGGAGGCCGAGAACCACGACCCTCCACTGGCTGACTCACACCTAAAGACATAGCCGGTCGACGGGTGGGGAGAGCACGATGACTCTCAGAATCCCGCCCTTGCTGGTCTGAGAACTGCACGCTGCGCGAAACAATGCACAGCTGATGCAGCTCCCGAAAAGTCGAAGGAACACCAGCAAAAACCAATCTGCACCGTTCTTCAGGCGAAATGCCATCCAGGATGACACGAACGGTGTCAGCTTCCGAAAGTGTGAGGCGCAACGCTTGACGAGCTTCCTTGACTGAAGAGACATAGGCTGCCAGAGACTCGCCCCTACCCTGCGACCGATAAAATCTGTCCATGACCATCCTCTCCCTGAGTCGAATGGGAAGAAACGATGACAGCAACTCTCGATGGAACGAGTCCACCGAGGCATCACTGGCCAAGACAGAACTCAGCAACTCCCCAACGGGACCTCTGCAATAAGGGAAAAGCAGACGAAGCAAGTCCCCAGCCTGCATACCGGGCATCTCACTAAGTCTGAGAAAGGCAACCAGAAACTTCAGAAGCTCCTCAGGATCCATCCCATCGATCACAGGGAGATTCTGGATCATGGGCGTGAGAGGGTTAGGTAGCTTGTGATAGCTCAGCTGCAGAAGAGCAGGTGAACCCAAAGACGCAGTAGGAACGGCAGCTGGAGCCGAACCACAAGCGACCTCAACAGAAACGCCTGCAGGCTCAGAAGGAGCCTCAGGCACAGTGAGAGCCATTGTCTCAGCCTGCGGCCTCGACAAGTTGGGCGAAAGCGCAAAAGTAGGCCACTGACCCAGACCCGTAGGAGTCGTGGAACCGGAGAGTGCCTGAAAAATCTCATCCAGCCTAGACACACTCTCCAAGATCCACGCCCTATCCGACGGTTCCAACCCCGGTGCCCGGTTGACCAGCCTTAAACGGGCAAACAGATGCCCCAAACGTGCAAGACGGCAGGCCCGGTCACGACCTACTGGAGGTTCAAACTGCAGATCTTCCAAAACCCCTTCCCAATCTTCCACCTTGCGTTTACAAACAGCCAACTCATCACCAACCTCCAGTAGAGCAGACCAATCCACCGCCGTACCCGCGGACAACTGCTCCCGCAGCAACCTCCGGAGATTCAGAACATCACACTCCGGAGTCACACCCCGCGACCTCAACTCAAATATCAACTCCTCCTTGACTAGGAGCGCAACATTCTGCAAATAGGCCATCTCTAACGCAACAATTCTCAACAATATACACAAAAAAATGACAACTCCAGGGTCCAAGACGAACAAAACCCTCAGCCTACCGAGCCACTGCCGATCACTCCAATCCACCAATGAAACCCATTCAACAAAGTAACCAAGCGGATTGCCTAGGGTTTTTTTTTTTTTTTTTTTTTTTTTAAATATGTTAAATTATTTATTTGGTTTTTAAATGTTTTGTTTTTTAAATAATTATTAACCCTTTTAGTGCCGCACGACACGCTCCGTGTCGATGCGTTTCTGTACTAAAAATGCCGTCGACACGGAGCGTGTCGATCCGTATTTAATTTATTATAGTACTATCTTACTGTATTAACTGGCTAGTAACGATGCAGACAGCTTCTAAAGGCTTTGAAGTACTTGTTTCGATCGATGTTTCGATGTAATCTTCGATATATCGATGTTTCATTTGTTTACAAAGTTGCGCTAGTTTTTCGTTGTTTGTTTACATTGTGCCGAGCTGTGTTTGCGTGTGTTTTCAAATAAAAGTTTTAATCATTTTTATTGTAAAATGGATATAAATAAAGTAAACTGTGATGATTAGTGTAAAAAAACAATTATAAATTCAATGCTTCAGTAAGGAGACCTGATTTTTCACTCTGAATATCTGAATTGAACAATTTTATTTTCTATATTATTCTTTATGATTACTATGGTTACAACATATTTTAGGTATAGAATAAGCTCCTAATATAGTAATTTACTTCTTATAACTTTGTTTTTTTTATAAGAATACAGAGAATAAATTTTTTCCCTAACTTATATGTTTTCGCCGTAAATTATCGTATTGTAAAATATTTTTATTTTGCAAAATATTGGGAATCGTTTACATGAAAGTAATATTTGTTATACTGGTTTTGTTCAGTTTTAGATGAACTATTAGACAGTATTACTGGAAAAAATTAAAAAAAATACTGAAATATACTTTTATGGACTCAAAGTCAAATTTTTATTTTTATTTTTATCTTTTTTACATGTTGTTTTAGTTTATAAATACTTGGAAGACAATATTTTAAAATAATTTACAATCAAAAGGTGCAATAATAATCATAAAACAAAATAAAACTTAATTCAAAGGTTTATGACCTAAAATAAATTTAATATGATTTTTGTTGTAAACCCTTACATTTTTGCTCAGAATTGCTTGGCACTTTTCACCATAGAGGCCGTTCAAGGTCACGGCACTAAAAGGGTTAATTAGTTTCTTTTTTTTTTTTTTTTTTTTATACAATACCAAGACACCTTGACGGTAGGTCGGCCAACCATGGCCTACTAACAGGCAAACACCCACCGTCAACAACCAAGAGGGAGAACTTTTTTTTTTTTTTTTTTTTTTTTTTTTTTTTTTTTTTTTTTTTAGGCAACCACGCTCTGCTACCAATTGAGACCCATCCCCCCCCCGCCAAAGCTGGAAAGCGTGCCAACTGGGGGATGGCTCAAAACAAGTCGAGCGATGGGATCACGGGTGGCAGTTGGAGGGTCAAAATAACACTCGGCAGCTGAGCAAAACTGATTTATTACCAAGAAGCAAAAATTAATTAATCAAAAACGGCAGAAGGCCACAATATCAATTCGCACTTCAATAAATAACAATAAACACTAAAATTAACAAGATAAGACACAAAAGCTACAAAAACAACAAACTCAACAAATACCAAAATTACCAATTAACAACTACATGGCCTATCTGCAGTTTAGCCGGAGACCCCCAAAACGTAAGATAAATTTTAAGCCCCAAATAAAAGTGAAAATTTAAAAAACTTCTGGCAAACAACAATTAAACCGGCAATTTAGCCCAAATCCCATAATTCCACCGGGCCAGGGAGTAAGCCGGAATCCCTGGGCAGCTCCGAATTAGACGTTAAATCAAAGCACAATAATCCCCTTTTGGTGAGTTGAAAAATTAAACAATTAAAAAGAAAATCTAACACGGTACCGTTCGAGTAAAAATGCACTTCAAGACATCTATAATACAATTAACAACAACAAAAAATAAATAACGATCACTAGGCCTAAACATAACAATAAATAATAACAGGATGTAACAATGGGGACCTAACAAATATAAAAATCTAAACCAATGTAACAAAAGAATAAACTAACAAAGATAAATAACAATAAATATTAACATAAGTTTTTTTTTTTTCCTTTTCCTTTTCTTAAATTTTTTATATATATAAAACAATGTCCCCATGGCTGTTTTATGAATCACTGCAAAAGTTCCAGTTTTAGGCCTAGGCCACATAAAGTTCCACAAACATTTTTTTCTTCCCCCTTTTTTTTTTTTTGTTTTTCTCTTTTAATGACATCAAAACCCCTCAGCTCAGCCGCCGGGAAAAAAGATGGAACGAACTGACCTGAGGACTGAAGAAAACACCCAGATGTAGGGAAAGGCAGCTTAGTTGCAACATGTGCTCTACGACTTGGTCCTCAGGCCAGGCAGGCAGTGCAGAAGGTCGACCTTCCCCGGACAGCAGGCCGAGGGCTGAACGTCCCACTCGAGGACCCTGGACTGCAAGGTCAAACACAGCCATTAAACACAGTCCAGCCATCACAACAAAATATTACACATAACCACTAAATATAAGGGTGCATGCTTTCGCAAAACTGAACATGAAGAGCAAACAAGACAGTGAAAGATTAACTTTAGGCTATGAATAATTATGTTGGCAAACTCAGATTTAAAACCAATTTACAAATTTAACAAATTATAAAAGACGTAATTACGTATATGGAACTAAAAATGACAAACTGAAAACTAGGCTATGGATACATGAGCAATAGGTTATATAACATGAAAATCAAAGTGTACAGCTAGGCTAGGTTATTGGCAAAGAACAAAAAATATGGTAAATCGGTAACTACAACTGTAAAAAGGCTCAACAAAACATTATACAGAACTACTATTGACAATAAAGGCAGATATAAAAAGCATTAACGGTAATTAACGGTAAAAATTAACATGGAGCACATGGCTCAAACCTAGGTTAACAAAACTAGACAAAGAAAATACAAATTTAACAAAACCCTGAAAACACAACTAAGCCTGATTAATATTTTCAATGAAACAAAAGTATTTTCACCAAAAGGGTGATTAGATATTAAAACTTACAGAATGAACACTTACGTTTTAGTGTCTCTCAGCCGGCAACCATGACTTGACGAAAGCAGCCAGGAAACGACTAGAAAAACTGGCCAACCGGACCGACTCAAGCTGGAACACGGAACGACCGAGTCCAACGGCCACCAAAGTACGCAAATCGCCGGGCAAAAGCGAATCTCAGGCAGCCTGGCAGACAACGACGAAAAAAAACGTAATGTACCGGTCAAAGACCCGGTACAAAGGTAATCAGAGATAATACCATAGAGGACCAAGAGTACTACCCAAGATGATTATCTTGTGATTACAAGGTACTACCCAAGTTTCCCATGGGAGCTACCCAAGTCAATGAAAGGTACTACTCAAATTGATGACTAATATTACCCAAGGTAATCAAGTGTGGCCATTCAAGTTGATCACGAGTGCTTCCCGAGATAATCACATATTCTACCAGATTAGACCAGGGGTACTACCTAAGATAATCGAAGGTACTACCCAAGTTGACCTCGGGTACTACTCAAGGTAATCACAGGTACTACCCAAGTTGACTACAGGTACTCCCCAAGTTAATTAGGCGTGGCTACTCAAATTAATTATGGGTTCTCCTCTAGTGGCTACTCAAGTTGACAACCAGTGCTACCTAATGTAATAAGGGGTGGCTACTCAAGTTGACCATGGGTCCTACCCAAAGTATTCACATGTACTACCCATGTTGACCACGGGTGCTACCCGAGGTTATCACGAGTGGCTATTCAAGTTTATCATGGATGCTACCCAAGGTAATCAGGGATGGCTACTCACATTGACCACGGGTCTTACCCAAGGTAATCACAGGCACTACCCAAGTTCACCACCGTAATTATTGACCCACGCTACCCAAATTGACCGCATGTTCTACCTAAATTAATTACAGGTCCTACCTAAGTTGACCACAGGCTCTACTCAAGATAATCATGAGTGGCTTCCCAAGTCACAAAGAATCCTACTCAAAGTAATCACAGGTACTATCTAAGATGACAACGAGTACTACCCAAGGTAATCATGGGTGGCTATTCAAGTTGGCCATGGGTCCTACCAAAGATAATCACAGGTAGTACTCACGTTGACCACCGGGGCTACCCAAGGTAATCAGGTATGGCTACTCACGTTGACCACATGCCTTACCCAAGGTAATCACAGGCACTCATTATATCACTCGTCGTATTGTTACAGTATTTAGGCATTGCTTTATTTTGATTGTTGGTCATTTTTAACAATCATGTTTTTAACAAAATTGTCATATTTAGTAATTTGTGTAGGCCTAATTGAATCATTTTAATAATAATCACTTCTAAAATACTGTAAAACATTTATCAGTAAAACTAAAATTGTTGAAAAGTAATTGTGTAAGAATTGTTGTTGAAGAAAAATTATTGCTTTTCTCATGGCAATGGGAAAATTGAGCAAGATTATAATGCATTATTTTAATTATAATTGATATCATTTATATGGTTCGCATTGGTTTTCGTCTCTGTCCGTGAAAATGTTTGTTGTAACTAAATGTCTGCTTTTTGAAACCAAATTGTCCCCGTAGTGTTATTTTCATGTATTGTAGTAATTCATTCAGCATACTTCAGAAGCAAATAAAAAAAATGGCCACATTTCAACTATTTTTTTAATGTTTGGAAATTAGTGTGTTTATGTTGTAATTGCCATAAAACTATGATAGTTTATGTAAAATCAGTTTTTATTTTGTTAAAAATAATTAATACACCATACAAGATTTATAAAACGTAAAATTAATTGTCAGGTGGTGTTTTTTACCATTACTTTTTAACGTGTTTTATTTAGTTTTCAGTAAAGTATTCTTTAATGCTTTAAGCGTATGTTGAGAATTGTTGTGGCGTTCATTTAATATTATTTTGTTTTAATCTTCAACCGAACATAAAAAGATACGAAATAGAATTTTTTCAAATTGACGTCTTTTTTAAAATAATTAACCACATAAAAACCAATATTTAGAACACAATCCAACCTCTTTAAGAAATATTTACAAAAACCATGCTTTGTAACGTAATTTACTTAGTACTTTATAAAGTAAAGCGTATCTTTATGTTTATAAATCTAACTCTTCAATTGTAGAATATAAGTATGGTACATCTATGTCTAACCATGTTAAATTTTAACAGTTTTGAGAATAACAAGATTTTAACAAGAATTATGATTTTGGAAAACGTTTCAAATAGAAATTCAACATTTTAGTAGACTCCCAATTTAATCAGTGAATAATTTGATTTCGCTGTAAAAAGTCTACTTTTCTAAACAAATACTACTATTTTTTACAAAAACAAAATGGCATAAAAAATATAAAATAAGCAGCAATACCGGTACTGACTAGAAAATTGAAAATTATTGAAAAGAATCAGCCTTTCTGCTCAACATACATTCAGACAGAGAAGGTCGGGCGTAGTCAACTGAGGAGGCAGCAGGCGGGAGGGAGGGGTAATTGGGGTTTCCGGTTGAAAATACTACGAAAACTTACTATACAGGAAATGATTCAAGGAACTATATTGTACTCTGTCCGGCGGATTAAACTTCCTTAACCTAAAAAATCTGGACGTAGTTCAAACTTCTCTCTCGCCAATTTCGCATGACTTCTATATTTTCTTTTCCTTTAGAGCCCTCTAATGTTTGTATTTCTATAAATATTTTACCTATAAAACAAATAAAATATTTCATATTTTTAAATTTTTTTTCTATAAATATTTCTATAACAAAAACTTGTGGAGAAACTTACTGCGTAGCCATTGACAGCAGCAATTATTGGCTTTTTGCATTTGCTAACATCATTCCAGCTCTCCAGCAAGCCGGTTTTAATGTTTGCAGCGTATGTCTGATTAACCATCTCTTTGATGTCAGCTCCTAGCATACACAGAACAGTAACAAATTATCATAAAATTCATCAACTAACTAATTTTTTCCTCGATTAAGGTAGTTGTGTCTTTCTTCCAGGTGTCTGTGTTTAAATACAGAGATACATTTTAATACCCGTGTAAGTGCTTTACTTAAATATACTGCACAAATTTAAAATAAAAACCAAGTGAAGTCACACAATACAAATTTTGTTAAAAAATAAGTACAAAAACAGAAAGTAAAAATTAAATCTTTCCCTCAATAAAAAATATAAATGGCATTTTCAGTGATGGATTGATTAGAAAATGAAGATAATGTGTTGTTTGTCCTATATTTATAATCCTATTAATGTAGTTTGTTAATTTGTCTGTGTTTATCATATCATTAAATTATTTTCCATTTTTATAACTAAATATAAAAATTAAAATATTTAATTTGCAACTTAATAATTTTATGGATATACACCTCACAGGTTAATCAAAAACTAACTAAAATACTTATGTCCAAATGTAAAAGTGTTATCTACAATAAACCTGACTTAACAGCAAGTGACTTCTGATGAGGGAAAATTTTATTTTTATAGCAACTGGTTCTAAACCAAACCATATATTCAGAAACTCTCAAAATTATGCATAATAAACTTGAAGACTAAAAATAAGAACGTGTTGTGTTACATAATAATTCTAAATAGAAAAACAAAGAATATTATACACAAAAAACCAATATAACTCCATCTTCAACAAAGAAAAGAATATTATTGACTAGTTGTTATTTTGATAGAATTAATTATATCAATATTTTGAATGAATCTTAATTTACATTTAATTAATGTATCTTCAGATGAAATGCTCTTAAGAAAACAAAATTGTTTAGTAACATTTTTTTTTTAGAAATTGTTTAATAACAGTGATCTAAAAACGCTAGCAGGTGTCCTGTTAAAAGAAGCCAACAAAGTAGGTCTTCAAGTGAATGAAGAAAAGACTAAATATATGAAGATAGGGAGCCAATAAACTCAACACTGGACGTAATGTATTACAAATGTTTAGCCCCTGAAGAGTTCAAGTATCTGGGAGTTACTTTGACAAGCCAAAATAAAATGGAAGAGGAAATACAAGTAAGAAATAATGCAACAAATAGATGCTACTGGAGTCTCCTGAAGCTATTCAAAAGTAAACTACTGTCATGACCCACAAAAATAAGAATGTATATAGCTATTGTACAACCTGTTTTATTGAATGGATCTGAGGAGTGGACCCTAACAACGTATAACAAAAAAGATTGATTACATTTGAAAACAACATTTTAAGAAGAATATGTATGGACCTACCTATGAATCAGGAGTGTGGAGAATGAAAAAGAACAGAGAGCTTAGAGAACTGTACAAGAGACCTGATATTGTGGCGGTGGTTAGAAGCAGAAAAATAAGATGGCTTGGTCATGTGAGGAGAAGGGAAGAAGAAAAAATTATAAGAAGGGTATGGATGGGAAACCAGCAGAGAGGCGACCTCGAGGACGACCAAGAATAAGAAGGGATGACCAAGTGGAACAGGATGTGAGAAGTCTTGGTGGAGACATCGAAATGGCAGAGGATAGAGGATTGTGGAGGCAACTTGTTGGCGGTGCCAAAAATCATCTAGGATTTGAGTGGCCACAGGAGTAAGAGTAAGTAAGTAGGTTTCTCTAAAATAATATTTTTTTATTCAGTAGTTTTTTATAATTTTTCTGAAAGAACTGTTATGTTGACTGACCATTGTTTGTGTTTAAGTAGTCCAGTATTGTTACTAAAATATTTTAGAATATTTTGATAATTTAACATTGTTTTAATATTTCAGGTAACAAATGTACAAAATAAATATTAATAATTTAATTTCAGTCAGAATATAAAAATTTCCTAATTTACTCTACAACTAAAGTATTTAAATAATCAAGCAGAAAATTGTTGTCATTCAATTTTTATCAACCACATTATCAGTCTATGTCGTAACTGACCATACAGGTCAGTAAGGTCTGTCCTTATTACAGTCTGACCTTACATTATCAATCCGTGTGTAGATAAAGTCACAAATTATCTAGTATGTTACGATTTTATATTTTATAGATTTAGCCACTTAATCGTTCAACTTCATCAACCCATTTTAACTGAATCACTGAATTAATTTTCATTGAAGTTTTAAAATAAACTAATATTTTTTTTATTATTTACAATACATAAAATGAGAAATCAGGGAAATGGATGTCAACATGGCTTTTTTCAATAATCCTATGGCTTATTCTTAATAATTACATTTTTTCAAGAGTATACTGTTCATCAAGGACTTACACATAACAACTTAGATAATTTATTGTCAACTTAAGCCATTCAATTCCTGTTGTTCTATCATACTCGTGAAAATACCATGGAATTCATTAAAATAAAAATAAGTGTTTTATATACTAATTGTATTAAATAATGATCAGTCAAATTAATTAAAAAATACTTCAGTCAACTCCCGTTTATCCGTGAAGTTGGGTTGTGCAGCTGTTGCAGATAATAAGAATCGCGGATAAGCCGCTAACTGGTTAAAGGAAGGTTAATAAAAGCAAAAATAAATATTAGTATACTGTATTAAGTTTCACATTAGGATTTAATAAACAAAATTTACACTTTCTTAAAATAATCTGTTTCTTTGTTTTTCAAAACTATATTTCACGAAACATCAACTTCTCAGCTAGTAGTGCATCGTCCTGGTCTTCTAGGTATTCTAAAAGTTCATTCACATGATTCAAGGCTGCTTTGTGAGTCACTCATCTCCCAGGTACAAGCTCTGCTTCTGCTTCTTCTTCTTCAACAACATTTTCATCTCCGTTTTCTTCTCGGCATTTTTGTAGGATGTCTTCATCCGTTAAATGCTCAAATCCTGGGTCAGTAGCATCACAGTACAATCACTTTCCAGTTTCCTTGATCCACATTCTCTCCCCCAGGAATGGAGTTAACTAAATTTGCAAGTTCCGGCAGCTCATTTTCATTTTCTGCTGCTTCCTCTTAAAATTCTTTGATCTTTGGTAAAAGTTTTCTCCATGACTTTTTTCATAAATGCAATCAAGAATAGTTGTAAATTCTTGTAGGTTACAACCTTCTTCAATTTTCGAACAAAGTAACATTGTACTATAGTTTCTCTTCACGGATGCTATCACACCTTGATCCGTAGGTTGAACTAATGCAGTTGTGTTTGGGGGAAAAATTTGGCAAAGATGTTTCCATCACCAAACTTGAGCACATGTGTTTCAGGATGTGAAGGGACGTTGTCAATCAACAAAACCGCTTTTTGTGGCAAATTAGTTGCTTTTAAATGTTTTCTTACTTCGGGTCCAAATTTAGCTTGAAACCACTCTTGAAATATTTGTTTATCCATCCATTATTTTCTTTGGTTGAAGTAACCAACAGGTAGTTGTTCTGCTCTTGTTCCCTTGAAAGACCTATGTTTTTTTGCCTTACCAATCACCATGAACTTTAGTTTGTGACTTCCTGTACCATTTTTCATGACATAATAATGATCTGATCTTTGCTGGATTTATGCCCTTATTCTTTATTTTCACTTTCAAACACCAGTGTTCAAGTTGAAGACATTTCCAGAATAGCCCATGTGCGTAGTATATTTGTTCGTAACTTAGATCATTTGCAGACAGGAACTCTTGTAACTCACTTTTAAAATCATCAGCTCCCTTTTGGTCACCGCTGAGCTTCTCACCATGAAGTCCGATCTCCTTCACTCCATGGCATTGCTTAAAGCAAGTCAACCACCCAGTACGAAGCATTGAATTCTCCATCTAAGCCAAACTCGTTGAAAAACTGCTTTGCTTTAGCAGCAATTATTGGACTTGATACGAGTGTACCCATGTTACGAACTCGGACTATACATTCTACCAATGCCGTCTTTAAAATAGAGTAAGATGAGGTCTTCATCGTTTTTGTTTTCTTCATCACAGAAGAGCTTTCTGACATTGAAGCAAATATGAGAAGCTTGTCCTTTTGTTTTATAATGTCTCTCACTGTCGACTCGCCGATACCGTTCTCAACATACATCAGTTTACAAGAAGCGCCATTTTTTATTTTATTAATGAGTTTCAATTTGTCATCAATTACAACACAACCTTTTTTCTTTTGTTTGACATTCTAAAAATTGTATTGTTGCACAAACCACAACACTGTATCACAACACATTACAATACACCAGTTATAATACAAATAACAAACTGCAAAGTAAGACAGTCACAATGCAACCACGTAAACAACAACCCTCTCCAACCCTCCTCCACCTCTAAGCAGCATACGGGAGGCCGATGAACTGCGATTGGGATGACTCATGCACCCATCTACACCTGCCACCTGCGGAGCACTCCTAGATAAGGACAACTGCCTGAATCTGGGCTTTTGTTTCACCACGCATCAGAAAAACAACTCTACCATACTCTCTTGTAAGGATAACTTTAAAAACGGCTTCATATGTACTATGTGAAACGGAATGTAAAGTAATGTATTTTTATCTGTTGTTTTTTTTTAAGTGTACAGTGTAATTAAAATAGATTTTACTGTATATTACTCTTTTGTAATGAACTGTACAGTATAAAATTTTGTACTCTATTTAGTCAATTAAATAAACGTTTTACCAGCCTGAAAACGGTACTACCTAGTGTCTTGTATCTCGTAAATAATCCGCACCATAGATCATCCACTCGCGGATAAATGGGAGTCAACTGTAGTTTGAAAGATCTATTATTCTCGTAGCTTACAGCTGTTGATAAACAGTGACTTGAGTATATTTTGTTAATTTTGAGCAACCTTACTGTTCATTACATTGGCAATATTAAATTCAAATGTGCTGTAAATTAGATAAGTGGTAAACTTTTTATAATTTTGTTTGCCAGTTCACTCAGATCTTAAAGCCTGTATCTGATATTTAATATGACTGCACTTAAAAATCCAAAGCCTTTGCCAATGAGCTACCACTAAGCCTTCGGTAAATGTTACATCACATTTTGTATCCACAATAAGTTCTACTTCTAGTAGGACTTACAACTTTAATGTTATGAATATTATTCTTACCCGCAGCAAAAGCCTTTTCACTTCCCGTGATGATGAGTGCTCCAATCGACTCGTCTTTGTCAAATTCATGTACAGCAGCAGCAAGTTCACTGACCAACGCATCACAGAGTGCGTTGAGTGCCTTTGGCCTATTAAGAGTAATAATACCAATGTTCTTCTTCTCTCCCACCTTATCTGTTAAGATATGTTGATAACTGGCAGCAGCTGAAAGACATTGACATGAATTATACTATGTGAGGATATACATTTACATATATGTCTTGATAGATACTCATATATAATTTACCATAATATTGTTTTTCTAATTAAAAGTAATTGTTTTTGACTGAGCAAAAATCCCAACGTTTAAGATAGCTCTTTTATGGATCTTTCAAATGGAAATCTTGTAGTTACCACTGTACTATATGGGTGGGTGGGTCAATACCAGGTAATTTTGCATGGACGAACCTGAACTTATGCCAGTGTTATAGGCTATTTATATTGTTATTTTAAACACAACAATAAAGTCAAGTACATACCTTGAGGTGCATAACTTAAGTTATTGTAACTGTATTTAATCTTAACAATTAATTGAATTACAAGTGTTTTTGCAACGGTAATCATCTGATTACATTTTAAAATGTGTACTGATTAAAGAGACTGAAAATGTGTGATAAGCTGGCGCTAAGCATGGCCTAAACCAAACAAATTACAAATGGTCCACGGAGGATGTAATATTCATCACGATCCCAGTGTAATACATTCCAGTCCATTTTTATATTTGTGAAATTCTGATTGGTAAATGTAAATTTTATTATTTTAAAACTTTTTTAAATTACTGAAAATTATATTTTCGTAAAGTAACATTGTTTGAATCATACAATAGTTATGATTCATTGTAGTTATCAAGTCTCTTCAAGTGTTTTAATTAAATTAATATTTCAGAATACTCGGTTCTCAGAGACTGAGAAACTTAAACTATACACTTTAAGAAGAGACATCGTAAATTAATTTATATAGCTTACTTTTTACGATACCATAGTATCTCATAAAATTATGATTTATATGAAAAACATGATTAGAAAGATTTATAACACAGCAATCAATAGATTTCATTTATCACATAAGTATTTAAAAAAGGTAAAACCGTTTTGAATATTAACAAATTATTTTATGACTATCTATATTCATGACAGAGAACATCTATATGGACCAACAAACTGGACGATAATCGGAATATTGCCCCTTTGAAGTTCAATATTCATATTTATCTTCAAAATATAACCATTAGAAGGCTATATTTTTTAATGAAAATAGCAATGGCCCGGAATCATTGTAAATAATATTTGTGAAAAATTCAGTTTAAAAAAATATATTTATCTTATTGTAAGACTGATGGGATATTTATAAAAGTTGTACATCTTCTAGTTTATATATGCACTTAATTATTTATTTACACTAATCTATATCTTATAATAGTATAACATTATAAACTACACATATTATGAGCTTGATAAATTTGGTTTACTATTTATGGAGTTAAGTTGCATTATTTATTATTGAAAGTTTTATATGTAAGGTTTTTAGTTTAATAATAGTTTTGTTTTTATCAATTTATGTAACCTTGAGACCTACCATTCATGATAATATATATTTAAATTGCTTCCAAGACATATAAACGGCTCTAAGTAGGACACATTGGGTCCGAAACATGTTTTATTGTATACCCTGATGACTAATATTCTATTACAGCATTAGTTTTTTTTAAAGTGACGTTTATATTAGGAACTTAGTAGGTATAGTTAGTATGTACTTTTTCTACATAGGATTGTTCTTTAATAACACACGTTTCAAATGTTAAAATATCTTATTTAAAAACTACTTTTTACCCCAAAAAATAAGAAGTATTATTGTACTATATTTTTTATTTAATTTTTTCTTTTTCATTTTTTGTTATACACAATTTGGCACAAAAAATCCTCTATTTACTTTATTTTACTTCATGTCTCTTCAGTTTGTATAAATATTTTACGTTATATTCACCCTGTTAAATTGGGTATTTAATCCTTTCTAATAATAATATTTCTGTTTATCACCAAGTTTATACCTTTTAGCTAAAACCCAACTTTAGCTAAAATATTGAAACTATAAATATTTGCTAAGCTAAAGAAGTTCTTCCTTAGTTACCTCAAAACTGCAGAGACAAGCATTAGATACAAATCCATGTTGTTATATTTGCAATAAAAAACTCACAAAACAAAATCTCTAAATGTATGAATACAGACGAGAGAGAGCCGTTGGTTAGGGAGTTGAGGAGTGTTGGGACAGTGCGTGAGCAGAATTTGCTAGCTATATATATATATTATTTTGTTCTAGTTGGCTTCTAAGTTGATTTGAGTCAAATTTGTCATGATGAGTGTTGTTGTTTAGTAATATTTAATGGTTTGGATTCATAAATAAGACAGTGAATTAGTAATGAAGAGTTACATTTTTATTCATTCCAAGGTTCCAGTACCTTAATCACCATGGTGGTGGCAGTTTTACCTTAAGCTATCATATTTGTTGGATATCAAAACCAGCCGCCGGCCCAATACCGTTACAGTGGTGACAATGCAGTGGGATTATTACTTTTAAAGTGTGAACTTTGAACATTAAAGTGCTGTATGGCCTTTATGTTTTGCGTCTCTAAGAAACTGTGTGACAATAAATTTATCATGTGTTTTAAAAGAAAAAGTGTAAAAATAAATAATAAAAATTTGTAATATCTTTAAAATTGGTCCAATAACGTCGCTGATTATCTTGGATATAGAGTTTGGTGATTTGACCATTATTCACATGGTATTAATGTCGTAAATGACGACGGAAACCACCATTTTGAAGAAGACAGTGTCACGTCACTGACCGGAAGAAGACAGCCAGCCAGTCATGATCAAGTGTCCAGCCCAGGTATAAACAAACAACGCAGACAGCCCGTCAGCCACAACCTCCTGTATTACGTTGCCGTCAACAACAATGATATGTTTCTGGATTTATTGTTACGATGAGAGTTATAGTTGTTTTATTATTATTGTAACTCGTAAATCAGTTTGAATTTACTCCGAAACATTGGCAAAATAAATAGTTTAATATAAACATATTACAATATAAGTGAGTAGTATAAAGTAAATTAAGTATTTTAAGTTTGTGCCATTAAGTGCTTTGGGTCTGTTACTCTGCAGCATTGAAGAGTAACATAGCTATTAAAAGAAAATTATTGTGAAGTTTTATAATACTAATGAGAAAGTTAATCATTATTTAAATTGATAGTAAAAGGAAATTATTTTGAGCTAAAAGTTACCTTCCATGTCAGGTTGTTGCCTCCAGGGCACTTGAGACACTTTAAATTAAGCTTTATAGAATATAATAGAAAAGATAACCCTTAAAAAACAAATTTAGATGAAATATAATGTGAAATAATTGTTTCTGCTTTCCCAAAGGTTTAGGGAATGCCAATGTTTCAGCTTCCATTTGTCTAATTGGTTTACCATTACAATCCTATATTCATTAATTGCATTATTTGGTTTTGAATACTTGTTAGGTTTGCGCAGTAATTAATCATTGTTTAGTTAATTAAGTATTGGTATTATCAATTGATTTCTGTCTGCATTTTGTACGTTTATGTAACAAGATTAATCCTATAAAAGGAATGAGAATTCAATATTTGAAAACCATGACACAAGGTTTACATGAAGCTAGATAAAGATAATTATAATTATTGCTCTAGACGATAATATTCACTGAAACTACTTAAATAGAAAATGTTAACATCTGAGTTACATTACTGAATTAACAATTTTCATCTTTAAGTTTAGTTAAAGGTAGGCTTTTACTTTCTTTTAGTTACATTATTAGGCTGAAAATTATTTTAGCCTGTTGCATTTATATACAACTTATTAACCTCTTGTTAGTAGTCTACTTGATAAGCTAATTTATAATTACACTAAAACGTATCTGTGAGATAGTCCAATACTAAAAAAAAGGTTCAACACATTCCAAGATAGATATTTGATTTAGCAAACGTCAGTAGTATATATGGTATGGTTTGTTGTCAGCTACCATTATTAATTATAAAGCTGCAATGTATATTTGGATAAATATCCAAAATTCATGATTATATATTCATGATATAAAGTAAAGTGATCTCTTGTCACAAAGCTAAGTCCAATCCATCGAGCCATCTAACACCTGCCTCACTGATTCTGTCTATGCTGACCAATCCCAATCCAATGATAATAATAATATTTATTTGTTCCATCAACCTTTCACAATATTACATGTACATACATTTTGAAGTCTTAGGAACTCAAGAATTCAGCTTCCAGGTTCTAAAATATTCTTCGAGGGCTACAAGGTCACTTGTAAGTGTTTCTTCAATAGTTGTGAAGTTCTAATGTTGGTAAGCTAAAGCTATCATCCGCATATATAAATTGTCTAGACTTTGTGATTGGGATGTCAGCAGTAAACACGTTGAATAAAATTCGAGCAAGTACAAACCCCTGTAGCTGCCCATCCTTCAGCTGTCTAAAAGAGCTTTCATCACGACCAAGATAAACTTTTATTAGCCTGGCACTAGGCATTGACTGCAATAGTCGCAATAGAATGGGACAGGGAAGGAGGCTGTAGAACTTCAACAACAAACCTTTGCTCCATACTATGTCATAAGCTGCTGTAAGATCAATAAACGCTGCAGATGTTTTCAACTTCTTTACAAACCCATTTTTGATAAATGATGTCAGAGCTAGGATCTGGTCACTATAACTTCAGCCAGGGCGAAAACCAGCCTGCTCAACTGGAATATTAGAATTAAGAATGGGTGATAGTCTATTGTATAACAGCCTTTCTAGCAACTTATAACAAACACTAGGAAGAGATTTTGGGCGATAACTTTCCAATCGCTCAGGATCTTTTCCAGGCTTCAGAACAGCTACTAGTTTTGATCGCTTTGCCTGTAGCTAAATCTAATTGTAGGCGGTTGGAAGCCATTGTTTCACTTTGCTACCAGCATGGAGCAGAAATTCCAGAAAGATACTGTCAAGACTGGCTGCTTTCCCTGCTGGTATAGCAGAAATCGCTCTATCTATCTCTTCCTCCGTGAAATTTCTGGAGACTTACAAGAGACCATTTGGCTCTTTTTTATTTTATTCAACTTGCAAAGCACATGTTTGTCAGAAGGATGGCGGGTTGACTTTGATAAGCTGACTATCTGTTTTGCTATATTAGAGGCCTTTGGGCGGAGCACTTCTCTTTGATTTGGAGATTTACCAGTAGAGAGTTTCCTTAAAAGTGACCACACTTTTCTACTGCTGTGGGTAAAGTTTATATCTTCAACAGTTTTAACCCATTTTTCTCTTCTGGTACTGTCAAGAGGGTGCAGCAGCAGAAAAGCTGTGTTGGAGTTTTCGGTGGTATTAAACTCTTTATAAAGGTCATCTGATTCCTTACTCCATCCTAGTATATACTCCTTTCTGTATCCTCTTGGTATGCAAGCTTTAGCAATGGACGAGAAGAGATTTGTAAAACGATCGTAATTTCTTATTGTAGGAGGAATGAACCTGATGCTATTATCATCAAGCCTAGTGGTAAAGGCATCCCAGTATGCTTTATTAAAATTCCATCTGGGTCGTGGAAAAGATCGAATTATGGGAATTTGGATCCCCAATGAAACCAGTACTGGCCTATGTTAAGAGTGGGGAAAAGCATCAAGAACTTTTTTCCTAATTGGCTTTGATCTTAGTGGTAGTTCACATGAGCAGAAGCTTAAGTCACGGGAGTAACCTCGACGCCAACAAGCTGAATAAAAAGTGGCTTAATCTTTAGCATCAAAGATCGGTAAAAGGTTATTCATTTCAGCCCAGTCAGCAAGCTTTCTGCCATTCTCATCGTCGGTGTTGTAACCCCATTGGCTATGGTGACTGTTAAAGTCCCCCACATAGAGGTTTGGGTGTTCAAAACTAGGCAAACTCCTATCGTTAGGCCACTGGATGTTTAGAGGCTTATAAACATTAACTAATGTAGTTTCCGACACTTGGATTGCCAAGACAAAGATGTCAGCATCAGAGCTCTTCCAGGTCATCATGCTTCACGTAAGTTGCAATACCGTAAATCCTATGCCGGGAATATTTCCTCTTGCACTATTAATCTTCGATGTGGGTCTCTTGGAGTGCAAGGATATCAACATTGTTTTCATGAACCCTACTGATGCACTCACTCTTCGCCTTGCTTAAACCCTCAGCGTTAAAATGTACTACGTTTAAAACAGATCCTATTAATTTTAAATTAGCTTGGTCCTCAAAAGGACCTTTTGTAGTTTTGTGGTAGCTGCCATAGCTTGGAGATCACAAAATCGTGACAATTCAGCTACCAGATTTGATGCTCCTGTAGAACTACCAAGGGTGTACGTACAGCTTTAAAGAATTGCTTTGAACGCGAACATCATCACACCCCTACACATCAGTAGTGGAAAGTTGGGAGTTCCGATCCAAACTTATGAAGTGGTAACCTTATGGATTGTTGCATATTCAATCAATTAGATTTTGTAATCAGACACAAATCTATTAAAATATTATTTTTCAAACTTAATATTGTTTTGAACTTAGAAAAATTTTAAAATGGCATCTCGAGTAGAATTTGATGGCCAAATCGTTGAGGTACAAGACACTTTTGATGCTACAGTATTTCTACCAAAGTAAAGAGACTTGAACTGTCTATGGCTGAACATAATGAAACAGTAAGAGTAGACAGAACTGAAAATATGGATTTAATACTCGCTGCTGATAGCACTAACCGAATTTTGACTTAGTGTCAAGTGTGCCTACATTAGATGGTAATCATGCTGATTTAGTAAATACCTTTTTTGACAAAATTGATAGTATTGCAGAGCTAAGCAGTTGGACAGACACACAGAAACTACGAGTAATAAAATTGAAATTGACTGGAGTGCATTAGAATATGCTCAGTCGGATTACCGATATAAGAGTGCTGTTCCTCACGAGATTTGAAGGAAGCATTGATTGAAAGCTTTGGAGACAGCCTACCCGATCATTTCTACTTTGAGCAGTTAGCCAGCATTAGACAGAATAAAGAAGAACAATTAATTGAGCTGTTTGCAGATAGAGTAAACAAAGTCTGTGACAAGACTATCAGAATTACAGACAACCCGGAAGTCAATGGCATTTTAAGACATGAAGCAGATAGGAGAGCAATGGATGCTTTTGTAAGAGGAATATATGGAGGAGATGGGTCGACAGACCAGAATAAAATTTCCCATATCATTTAAGGAAGCTGTAAGTACCGTAGTACCCATAAAGAATCTTGAAAGAAAACTTCACTATGAAGAGGAAGGACTGAGAAGAGTTTTTGGTGCCGCCACACCTCCTCAGACCTGTTATAACTGTGGTCGAAAAGGACACATTGCCAAGAATTGTTGGCAGAGCAAGTTTCAACCCCAAAACGGACATCGTAGCTATTCTGGACAAGGAAGACACCGAGAAGCTAGTTATCAAGAGAGGATGAGAACTTCGGTTGTACCTTACTGCAGTAATTGTAGAAGACAGGGACATTCCACTGACAATTGCTGGACTGCTGCTGGAAGAGAACATAGTAGCAGAGGAAGAGGAGTTTTTCAAGGTCATCATCAACCACCAGGAATGGATTGAGGATTCAGTCAGAGGAAAACTATTATTGAGAACTCAAGGATGCCGCTGGGAGCCCCGGACACATCTAAATCTGGATCATACTAATACAAGAAGAGGGTTCAGACAGGCGAGCAAAAACCTTAAAGCGATACCAGAGTTAGGACAAAGTTCAAGTCAGGAATTAGTAGTGGATGGAGCTATTAGTGGAATGATAGGAATTATTGTAGTTGATACTGGTGCTCATATTTCTATAATGGACCGAAGAGTTGTAAAGAAGGAAATCATGCCAACAGATATTAAGGGTATTACGGGTTCCAACATGAAAATCTACGGCCAAGCAAAGGAAACCTTCAAACTTGGGCCAGTGGAAGGATTTATTGATGCCATTTTACCATGGTAATTTTAATATTAGGTTACTCATGAATTAATTATCACTACAATAGTGTATATAGAATACAGGAGATTCATAAATACCATACACTTAGATGGGTATAGAAGTCGACAATACCGTATGCACTAAAAGCAGCTAAAAGGTTTAATAATTAAATATACTTTTATAATCTCTGACCTACCTGAAGATTTTATTACAATAATTGGATATGATATTTTGTGGTGGCAAAAAGCTGTTATCGACCTTGAAGTATTATTCATGAGGAACAAGCCTGTCGCACAATTGTATAGTAGAGATATCAACTCAGGATGTTACAAACTGAGCGGACGTGGAATCAAAACAAATAACCATATGAAAGACCCAGCAAGTTATAAAGCCAAAGATTTTTGCATGCTAACGGATAACCTCATGGCATATTGCAGAACAAATCTTACTATACCTGCCTGTTCAGAAATCTTAGTAAACGTAAAAATTGGGAAGAACTCGTTTAAGTAGTTCAAACCAAAGCTTTGAAAGAGGAACTGCAAGTAGAGTTCTAGTTAAGTCAGCATTTGTCAAGGTGCATAGAATATATGTAGCCAGAAGTTTAACTAAAGTAAATAATGGTACTTGCTGGACTAAGATTGTAAACATGACCTCAGATAATCTCATTGTTTACAAAAATACCTTTATTTGTAGTTTGTCAGAGCTCCCAGATAACGAGCATGAAATAGATGAGGTGTCTGTGCAAGCAAGAGCACGTGTTTGCTTTACAAAAGAATGCACATAAGAGTTTAAGGCAAAAGTTGATGAAAAACTTCAACAATTATCGGAGATAGAAAAAATTAAAGTCAAAGACTGCTATATGATTATAGCAATATATTTTGTCATGAAGGTATAGGGAAATTTAGGATGTACTTAAAAAGTGAGTCACGTAATCAACACAGACAATCAACCACCAATAAACAAGAGACCAAATAAAGTCCCACAATCTCAAAGACAGGTATTACAAGATTTAATTCAGGAACAGTTAGATAAAGGTACCATAATACCTAGCACATCACCATGGTCAGCTTCTGTAGTCATTGTACCAAAGAAACCAGGCCTAGGCAGAGTTTTGACATATAGAATGTGCATTGATTACAGAGAATTGAATAAGTGTACAGTACCAGTAGTTTATCCATTGCCTGATATCTATGAAACTCTTGATATGTTAGGGGGAGTAGATATTTCACTGCTTTAGGTCTAAACTTAGGTTTCTTTCAAGTGAAAATGCATCCAGAAAGTTCAGAAGAAAACTGCTTTTAGTACTCCAGATGGACACTATATAAACGAATGCCAATAGGATTGATAAATTCACCTTCAGTATTCCAGAGATTGATAGATTCAACATTAAGAGGACTAAAAGGCAAAGCATGCTTACCTTACATGGATTTAACTTTCGTACATCTGTGTAGTCTGGTAATGCTAGTGTATCACTCAAGCGTGAATGAGTTGTATGAATGGGTTTGAGTGGTGTGTGAATGTGAGCGGATGTTGCTGAATGAGGGTGATAGCGGTGTGAAAGAAAACATAATAATAAAGACAGGTTCTAAATTTCTTTGATCTTGGGTGAACAGAAAAGCAATAAATTGTAATTGTACTATGTAAAGTAAAGTTGTACATGAATCAGAGAAATGACAATAATTGAGAATTTAACTGAGAATAATGAGAAGTTAGATGTATAATAATGGGTAGAGAGTAAGAGTGTAAAACTTGGTATCATTAATGAGTATATACCAATAAATTAGTTTTATGTAGCATTGTTTTGAATATTTATGTACTTTAGAGAACAATAAGAATTGTGTATAAATATTGTTCCAAATTAGAGTCATATGCCTATTGTTTCAGGAGTAGTGCTTGTTGCTATCTCCACTAGTAGCTTGGAGAGTTCAGGTGTGGTTTTCAAGAGGTTAAAGGACAGTGTTATTGCTGATAATGAATGGAAGATTGTTTTGGACTTGCATCTTCCATTCATCTTTGGACTCATGGAAGATTGAAATTGTGGATGAACTTCTAACTCTTAAAACTGCCTGTGGAGAAGTGAAAACCCATTTAAATACTAGTGTAAATAAATGGGATGAACATTTTTAGTATGAATTAAAACAAATGGAAACTAGTTTAAGTGTTTATGAAGGTGACATTCGTGATTTACTGCATCTTTGAGTTCCAACTAGCAGACCCAAAAGACGCCTTATTAATGTGGGAGGATACGCTTTGAAATGGTTACCATATTTGGAGTATCCACTAGTGAGGATCTTGACCTCATAAGTTTTAAGGTTGATTAATTTAAATTGCTAAATGGTGCTATTGTTAATTAAAGAAGGGATCAACTGACTGTTATGAAAGATATGAACTCTAAAATACACTGAGGTGCAAAAAAAGTGGGACACTCAGTTTTTTTTTAAAAATGTCCTTGGCTTAAACCAATTTGGTCCTCATGAATTATGTTTATATAAATAAATCTAGTGCATGAGTTCCAGTTCTAAGTGAAAACCGCTCATTTCCTTATATGAAAGCTGATAAACATGTTCATTAGTCTCATTCTACATGTATATTATTGTCATAAGGTACTTGTGAATTCTTATCAAGCCAAATCTTGATCTTTGTACATCACTGCCAGCCACCATGTTCTCATTCCTGTTTTTGATTGTAACTGTTACAGTTGTAGTTAAAAAGTGTAGTGCATTTGTGACTTGTAAATGCCTCTTTCACCAGTGAATGCTGCTAGAGTGGTGGCACTAGTTGAAAATGGCAATAGCGTGTGTCGGGTGGCGGAGATCACAGGATTTTCACGTTCAAGAATTAATAGAGCTGTTATCCGATTCAGGCTGACTGGTAATTATGGTAGGAGGCCAGGATCTGGTCGTAGCCGAGCAACTAGTGCTCGGGATGATCGGTTTATTGTTTCATTGAGTCTACGGAATCGGTTTTCAACTTCTATTGAATTGGCTAATGAACTTCAGAGGGTTCGGAGAATGAATGTTAGCACATAGACACAAGAAGACGGTTACAGGAAAGAGAATTAAATGCTTGTCGGCCTGCCACTGGCCCAAGACTCACAGCACATTATCAGCAAGCTCGTTTGTAATTTGCAAGAAACCACTTAAACTGGACAACCGACCAGTGGAGCCGAGTATTATTCTCAGACGAGTCTAGGAAGTGGAATATCAGGAGAAGCTCGCACGGACTTAGTCGTTCTTCATAGAGGAACTACTAAGTCCTCTATGAAAAATGGTCAGACCCTGACTTTAAATGGTCAGAGGTATGTGGAAGAGGTTCTAGCAGAACTGTATATGCAGGATTTGTTGGGCCAGATTTTGTTTTCATGCATGACAATGCTCGACCTCATACCGCTAGAGAGGTGCAAGATTACCTTCAGGAAGTGCAAATCAGTACAATGGAGTGGCAAGCACAAATCCCTGACTTAAATCCTATTGAACACATCTGGGATCAGATTAGGAGGGCAATTAAAATCAAGGTGGCGAGCTGCTAACTTTGGATCGCCTTCGACAGGCTGTACAGGTAGAATGGAATAATATTGGTCAACAAAACATACAGAATATAATTGAAAGCATACCTAGGCGAGTGGAAGCAGTCATCAGAGCTCGAAGAGGAAATACGAGGTACTGAACTTTCTGAAATGGAAAACTTAAAACCCATCAAGTGTTGCCAATCCTAAAAGAACAATGACTCGTTTTAGTTGCTTTAAAGTATGAAAACGCTATTTTTACTTCTTATCAAATTACCACATGATGCATTTTAAGTAACTGATTTGATTTATTTTGTTTTATGTTATTTTTTTGTTAGTAATTGTGTTCAAGTTGGTTTAAACTAAGACCACTACAATGTTCCACTTCTTTGCACCTCAGTATAGTAGCTAATTCACACGCTGTTAAAGAATTAGTTGATCAGACCTCTAAATACAATAGTAAAGTCTCAACTTCTTTGAAAAACTATGTTACACAAACTTATAAGGTATATCGTACTATAATTAGGCATTGGAATGTAACTAGTGTGCTAAGACATTTAGGTCAAGCGATTGATGAAGCTAAACTTAGAATAGTAGAATTTAGGCAATCCTTAGAACAAGTTATTTGTGGTAAAATACGTAGCAAGTTATTAGGCCCTCATGATTTTATTAAGATTTTGAATGAGATTGAGAAATTGATACTGACACATTTGAAACTCATACTATCAGTAAATGAAGAAGATATATTACTATATTCTGACTTATGTTCAGTACAAGCTTGAGCCACATCCTCTGGAATAAGATTAGTTGTAAAAGTACCATTAACTTCTATTGACAGGATAGTTGAAAGCTATAAGGTTGAATTAATACCTTTGTTTCATGTAGATAATAGGCATTGGGTAAAGTAGGATCGTAAAACTTAGTACTTGTTGATTTCTAAAGACAGACGATACCGGCAAAAGTAATAAAATATTCTCTAGGATAAGTGGTAATATTAGGTATACAAGAAATATAACTCATTTACATATACCAAATATAAAGAATATGAGAGTAATGAAACTAGCGTATTGACTTTAAATCTCAGTGTAATTCTAAATGCTCTCAAGAGGTACAAAGGAGAAACTACCACACAGTGATATTGATATTAAATTGGACAACCTCCTAAAAGACTTGAATAAGAATGTCATCATTGTAAAAATATATAATAGTGAATTAATCTATTTCTTTGTATGTTTAGTTGTAGCCTTTATTTGTATATGTTCGTAGTTTGTATTTGTCGCAGGAAAATATTGAGATCATGGCTAGCATTTAAGGGAGAAACCAAACTACAACAGACAATGAACCAAATGACAGTGTGCGCTGATGATGGCTCTCCTTTAGTACAAATTATACAAGAGACTTTGTAAGATTAAATGCTCCAGAGCCTATTGATTTATTTGTAATTAAAACTTTTGTTCAAAATAATTGCTGCTGAGGCCCTTTTAATAATACTGAAATTATTTGTTTATTATGTTAATTAATTAGATTTAGATTTTTTGTATTACCAATATAGTGATGTTTATGTCCACTGTGGTATTCCTTATCAGCAATGAATTCGTTATTCCTTGCATACATACCAATGTAAATATGAACAAATTATTAAAAAGGAACAATTTTCTGAAAGATAGCATTGTGAGTAGGCTGTCAAAGTGTGTGGAATATTGTAATAATCACTACTATGCTGAAGGTTTTACAATCAGACCAAAATTGAGCTCGTTATCGTCGAACTGCTAAAAGTTAAGGTTTTCTGCACCTTATTGTTTGGATACAGTACTCTCTATTTTGGAGGTTAGTAAACATATTACAAAATTAACTACGATAGGCGTACTTTGCTTACCCAAATCATATTTATCACGTAAATTACAAAAAGGCTAAAGCAATGTATCCAGTAACCTACAAACTTACTACACATACTTAGTCTAACGTAATAAAAATCCTTCTATAAACTTAGGGCCTACCTACCAGTCTAATATAACCTACTCCTCGCTAGTAAATATTGAGCAATATTTATATACTCAGTATTGGTCCAATTACATAACCCTTCATGATTAAGATGAAATTCCTCACAATTTGAGTAGGCCGACCCACAGGGCTATTAAAAAAAATAAATAAAGAACTTCATTTCAGGACAAGGCCTCTGCTCTTCACAAAAATTACTAAAACTGCATAAATGTCCTTAGGCTGTGGCCACACGGGCTACAATCTGTCACTGGTAGTAAACAGTAAAATGTGGCATACTTTTAGGTTGCATTGGTATATGGAGGTGTTCATAAAGAGCAGTAATCTGTCACTTTAGCTTAGCACTTCCATATATATTAACCCTAGGTTAGTGTGGTGAGTAATAGTAACATTATTAGTGTGGTGGGAGTCAGACCGAAAATCTAAAAACCCTATTAAAATTGTTTATATCAAAATGTTTATAAATAAATTAGTATTTTTAGAAAAACCATACAATGTTTAATGCATTTTCATTGTTTTTCATGGTTTTATAAACTTTTTTTGTGATTAAGAAAAATACCCTAGGTTAGTGTGGTGAGTAATAGTAACATTATTAGTGTGGTGGGTGTCAGAGACCGAAAATCTAAATACCCTATTAAAATTGTTTATATCAAAATGTTTATAAATAAATTAGTATTTTTAGAATAAACATACAATGTTTAATTCATTTTCATTGTTTTTCATGGTTTTATAAACTTTTTTGTGATTAAGAACCTTCTTTACTCTGTAGGATTGAGACCATAACGTGTTTAGTGTGGTTGGGTGTCAGGGACCGAAACGGAAGTTGTGCACAATTGCAGTCGTTAAACAATAATGCCACTTCAAGGTCATGCAAAGGCTCCTCCTAGAGGAAGGTATTGGGAAGGGGAAGGGCGTATTCTTACCCGACTGCAATATTTTCTTCTTAGAAGTACTAATTGGTCTCTCAGACCGCGCCACACTAACGTAGGGTTAAAGCAACCTAAAATTGTTGCATTTTACTGCTTACTGCCAGCGACAGATTGTAAACTGCATGGCCACAGTTTTATAAGAGTTCATAAGCTTAAATTAGCCTACCTCACCTTTTTATCATTAAAATGACTTTTGTTTACATAACTTAAATCAAGCAACCATAAAAAACTGTAGTTTGAGGATTGAAAATACTTACTAGCATATGAATTTCGTATATTTGAATTCAGTTGTTTAATGCATGCTGACTGAAACATGCGGGAGTTGAAAATAAGTGTTTTCCCAATCAAACTAAATGTAGAAGCTGCCATTCTGTTAAAAATGTCTAAGAGACAAAGTCTAAACTAAGTAACTTACTGCTAATCTAAACGATCGTATTAACAGATCTGAAATTTTAGCCGGTAGGCCTAGATGCGTCCTAAAAATTTAATGATTTATAAAAACTATAATACAACCAGTCTGGAATTGATTAAGTACAGAACAAACTATATGAAAACAGGAAACGATTAAACAAGTTCAAAGTCCAACTTAAGACATCACAAAAGTTTCCAAACAACGGAATAGGGGAACGACCAAATAATTACAACTTAAATGACATGACGTTAAATTAACTGAAGTGAACAGTTAAGAGAACGTCTCTATGGTAAGCATTTGCTTTGTTTTTCAGTGACAGTTATGAACTCTTATCAAATCTATTTATATAATAAAACGTCATTAATTCATACAGTTATGGCACAGGGTTGTTTTATAATGAGGTTATGGATTTAATTAATTCAATTTGACGGCAAAGCAGAAGACGAATAATTACAATCCTCTAGCAGAAGCAGAAATAGCATACATATGGAATATTTTGTTTCACCTGTTCTAGCATAGAGTTTTCTAGGTTGTAGTCTAGGGTTGTATTATAAGAAAATTAGTCTTTTATGTTCGATGGAGGAGTTAGGAGAAAGTTTGTGAACAATAGCTGATGGCCTAGCAGAAAAAACTCCCCAATTAATAATGTAAATAAAAACGAAACCAAATATTATATAGTTATTTTTACCTGATAAAAGAGCATACAATAAGTCCGAGCATAAACTGAGCAAGGATATGATGAACTAGACGACGTATTAGCATAGACCTTCTATTATACTAGAATAATAGAACTAGGTATAATAGAAGGTCTATGGTATTAGTAGTTTTTTTGCTGTACGAACGATGTGAACTCAGGTTACTGTGATAGTGAAATTCTTGCTCACTCAACCAAATTACTCAAACATGTTTCAAATGCTAAGCCGATTATTGTAGGACTTCCGTCCAGGCGATCGATGCTCACATGAAAAAATGTATTTCAAAAATTAATTTTGCAAACCGTTTCTCAAAAAATCAATACCACGTTTGTGTCTCTGAGTTCACCCTCAATTCACAATTCTTTCTACTTTACGCGATTTAGACTACACATTAAGTTGGCTTGAAAAAAGGATTGCAACGCTCCTCCTTAAGTACATTGTGATCATTTTTTTAAAAGCAGTTTGAATTTTTGAAAATACATCTACGTTAAATGCCTTGTTCAGAACCGTTTCCGATGTATATAAAGCACTTGATGAACGCAATCATGATTTTTTTTATTTATTTATTTATTTATTATTATGATTAACGGCATATGATTTTTAACAAAATTGTATACAAGAAAATTTAGGCTAAAAATAGAGAACAGAAAAATAGAAAACAGAGGTTAATAAATATGGTAATTATCAGTGCTTAAAGAATTAGTTGGATAATAATATACAATTGAGAACAATCAAGTTAACATGTACATATAAATATATGCAATAAATATACAATGAATTCAACAATTTGTGTTGATATAGTATAAGTGATATAAGCGATAACAAGGATTAATATTTTGTAAATGTAACATAATAATATCTAACAAATATGCAAATTCTAACACGAAAATATAAATAAATACACATAACATGATGAATGGTTTGACAATCAAGATGACTTTAGACTGCAATGGGTGTGAATGAATAGTAAAAAATATGTGAATGAGTGTGATGAAATAATAAATTACAACATTGGTAAGGGTGGCGGTGGTGATTGAATGAGCTATAGCTGGAGAAAGCCTCAAGATTCATCATTCTCTCCCCGGGTGATCATCTTCTTGAACCGAGCAGCACCACAGTTAAAGAAATCAATGTCTGAAGGTAGGGTGTTTCCTGTGCGTTGCAACCGAACCATTGTACTGTGCTGTGCATATGATGTAATGTGGTGTGTTCTGGCAAACAGCTCCCTGGATCTGGTAGAAGCTGGAACGTGGAAATAAATCAGTGCTAGAAGTTCCGGACAGCGAATCTCACCATTGATGATCTTGAAAAGAAACATAAGATCAGATGTCCTTCTTCGCAATTCTAGCGATTGCAAGCCCAGTGTTACAGCCAATTCATCAACAGGAACTTCAGAGAAGCGATATCCTAGTCGTAGACCCACCAGCCGGATAAAGCGAGTTTGAATGGATTGCAGTCTTTCGATAAGGAAATCCTGATACGGTGACCAGACGGTTGAACAATACTCAAGATGGGACCTAACCAAGTGATAGTAAAGAGTCTTCAAAGCTGTTGGGGATGTGAAGAAGCGAGAAAACCTTATTATCAGACCCAGGACACTGTTGGCTCGTTTGCAGATGTAATTCACATGTAGCTCGGGTCTCAGATTCGGGCAACATAGCATTCCGAGGTCTTTTATCTCATACACTCTCTTCAGATTGACACCGTTGAGTGTATAGTCATTATGTATCACAGACTCAGTCCTATGGAATGTTATGACGACACACTTGGATACATTAAGGGCCATAAGGTTATCAGAGCACCATTTCTCCACGATCAACAAGCTATTTTGAAGTGCTACACAATCATCTATGGTGTTGATGGACAATTAGAGCTTGATATCGTCTGCAAAGAGCAAATGCTTGACTTCTAATGCCTCTGATAAGTCATTAATGAAAAGGTTGAATAACATAGGACCCAGATGTGAGCCCTGTGGTACTCCAGATGACGCAATGAACTCCTGTGAGTTGGCAAAAGCGTATTTAACTATGAGCTTGCGATTATCCAGGTAAGAAGAGAACCATTTCAGGAGCGGTCCATGGACTCCATAACGGGACAACTTGTCGAGCAGAAGAGGATGGCAAACACGATCAAAGGCCTGTGCAAAATCTAAATATATGGCATCAACTTGCTGGCGATTTGAAAAGGAAGATATAACATCAGATTGAAACAGCACTAAGTTTGTAGCTGGAGATCTGCCTGGAGAGAAGCCATGTTGTGATGAGGAGATATGGCACTGAAGCAAAGGGAAGATCTTGGAGAGAACCAATTTTTCAAGCATCTTGGACAGGGTAGACTGTATAGCAATAGGCCTATAGTTTCCCGCTTCCGAGAGGACCCCGGATTTATGGATAGGGACAATATAGCTTGATTTTAGGGCTTCAGGGAATATTCCATTAGCTATTGACGCGTTAAAGAGATGCTGTAATGGTCCAGTTAGGGTGGAGTGACAGTGCTTAAGGACACTCGGTGGGATACAGTCTGGACCGCATCCTTTCCTCTCATCTAGACTAGTCAAAGATCTTTGAACGTCATCGTAGGTGAAGAAGCAGGAATTGATTGCATTGTACGATTCATGATGGTTTGAAGTGGGGAGCTGTTGGGGCTTAGTGAAAACAGAGGCAAAGAACTCAGCAAACAATTCACACTGTTCCATGTTGTCGTTGGCTGTACGTCCATTGTATGTCAGCGTTGATGTGGCGGTTTGGTTCTTCTTCAGGCTCTTGACAAAGTTCCAAAATGCATTGGGTCTGTGAGGGAGAGTGTTTTGAATGTGTGAAATATAGCTGTACAAGCAGGTTTGAGAAAGTTGTCTGCATCTCGAACGGGTCTGTGAGAATCTGTAGTAGCAACCATCGTCTAAAGTCCTCTTGTAAAGTGTATGCAGTCTCTTTTTCTCAAAAACAAGTCTTCGCAGTTCTGGACTGAACCAGGGTGGGAAAGATGGCCCAACTTTTATCATTGGAGTATGCTGCTGTATAATATTTTTAATCACGCCAATTACTTCCGAAAAAGCCAATTCTACATCAGGAAGTGACGATACGATGAGAGAGTGCAGGTCAGCAGCTTGAAGATCATAGTGTACATTTATGAGATTACATTTCCTATAGTTGGGGACAAATGAAGTAGCCGACTTAGAGACTGCTGTCACAGGTAAGAGTATTTTTTATATATTTTTGGTAAGGCGTTCGAACCATAAGCTGTTACTTAAGAACTTGGAACGCTTCGGAATAAGAGGTAATGTGTAGTGTTTCATCCTGTTTTAAAGACCGATTCCAAGCAGTTGAAATCCCTTACTATCTAACAATATGGCTTTTGAGCTCTCGGAGGGACTGAAAAACGCGAAGAATGATTGAATCCACCGATTTTTAACTTACAGTGGGATATTGTGTAAAGTACTCTGTTTCAATTATGTTGTTTTTTTTTTTTTTTGTGATTAAGTTTTTCTTTTGATGTCATTATATTCAAATGTATATAATTGTTCTGTGTTTAAGTGGTTGGGAGGACAAAATAGTCTTAACTTTACCACATAAATAAAGATTTTTCCAATTTTCATTTCAATCGCTGGACTCTCTTTCGAGATACCATTACACCAGGCATGGTTTGCACTTTAATGAATCAGAAAGAAGGAAGTAATACTAAAAGTAAACATAACATTGCGTTAAAAAAGTTCGTTTTCGTAATTTTTGCATGAAAAAGTAATGTAATTAATTTAGTTTACAAACTTAGATTAAGTTATAATTTTGTTAGTTGTGTAATATAATAAAACCATTACAAATATAAATGTAAATACATATTCCAAATAAATATAAATAAAACCCTGCAAATATCTTTATGGTTGTGTTACAACTTTTCAGGTAAAGCAGATCTATTGTACTAGCATAGACATTCTACTATAATCGAAGGTCTATGGAATTAGATTGGCAGCCTGATTTATTATCTTTTTGGTGTTTGCTTTGATTGGGCCAAATTTATTGTATGTAAAAGTGTTTGATGTTTATTAGTGATAACAAAATTCGCTGCTTACTACAAGTAATTATGGCCACTGCAACTAAAGAATTAGATGTCAGGTGGATTCGAAGATATAGGGGGTTTTGCGTGGCTGGTTGTGTAATATGTATGATTCAAGTCTTCCTAGCTTATATATTTTTTACAATATATGCAGATGATGGTAAAAATTTAGAAAAATATGTCGTAAGTAAAAGATCCAATTTTGAGGTTAGTTTTGTAAGATTACTACTTCATTGAGTATACTATGAATTCATGATCATTTAGGCTTTATTTTAATATATCCATATTATGCCTATACAATTTACTTAAGAGTATCGTATTGGTACAGTTTTGAAAATTATTTAATTGAAGTACTTGAATGATATGAAGATGATCGCTATTCTGGAATCTATTTAGTATTTATAGTCATTATAGAGCAGTACCAGACCTACTTTGATATACTAAGTAGGCCTGACATTTTAAAATGAGCAAGTCAAATTGAAACTTGAGCATAGGCTAGCCCTGCAAAGTTATTCTTATCTGAACTAGAATCTACAGTTTCCGGTGACAACCGCGTCAAGGTACTATCTACAATATTTACAAGAAACGTCTGGTCATCTTGTAAATATTGTAGATAGTACCTTGACGCGGTTGTCACCGGAAACTGTAGATTCTAGTTATGACACCAGCCGCTTAAGCCTAAGTTCTAAGATTATTCTTATCTGCTTTGATAATACTATCAATATAGGCCTTAATCCTCTGACTGCCAGGTAATCATTTAGGGATCATCACAGTGTCAGCTGTACCAGTGCTGTGCGTCTGTACTACGTCAGGCGATTAATTCTGCGAGTGGTAGAAAATCAGTGCTATGTTTTTGTACCTTTACACCTAAACTACTGTCATTCTATTTCTATTATTTGTTATGTTAGAACACTGTTTTCTACCATTTCTGTCACGATATAAGCGGCACATTTCAGTGCGTATTAAAGTGAACACTTTTTCTACCATAGTTACATAAAACTCAATAAAATTAAAAAGATTACATTTAATTTTGGATTTTTAATTTCAACCTCAAAAACATATGTGAAGTAATTATATGCTTCTAAACTAAATTATTTGTATGTGCTAAATTTAATATCCAACAAAACTGTGTAATTTGCATTTGGAAATAACATTTGGTTATTCATTTCAATGACTTTTTAATGTTCAAACAACTTTTTAGCCCTTTTGTACTTAAATTACATTAACTCCGGCTATTCTGTAAATTTTGATTGTATTTTTTGTTGTTGTTGTGGAGTTTCATTTATTCAGAATTAAAAAATAAGGCATAAAAGCTGAATTTCTTTATTGTTACTAATATGTAAAAGGTAATACTGTATAACCATTGTAATGAAAACTAAAAAGTACTTTATAAAAATAAATTGATAGAATATTTTCCGTTAATTCACTACTATAAGCATAACCTAACATAACTAACCTAACCAAACATAACATAACCTAAACAAACGTTGGCAATTTTTTTACGTAGCCCAGTGGCGGTCGAACACTGAAGGCCTAGAATTTGTTAGTGATAATGACGACCGTGGAATTCTACTCATGAAGATAACCTAAACAAACCTAACATAACCTAACCAAAGTAGTGATAGTGAATTAACGGTAAATGGTCCAATAGATGTACAGTATTTGATTGAAACATACCTGAACTTTTTCCAAAGAATTCTTGTTTGAGTTTATTTCTTTAAGTCTTTAATGTAAAGTCAACAATCAAATAAACAAACCAAAAACCACAAAAAATCATTAGACAGATCAGCTGTTACTAATCGTACTTGCCACTGCCTAACGAATATCGTGAGTCTTTAGAACGAGTATATACAATATAAAAAATTAAAATAAACCAGGAAATATGTTATAACAGCGCATTTCATATCAATTACAATGGAATGAGTTTCGTAGAAATTAAGTAGAAAATAACTTTTTAATACGCTAAATGTGTAAACATGAGCATTTATATAGGCGCTTGGTGTTCAACGCTCGCAAGGAGCCTAGCTACATATATAGGCTATTGGTGTTCTAAGGACTCACGCCGCTTGTCAATTTATACGCTCTTGGCATTCAACAGAATTTTTACCAAAAGACTATATATAGGTTTCTGGCATATAGAGAGTTAATAGTGAGCTTGTAACACTTTGATTTATTGCTATTTGATTTGATAATCATACAATTTACTACTCACCTAATGGATTCGAAAGAATGAGCTATATTGTTTGGTTGTATTTAAGGTTCGTGTCAGGAGAGCAGAACCCGTTAGATCGCCTGAAAGGGCAGCCTTTCATGTTTTTGTGAATAGATATTCAAAATTTGGATATTTTCATGACAATCCAATTGTTTTATAACAATTCTATTATAAGTAGGTCTATATGACAAACAAATAGAACAAATTATAAATAATAACGGTAGCTTCCGGTTACAACCGCGTCGGTCTAGGTGTTATCTACAATATTTACAATACCAAATGTTTTCCATTCTGTGATGTGGCCCTCAGTGGTATCTCTAACCATTTTAAAATATTTTTCTCATACTCATAAGAGGTTCAAAAATTATTTTAACCCTACAGAGGTCGCGTGGCAAAAATCATGCCATGAGTCACACATGGTGGATTCCACCAGGTTCAATAAAAACACATGAAATATATACAAAACGTGACTTTAATGAACTAAAACTACTGTCACATGTTCACTTACAACAAAAGAAAAGATTCTAATAAGAATTAAAATTTTTTTAACCTTAACTTGCAGATTCAATGTTAATTTTGCAATTTGAATTAGCCTTTAGTATTAACTATGGAAATTGTAACATACAATTTTTATAAAAAGTTTGGATCTATTATACTAATTGAACACCTAAAATATGATAGAGTAGTAACAAATTCAACTGAATAATGAAAAATAATAAAGAAAACTTACTGCTACAGCAAAGTACCAAATAATCAATCAATCACTGCTAGATGACTCCTGATTTTTCTCCACCGCACACTGGGAACAAGTGAAGACGGTGTGCTCCCTGCAGATGTGGCTGTGACAGACGTTACATGTAGTTTTTGTTTTACGATTTTTCTGCCAGTTGCAGAGTTCACAATGCCCTTCTACATTGACAGTTGGCTCTCGAACCTCTTCCTGGATGCCTAACATGTGCCGAATGTTCCTCTTCAATTGCCTGGGCAGTCTCTCTTCAGCTTGGCGTAATACCATGTATTTGTGGCAAAGGGCAAAGGCCAAATCTTTTAAATAATCTCTTCTAAGTTTTTTGAAGTCCCCTTTTTTGTGTTTATAAATAATGAAACTAATCAGGCCTATAGTATTAAGCAGGCTGAAAAAGACAGTCAGTGGCCATCGATTGCTAATTCTGCTCACGGAATAGCGGGCACAATATTCATCAACCACATCCACCCCTCCTTTCGTTGAGTTATAAAAAGTCAACATATAAGGCTTAAGGTTATCTCCAGATTCAGGATCTATTTCATCAGAGTGATGCATAGTTGATAACAACAAAACAATTTTTCCTTTTTTGGGCAATAGGATACTAGTGTCTTATCGTTATTCAAGGCAAACATGCTACTACGTTCTGGTCGACCTCTTGTGTTATTCATTTCAATCGGTATTTCTACTTTGTTTTTACGTAGCGTCCCAACTAAAGTTAGGTTGTGATCTTTCTTGAGAACATCTGCCAAGGGGATAGAAGTGTACCAATTATCTGTGGTAATATTTCTTCCAGTGCCACTTAGAAGTTGTACAATTCTGGAAACAACAGCAATATCGGAGTCATTCACTGCAAATGGACCTGGTGGTTGCTTTCCTGTGTACACTTCTAAATTCAACGTGTAAAATGATTTTGCACAGGTTAGGGTATGGATTTTAATGCCATATTTAGCTAGCTTATTTTTTATAAATTGTCTAAGTTTGCACCTACCTTTGAATCCCACAAGCATTTCATCTACGGTCAAGTATTCTGAAACAGCAAACATTGTTTTGCACTTATCAACCAATGACTGAAACACATCTGGTATGGGTGCTAGATTGTCAAATAATTTTCTCTGCATCCTTGTGTCTGCATCATCAAATCTCAGTACTCTTGGCAGAAACTTGAATCTACGCAAGTTCATGCAGTTTCGGAAAAACTACACACCAGTACCATCGGTCTGCCATAAATCATAAAGATTCAAATGGGAAGCACGGAGTATACCTGCCATGTAAAGAAGCCCAATAAATGCCTCAATTTCGTCTCTATTTGTGTCACAAGCATCTCGTTCACGGGTGTAACTGGGGCAAACTTTGCGAATACGTTGGTTAGTGTGAGAAACAATATTATCTAAAAGTTTGTTCGTAAAAAACAGTTTCCAGGCTGACATAGAAGAGTCAACTTCATAATTTTACCTTACACCTGGTAAACGCTGCACTAAATTGGCAGCAGGAGTTCACACATTTATGTTAGGGCAATGAACTTTCCATTTTGTTACTCCATCTTTCCCTGTATACTCAGGAACTTGCACACCTAAAGGGGGAACATAAGGGATTTCTAATTCCTCACCAGACTCTTCTGACTCTATAACATCCTGTGTGGATAAATGATCTTCTTCATTATTGTCGGAATCCAACTGATCAATTGGAGGAGCTATACGCTCGTACAAAAAGAGTTGTCTTCTTACAGCGCCAGGATTTTGCGATCGTTCTTCTTCTTGCTTATCTTCTCTTTCAACACTTTTTAAAAATTAAGCAGTGTATCCTCTTTTTTTCTGTCCATATTTTTATAAAAATATAAAAACACAACACAGATCGGCCAAAACTTCAACAAACACTATGGGTCGCACACGGTTGAAATGACCGGTTTCGAACTTACGTCAGAAGTCGCGCATGGTGGAAAAGATAAGGAGTTTCACAAACAAGGCACTGCAGTGAACTGGCAGCTGCAAGGGGGTGGGGGGATGCATGACGCGGAGGCAGACGAGTTTATGTGAATATATGGAAGGGGAGGAAGCATGACTGTTACGCACTCAATAGTTATAGAGAAAAATATTACGGCCCGGTGGAAAGGACAGCGACGCGACCCCTGCAGGGTTAAAAGAATTTTATATTTCACTGTTTACGTATACGTGGAGGCCACTTTGTTCATGAGAATCTGACAATTTCTGGCTTTGCAATGTTAGTGTTAAATTGATTATATCTCTGGATTGGATTATGCTACAGCTTGCAAACCAACATCATTCTTTTTGGAAAGATCTCTTTTACAATATTTGGTATCTTCTTTACACAGCTCTTGAAGCAAAGTTTTATTCCCAACATTTGGTGTTAAAAATAAGAAATCTCACTTTTTAGAAGCTTAAAGAAGGGGTGATTTATTATAGTACAAACTTTTGTTCAGTTAGATGGCAAACCTTACTAACATAAAATTGAGTTTTAGCCTTAAAACATGTTAGGGACCTTGTCTGTGAACCACTACCACCACTTTTTCTATTAATATAGGTTAGGTGGCTACTAGAGTTGATAACATACTGATAAATGTAATGATTGACTGGCCACCTGTGTAATTCCCTCTCCTTCAGTACATTCTTGGAAAGTTATAAGATAAGGCCAGGAATAATAATAATATTGTTTATTTGCCATATGAAACATACAAGATTATTGACAATGTCATTTTACAGCCAAGTAAAGCATAGTCATAATACACTCTAACATGATCAAAGGATTTTTATATTTTACACAATTACTTTCTTTAACATCTGTGTATGTCTTTGTATCAAAGTAAGTACATACAAATAAAAAAAAGAATAATAAAGATAATATCATAAATTAAAAACATAACAGAATAAGAAATTTGTATTGTGCCTAGTAGGAACTATTTACATGAATAAGTTATGATTACACTTTGGAACTTTAAATTATGTGATATTAGACATAAATTTAACATTTAATGATAAACACCTAAGATCTATTGGTTAAAATGTGATATTAAAAGTTAAAAAAAAACTGAAAAATAATTTATTATAGGTGTTGTGTGAGATTGTAAGAACCTAAAATTATATGGAATCAGTGACAAAAAATTCTCTAGTTTATAGAAAGTGTGTATAGCTGTATAGCTCTAACAGCTATATAGCTTGTTTTTGAATTGCAAAGGATATTTTTCAATGAATATCTTTAATTTGTTGTAAATTTTTATAGATATAATGGTTTGGATATTTTGGCATTTACTCAGTCTAGAAAAATATATGATGGCACTATCCCTAGTCCTTGTGTTATAGTTATGATTATCATAATTATATTTATAACTACTTCGATTTTTAATTGCATATAGGGCTAAGTCAAAAATATAGAGATTAATTATGGTTTATATTTTCTTTCTTATAAATAAGGGTTGACAATGTTCATCCCCTTCCAACTTTGTTATAGCCCTTAAGGCTTTCTTTTGGAGTATTAATATTTCCCCTATTCTACTACAGTTTCCCCAGAGTATGAGACCATAACATATTATTGATTGAAAGTATGCAAAATTATGCTGATCTGGTATAGGATTCAGGATCTTATTTGTGAGACTTCTCAATAGATATATTACCCTTTAAGTCTTGGATTAATTGAGTCAATGTGTTGGCTCCATGTCAAATGGTTATCAATAAGAACCCCCAAAAACTTCACTGAATTAAGATAGTCAGGGCTCTCAGAGACATTATTTTTTAAACTAAGTATAATTTTTTGGGTTTTATTTTGGTTTAGAAGAAATCCGTTAGCATTGAACCATATAGTGCCGTCGTGGAGTGTGTTTTCGGTTAGATCTTCCAAAGCATTGACATCTGTAGCGGAATTTACCAGAGTAGTGTCGTCAGCATATAATTTTGTCATGGCTTTTATAAAATCAGGGAGGTCATTCATTGATACTAAAAAAGGAGAGGCCCCAGCACCGATCCCTGAGGTATGCCAAAGTTGACTTCACTCTTGGGACCAAATACCATCAATTAACACTTTTTGACTTCTATTTTGTAAGTATTAATCGGAAAAAATTATAAGAAGAATTTTAAACTCCATAGAAGTTTAGTTTGTTTAAAAGGTGACTATGATTGACACAGTCGAAGGCCTTGCTCAGGTCACAGAGTGTGGCCAACAATTTTGGATATTATTGGCAATATTGATATGGGACGGTAACTTTGTGGAGTGTTTACTGGCCCTTTTTTTATATATTGGACATATTCTAGATATTTTTAGTTGGTTGGGAAATGCACCTTCTTCAAGTACCTAATTTATTTATACAGAATGCTAGAGGGAAAAACAAATTCCTTGCGAATAAGGAATACCAAAGTGGACATAAAAATTATTGGGGAACAGTTTTTATAACAATAAAACATTTATCAAGCATTAGTGAGTTAACAGAAACCAATAAAAAAAAGTAGTGGTAGTGAATTAACGGAAAAGATTCCATATTTCCTTAATTTTTAATGAATTTTTGAAATTTCAAATTTTTTATAGTTTGAAGCCCTATAACTCTGGTAGGACATGATATGAAAGTTTGATTTTTGCACAGAATTTTTTTGAAATTTTCGACTTTCAAAATTGTTGACTTCACACACGCACGCGCACACACACACACACACACACACACACACACACACACACACACACACACACACACACACACACACACACACGTAGACTGATATCCATTGGTTTCTGTTGATAACTGTGTTACACATGTTGTTTTAATTATAACAGACAAACTTTTATCACAATAAAGAACGTTGTAACATTGTTTCCTGTTAAATTATATTCTGAAACACTACTTTCAATAAAACAAACATGTTAAATTATAAATAAATGAAATAATACGTTTGATTGTATAAATTTTATTTATCTCCAAGTCAATAAGAATATAGGACTGTCAAATAGCATTTTCTGTCACATCTACTCTCCCAGTTTTTTTCAATGCACCTTGTTGACCACTGTAACCGAGCTGAGCTACTTGGAGATAAAATGTTGTGGAGATTGTAAGCGATAGGTTCTATGCTCAGTCGTATTAATACCATCATTTTTACCATTGACGTAGACACTACTACAGAAGTGTGGGGTTTCCATGTTAGGTGGTAGTCAGTGTCCGGATCTGAGTAGTTGTGTTGGAGAAAGATCTGAGTACAAGGTCTGTCAATTAGCTGAAAATCAGACCATTACTACATTGTTTGGATTCCACGTAAAGGATTCCCTTAGTAGCTCTGGCTATTGAGCTAATTATGAATAGCCTTTTCTGAGAATAAGTTAAACTCAGTTAGTAACTAGACTACACTAGTTATCCAAATTCATATCCGCATTAAAATATACAGTTGTGTCGGCGTCTCATTTTTGAGAGAATCTTAGCAGTAATTACTGTTCAGGAGTGCCTCATACCTTGAGGTTTAAACAGGAATTAATGAGGTAATTACTATTTAAACACTAATTATTAATTATTGATTAAACACAACATGAGGACTATACTACTAAACTCCAAGAACATAAACATGTATTTCATAGTAATGGATCTTGTAAAACTGAAAATAAAAACTATGCATTACATATTTAGATTTTATTAGTTAATTTGTAATTATTATTTGAAATATACTCGACAACAAAACATGTGTAATCTTGCATATCATAGAGATCAAATGTATATATTACGAAGGGGTGATAGCTGACGAATTAACATTGAACTCAAGGGCAATACCATAGTTTTTTATATATTTTATAACAAACTTTTTTTTTATAAGCTTAACACATTATTCAAAATGCATATAAATATCTTTTTTAATATGTACTGCAGATATAACTTAGAACCATACATAACATGTCTATGCTGGTTATGAAATATATTTCTAAATTTAGACTCTTCTATCTGAAATAAATTGTCAACAAGCATTGTTAATATTGATAAATCTAAATTGCTTTCAGCTTCTTGATGATCGAAATGATATGGAATCATCAAGAAGATTCAAAGAAGCTTACCTTACTATGGATGATGAAGAGGAGGATAGTCCAGGAAATAGTAATGCTGTAGAAACGAGATTAAAAATTCCACCTGACAAGTTAAACCCAAAGGGAGTCGGTGATGTAGTGCCTGCCAAGTCAAAAAAAGACACTCCGCTGTCGGACAGCTCAAATCGGTTAGTTAAGTATTTGTTTACGTTCATATTCTATCAGAATTAATATTTAATATTGAAATTCTAATTGTTAATGTTTCAAAGTACGAAAATAGCAATGTGAAGCAGACATTTTAATTTTAGGACTATTCATGTCACAGAAAGCTAAATATGGGGTACAAGGTGATCCATTTCATCAACTTCAAATATTTTTCTTGAATTTATTGGTATAAACAAGGGGTGTCCAAATACTAATCAAGACCATAAAGTGTTTTAGCTTTCTTCTTTATTATTTGCTATTTAGCAACAAACAAAATTGTTTTAAGCTAGCAAAAATATTTATATAAAAAATAAATGCTTCAGTTTGTTCATTGATTCTTCTTTTCTTGATAATTCAGTTAGTGCAGCTGATAATTATTTGTACCACTGTACGTGTATGGGTGGTTGGTAGGGCCAGCGTACTTGTATGGGTAGGTCAATGTCAGTAATACCTATATGGGCTGGTGGGTGGGCCAATATCACTTTACGTGTATGGACGAGTGGGTGAATACAACTGTTTGTGTAAGGGTGGGTAGAATGGTCAATACCAGTAAACATGGATTGGTGGTTGGGAAGGTCAATACCATCGTACTTGGAACTCATATGGTGTAAGTTGAAGTGTAAATGTATCGGTGGGCGGGAGGGTCATGACCACTGTAAGTGTATTGGTGGGCGGGAGGGTTATCACCACTGTATGGCTGGCCAGGAAGGCCCTCCAACTCAGCTTTAATATTCTTACGTCGTTGATGTCAATACAATCAGATAGACATTGACGTACCCACCCACCCACACAACAAACGGACAGACATTGACATGTACTTTTCTGCCCACCCACTCAGAGGTAATACACACTTAAAAAGTGGCCCTAATTTTTTACTTGTTTAAATAAACAGTTTCATTTCACTGAACAATCAATTACAAATAACAATGATGAATTTGAATTTTTTATTTTGTAATGTCGTAATCCTCTTGAAAACCCATTTCAAATACTGAAAAAACAGAAATATGTTTTGTACACTTATATCACAACTGAACCAGATTGAAGCATGCTAGGGAAAATAATAAAATGTATTTTGGGTCTATTTTAGGTATATCTCTTTGTAAGCATCTTTCAGTTCTGCTTATTTATTCCTTGTCATTTCCAAATAAACCCCAATAGTTTGATGGTTGCCCAGGGCTAATCAAATATCACCTTACCAATACGATTTTTTTTATTTTACTGATTAATTAATATACTTTAGGGGATTATCGAACAAAACATGGACACTGAGACTGGAGGAGCTTGATTTTGTGCCATCTTGTGATATCACTGGTAAAGAAGCAGTATCAGCTATCCATCGAGCCAAGACGCAGCACTGCAAGCAGATGCTGGCCAACATCTCGTGCCTTAACCTGCAGGGGGAGTTATACCCTCAGCACCTGCCGCACCTCTGTCCAAACAACGGTTAGTAGTCATCTTTAGCTTACTGACAGCGCGGAAGAGATTTATATAGACCACGAGCGTTTTACATCAAATTAAAACTGTCTTTACTATACAAATTTTAGGTTAGGTTGAAGGGCACTACGCCAGGAATTATTATTTATATTGGAGAGATAGGACATCAGCAAACTTACCTTAGAAGACAAGTCCACTAACACCATAGTAGTAGTAAACAAATACAAAAAAAATCACATCACAAATTGTGTGTACCACTAGCACTTTCTTCAGGTGAGTTTACTATACAAAGTGAGATTAGTATTGTCCTCCCTACCACGTAGCCTAACAATTTTAAAAAGTTAAAATGAATATTTATATTATAGTCAGCACACTTTAGCATGTAGATAGAGAAAAGTAAACCTCATAATTTGAAGTCAATGTTTATATTTCAGTTTTTTAATTAGCATAATACGCGTTTGTACAAATACAGTACAAGTGAACGTCACACAACACAAATATATTACAACATAAGCACAAAATGCACAAATATATTTCAATACAAGTACAAAATGCATAAATATTATGGTGATCAATTTCGGTGAACCACGCTCTCTTTCCTCAGACCAGAGGGATTCACAAAAGAATCAAAAACAAAAGAATTCTTTTGTGAATCCCTCTGATCTGAGGAAGGAGAGCGTGGTTCACCGAAATTGATCACCATAATATTTCATTGTATTACCATTCATTTTGTACCATTCATTTTGTACTTGAATTGTAATATTTTTGTGCTTATATTGTAATATATTTTTGTTGTGTGGTGTTCACTTGTACTGTGTTTATATTTGATTGATTATGAAAAGAACAGTTCTTACTTAGTTCTTAGGAAAAACTGATAACGTAACAGTATTTATCAATAAAATTGTACAAAAATAATAGGTTGAATAACCAATAATAAATTGACTCAGCAAGTGATTCAAATTCAAAATATTTCTAACTTGCAGAATATACTTAAATACATAAGTATAGGAATAAAACCATAAATTACTATATAATTAAACAGTAAAATTATTACTCTCTGCTAATATAGCTACAAAATAATAAATATGAACACTTTAATAACAATAAGCTTTCTTGGCATCCTAAACAACAAAAAATCAGTGGAACTAAAATATTTGCTGTCTTAGCTAATTAATTATAATATTTCCTAGTCTTAAGCGGCCGGTGTCATTGCTAATAACTAAAGCTTCCAGTAACGACTGCATCAAGGTTTCATTTACAATAATTACATCACCAAACAGTTTGCCTATGCTGTAATGTGGCGTCCTCAGTGGTATCTCTGAGATTTGTTGATGGAGAAAAATAAATCTTTGACGGATTGTAACTGACAATCAATGTCTATATTTCTTTGAGTATTAGAAGAGATACTTCTAAGCAGGTAGTAAAAACTGATAAGTAACAACATTTATTGGTTAAACTATACAAAAATACCACTCTCAGAGATACCACTGAGGCTGCCACATCACAGCATGGGCGAAACGTCTGGCGATGTAATTATTGTAAATAACACCTTGACACAGTCATTATAGGAAGCTTTAGTTATTAGAAATCAATTATAAGTTCAATCAATTACAGAAATCAACAATAAGTTCTTATAAAAAAATCCCATCTGTAAGAATAAAATACTACAATAAGACACATAGATAGTAAGTTATCGTGTCTGTCTTAGGAGTTATTTGCTACATTTCCTCTTCAAAAGTATATTGCAAAACCAATGAGAACTTTCTCATAAAAAGAACCATAACTGTGTTACTAGAAGGAGCAGGATCATGGATACAGTTGATCCTGATCTTAAAAGCAAAATTAAGTGTTGTATAATGAGAATTTTTCATATGAACTAGTAGTTTAGTAGTCAATTATCTTTGGGCGTAATGATTTCAATTAAATGTGAACTGAATAGGTAAAGAGGCAGGAAAGCTGTTGGGCTGTTATAAGGATGAAAAGGCCTTCAGACTATTATCAGGGTACTTCACCAATCTCAAAACAACCAACTCACCGCAGAATTGTATCAACTTGTGCCTTCAGTCTGGCTTTCCTTATGCCGGAGTGCAGTATGTGTAAGTAAATAACATTAATAAAATCCATATTTTCTAGCCCCTGAGCTGCTTATAAGACTAAATTAAATAATTACCTTCGTCAATCAGCTCATAATTTCAGTCAGCTACTTGCTCGAGTGCGTGAAATGTGTGTCTCGGAACAGGCCTGTTTAGAAAAATTTGTTTTCATAATGTGTGTAATGTGTGTGTTGTTTGTGTCAGTTTTTTATTTTATATTGTAACGACGCCTTATGGCTGAACTTCAATGTCTGAAGATGGCACTGTGATGTCGAAACGGCCGTAACATTTGTTACGAACTTATGAGCTGATTGACGAAGGTAATTATTTAATTTAAATAACATTATATCTGTACATTGAGAAAAATTCCTTTTTTTGTTCAGAAACTAATAAAAGCACAACCACGATTATCTGGATTTACTTTATCTGGCTAATAGTGTCATCCGGCTTGACAATTAGAGGAAAATAGGTTTTGTACATTACAACTACACAACGCAAATCACAATCATAGGTGTTTCAGTTTTGCACCTTGAATATTCCAGGCACTGCTCTTTTAACTTGTTGTGCTTAACCGGTTATCACAGCATCAATAATTTGCTTACTTCTGTAACAGCTCAGTATGAGGCTTGAAGAGTTCATTTCTCATTTGGAGGAGTGGAAGAGTTCATTACATACACACTCTTGGCATTGTCTTCTGTTTATTGTGGCGGAGTGAAAATACTAGTTCTGTTTTTAAGATTTTATGGTGATAACAATAACAAATGATTTGCTTCTCATTTGCATTGGTGACTTCAGTTTTGTTTTCAGATAATTTTGATAATTTTAGTTTCTAGTTATCGCACATTCTTTTTAAGTCACTAAACTTTTTAAGCAAGTTTTTATATAAATGATATTCAGTATCTTCAGTAACTTTATGTATTACGTTAGAATTTTAAATGAGTAAAACATACACTATATTCTTCATTTTTTTGCTCAAAATTAGATGCAAAATCTGAAAATTAATATCCAGAAGACCTTTTTTGTGACACCTTGTATGTTTATATTACTAATTTCAAAATATCATTCTAGGAACATTACTGAATGAATACCGTTGCTCCTGTAACAGTATTTTATTTTACATTTTAATCTTAAATAAGGGAAAATGCATATAACTAATTATTTTTATAGTGGTGAATTAATGACCATCAAATTCATGGTCATTAATTCACTTGCACTATTCACAATCTAGATTTAAAGGGTTGACGCCATCTCATAGGTAACCAACCGCCTTTTGGAAAATTATAATAAAATAAGAATTTATATTAGATTTTTTTTTTAGGAATGAATGTTTCTGTGGGAATGAAGAGCCAGTGTCGACAGCTAGACTGCCAGACTCGTCATGTAACATGAAGTGCCCTGGTGATCCGAGGGAGGCTTGTGGTGGCTACTACACTGTCAACATTTATGAGACTGGCATCGCTAGTGAGTGAACTTAACCTTGTCACTACATATTTTGTTGAGCTTCTATGTCTTAACTGTCTTCTTTAGTGAATAATTTTGTCGCACTCGAGCCTCCAACTCTCTATCTGGTGTTGCAACTACTTAGAATTTTGTCAACTATCAGAAGACCAGTTGTTGTCTATCTGTCCGTCCCCAGTACATTGTTATAATTTGAACAGTCTTGGCAGTTGACTCTTCCTCTCGAGATGGTTACCAATCAGTGCCAGTGATCAGCAACTGACGCCCGCGTAATGTAGGTGAGCATTACTTCACTTGAAAACATTTCACGCTTACATTTTTTAACCTATATATTCCAAGTTTTAACATGCATTTTAGGGTAAGTGTGCCTCTTGTGGTAGATTTTTCCTTATGGTTTTGAATTATTTTTGAAATTCAGTCAACAGTTATTCGTATACGAAAAATAAATCAAGGGATAGTATTAAAATCTTATCTCGAGGGCTCAGGATAATTGTGTTCTCTTTCAAAAGAGGTAAAGTTTAAAATTATACCTTCAAAAATAAAGCTGTAATCTTTATTATCTTTGGTCTTATGGAGAATCAAATCCAATTTGCCGGCAAATGCAGCAGACTCTTAAAAACAAATTGAAAAGCTTCTACTCACCATATATATTGTATGGAGACTTTTCTCAACTGTCCCTAATGATCTTTAAAGTCCACGGTACATAGTACCTGCACAGGCTCAAAAAACGGATATCATTGTCTAAGAAAATAACATAAAGAACAGAAATAGAAAAAAGAAATCTCCAATCACAAAGCCGAATCCAAGCTGGCGGCAATCTACCTTTATTGTAAATACTGACCACACCTCCTGAAATGGCATGCAAACGCCAATCATTTTCAATGTGGTTCATTTCTGAGATTTTTAACCAGTCACATGACAAATCTAACGTCATACTCTATTTACTTTTCCAAAGGCTTGCACACCAGAGCGGTAACGGTGGTGCGGTATTTTGCTCCTTACCCCACTTACCGCCAAGACGCTACTGTTGGAGAGTTCATACTAGAGTGCTATCGCACCCTTCAATCATTGCTTCTACCCACTCTATCTTGAAATCAATCTTGAAACATCCATTAGTTGCAAGGAAGTTTCTTGCCGCCTACTGCCATTGCAGGATTGGAGATTAAGTGCTTGTTCCATCCATCAAACATATCCTAGGGCATTGCCCAGACGTAATTGGGCAACAAAATAAAAAAATAATCCTATAATTACTATCTTATATCAGTGATTCTACATCTTGGCAGGACATGAAATATCTGTATTATTTACTTCATTGCAATAGTAAAATATTTTCTTTTATCTCTATAATACAGTCTCTGTTTCTTTCTATCTTTTATTTATGTATCATTCTTTTATTTTTACCCTATTCATTTTATCAATCAAAAGTTATTCCGTTAGCTTGGCTTTTTCTGTCTTCCGTACCACTTGTCACAAACTAACTTCTCATGAATAATGTAACAATAATAATAATAATAATGGCTTTATTGTACAAACAGTGTTTTATACAATTGGCGAACTTAGGACTAATAAGTCCTCTCATACAGTTAACCCTTAAAGCGCCATTTATACAATACCTATTTTCCATAAAGCACTAAATTATTTTTAAAAAAATCAAAATTATAGTTTTTAGTTGCTCATTTTTTTTTATTGTACTGTACAGGAAAAAAATATGATAACATTTTGAAACTTTTATTAGCTTACTTTACCTTTTTTCTTATTTATGAATATGTAAATAAGTAAACTTTTACTTGAAAGTAAGCCTCAGGCATAGATCACTTGTACAATGAATTAATACAAAATATTATTACTATTAATAAAATATGTATAACTGAGTACATATACATGTAAATAAACTGATAAAGACAAGGCCTGCACATAACAAATATAATACAAAATAAGTAAATACATATAGCACTTGAATACAATGTATTTAGTACCTTCCACAAAAACAAAATCGGCCGGATTATTCATATTGACATCTAAAACTAATACATTACTAACATATATTAAACTAAGTAATGATAAAACAACTAAATACACAGTTTCAAAGAGACGGCGGACAATGACAACCACTTGGCTCGACAGTAGCTGCGTGTATATGCGCTTGTGGCGTTGGGCGGTGCAGCGGAAATGTACACTGCCAGACAAAAACCAGTCTCGTAGTGATTGACAGGCCAACAAAAGGTCAAGAGCCGCACAATGTGTCTCATGAGTCACCGCCCATAACCCAAACGCACTACTGCATTAAATTAGAAAAATTATTACGAAAATATTATTTTTGTAATTATTACACGTATATGCGCTTACAGCGTTTAGAGCAAAGTCAATATATGCCCTTACGGCGTGATAAGGGTTAAAGTAGTAAATATAACAAAGCCTAAAACATGGAAATACAGAACTAACCTAAAGAAAATTACTAATAATTAAAATACAAAGAAGCAAATAATATAAATTAAATAAACTGGTAACATATTGTCAAGTTTACCATTCTCTCACTCATCGACCCTAATCCCAGACCCCATCCCAAGCCATCATCATAGACTCGACTGCTCAAAAAGGAAGGCTTTCAATGATGTTGTGAACCGAGGCCGACTTCATATCTCTTTAAATATGGAGAAAGTTTATTCCATTCTCTGCAGGCAGTTACTGAAAAGGAATTAGTATAGAAAGATGTTCTATGAAGAGGAATACGTAATATTGGCGAGGCTGAGCGTGTCCCCTTTGCACCAATATTTTAGTTATACTGAAAGTTTTGAGAGAGGTATTTAGGATTCCCATCGTTAAGTACTAAAAACAAAATACTCAATATTTTTAATAATCTAAGGTCGGCCAATTTAAGAATGGAATTTCGAAAATAGTATTGAGAGATGTGATAATCATATTTTAAATTAAAAACTAATCTAATACAATAGTTTTGACAAACCTGAAGTTTATTAGCCAAAGCCACAGTCATGTCATTGTACACTGAGTTGCAATAGATGAAATGTGGAAAGACAAGTGCTTTTACAAGACGAAGCTTTATTTTTACTCGTAGAAAGTATTGAAGTTGTTTGAGGGAATGGATAGAACCAGAAGCCTTTTTACAAACACTAAGCACTTCTTCCCAAGTCATATTCTGGTTAAAAATAACACCTACATTTTTAACTGATGTACAGAAAGGCAGAGGGTTGCCATTGACTAGAATTTGTTTGATATTGTTTATATTGACTTTGGTGTGAAGGTGAGAAGAACAAATAATAGTGGGCTGTGTTAAGGCCATGATTTTTGGTCCATTTGACTAAATTTTCAATATCTAGGTTAATACGAGTTGTAAACCTTTGAGGTTTACTTAACTGCTACACGTTTGCACAAGATTCCCTCATAATTATTAATAATAAAATAAAAATAAAGATTAACAGTAAAAATGAGAAAGAGGTTTTATTACAACAGGAAATGGAGTGGGTAAAGTTTGATTAGGACATTCTGAGAGTGTTAACTCACACAGCAAGGGATCGGATGTCAAGGAAGCAGGGTCAGCACGGTACACATGATAACCAGAATAATAAGATTTTAGACTCACCAAAAATTAGGCCGATGAATGCTGATGCGGTGGAGAATCAGCAGAAGCTCCGGAGAGGAGGAGGTCCTGCCCATCACGAAAACAGGCCTATAGGGTGATCCGTAATAGGACCACCGATAATAATTGGTTTTTCCGAAGTCATTGGCGTGTCCAGTGAGTGGCAGGGGAATGATATACTAGGGAAAGAATTGAGAAAGAAGGGGATTCTAAGGAGGGATCTGAAAGTGATAGGACTTCGGGAAACAGACCAATAGGGAGGACCAGCACTTGGAGGTCCAACTACTTAGGCTTCGTCAACTCGTTCTGCAGAGCAAACACGGGACGAGCTAGGAGGAGGACTTGGAGCCACGGTCCAACCCCTTGCAATATCAACCTCCGGAGGACTTCACGAGTGGCCAACCTGAATCTGAGGGACGACTGGACTTGCAGTCTATCCTGAGGGCCAGAGAAGCCACCCCCAATGGACTGTAAGCGACTCCAGACCCAACCAGCCCACCTGACCCTGAGGGACAAGCGGACGCCGAATCCACTACGGCCTGTGGACTGTAATAACTGTAATAATACCTGCAGGAGACATAGAGTCCAGGGGTATGTTAAAATTTGTTTACCACCTCCAGGGTTTAAGGTAAACGAAAATATAAAATTTGTAGACGAAAGGAAATATTGTAAGGGCGTTCAATTACGTTTTACCTACACCAAAGCGTAAGCCGACGAGCTATACATTACTCATATAAGAAGCAAATAATAATCGTAACTTAATAATAAAATATAATTCACTGATTGAGGGAATTGAATTTGGTATAAGTTAATGTGTTGAGATTGTTAATTTAAATTGTGAATATATAAATACGTAAATCCATGTAATTGATCATTGTCCGTATAAGTGGTTGTTTTGAGTTGATATAGTAAATAAATAAATATTGCATTGAATATATAAACTATAAATATTGGGTAATTCTTGGGAAGAAAAAAGTTGAGCATCTAGGGCCATTTGAATAGGTTAGGGTAGGTTAGGTTAGCTTATCTCTTGAAAGATATTTGTAAAATAATATAACTTAAATCGTACGGAAAATTTATTAGGTTGTCAGAGTTAGTAAGGTTGATATATTATTGTTTGATTGTTAATTCTGATTGGAAATAATTTATTGATTATTCTGGAGTATAACTTGTTATTGAATATATAATTTTCACTTCTTAGTATAGACGTTTTGCACAAATAATACTTATTGAGTTGATTCTTAATGTGACGTTTATATAATTATTTAGAAGATTGTGATTTAATAGTATAGGATTTTTCTGTCGCTTGTTGTAAATAATATTTATTTACAACAAGCGACAGATATAATATAAGTCTTGAAATTATTGACTTACCGGACTGTATATTGAAGCCAATGTTAGTAGTAATTTGATTGAAGATTTCTAAAACCAATAATTTGTGTTGTCTATTATTGGATGAGAAGGGTATATTAAAGGAGGTGTATAGTGTAAAATAGGATAAGATCATTGTAATATTTGGAAGGGATTGTCAAGGTGATAACTGTAATAATAAATTTGTGTTGTACTTTCACCAGTGTCAATAGTTATTCCAGGTCCTGGTTTCCTTCACTAGCTAAGCGAGTCATTAAGGTTATTTATTTCTCATAAATTATATAATAATCATTTGTGATTTAACATTTATTAAACACTGAGTTTTGGAGGAAGTAAAAGTTTTACTTGATGGGTCAAGTTTTACAGAGTTATTGTTTCGTTTAAGGTAATAATACAGGAGTGGGCGTAGATTTGTAAATCATCAGCATACATGCGATGTTTTGTGAAGGATAAGACTGAGCTTATATCGTTAATATATAGGGAAAATAGCAGTGAACCTAAAATTGAGCCTTGAGGACACCAGATGAAACAGATTTAAAGGTTGAAGTTCTGTCATCCACACGCACACACTGCTGACGATCAGTTAAGTAAGATCTAATCCAACATAAGCTGTTATTTGAAAAGCCTTAATTCTGAAATTTAACCAGAATAAGGGAGTGATCCACGCAGTCAAAAGCCTTTGAAAAATCAAACAAAGTTAAGACTGTACAATTTCTAAGATCTATGGCTCTTCGAATGTCATCTGTGACACAGAGAAGAGCTGTTTCTGTACTATGGCTGCAACGAAACCCTGATTGATATGTATTAAGAATATTATTATTATTAAGAAATGTGTTTATTTGTAAATTCACAATTTTTTCAAGGCATTTAGAAATAGTGGGCAAAATACTAATAGGCCAGTAATGTTTGGCTTCTGATGGTACAACTTTGTTTAATGGGAGAACAAGGGCATACTTCCATAAGTTAGGAAAAGTAGTTGTGGCCAATGACTTACTGAATATAGCAGTAATGACAGGAAGAACAGCAAAGAGTAGTTTTTTGATCATCTTAATAGAAATACCATCCACTCCTGTAGCATTACTGGTAACTTTACGAAAAGCTTTTAGAGTATCAATTTCAAGGACATATTTAAAATAGAATCTTTCAAAAGGCAAAGGTGGATTGGGTTAGTTAAAGAGTTCCTCTATGTATGATTTAACAATGTCTTGGTCGTTTGAAATGGAAGATGAAATAAAAAATCCATTTAGATCATTTAAAGGAATATTGACTGGAAGCGTGTTTTTTTGTTTTTTATATTTCTCCACAACCAAGACTTTTTATATTTCTTCACATGGCGGCTGATGAAATGCCTCAATCTGGAAATAAGTTATGAATATATCGCAGCTTAGTATTGCGAAGCTCTTGCTTAACTTTATTAGGTAAAAGTTGATTCTGTAACATAAGTTCTGGATCTCTTGATCTTTTAGCTCTACGGTATATAGCATCCCGTTTACTCATCTGGGATCAGATTTCATTGGTAAGCCAGGGTGAGGAACGTTTTTTTTAGATATTCTCTTTGTCGTTGGCCGTGTTTTTTGTAGGTTTCCAAAATCCAATAATTGAATTGGGACAACATTTCATCAACCGTTGGTAGTCCGTTAATAATTTGCCAAGGGATACGTGCAAGATCTGTAAAAAACAGATTTTCGTCAATGTTTCTGAAATCTCTATATGTAATAAAGTTTGTCTTTTTCTGAATTGTTTGATAGGTATGACACAGAAAACTAGATCATGGCATGAAATTCCAGGAATTGGAAGTTGCCCATAGCGAATGACTTCAGATGGATCACTAACAACCAGTAGGTCAAGCAGAGTGTGGGAATCAGTAGTGTGGTGTGTGGCATCCAGAGGAATAATACTCATGCTACAAGATTCAAAGATGTCTATACTCATAATTGGGTTTAGTCATGAGAACCCAACTAATACCAACTCTTCAATGACGCCCTTCAATCTGTCCGCTAGTCTGTTTACAATTTGGTCGATAACTCCATCTCCAGATAGCTGTTTGGTGACCAGTGCAGAAACAAACTCCTTATCGGTATTAGACAAAGGCATTGTTTGTGAGCTCGAGTCCAGTTCCAATGATAATGATCGGCGCTTATCAGTAGCTTGCCTGCGTTTAGATCTCAAAGCATGAGGGCTTCGAACCATAAAAATAGCTTTTAACTATCACAGATCGAAAAAAATCAAAGTAAAATATGACAATATTACAACTAACGATTGAAAACTGCACAACTCAATATAAATCTTAAGTTGAAAGTAGCAAAAAAAACCCACAAAATCGCAGAAAAACTGAGGAGCCAAACACGTTGACGTTCACTAACTCTGACATCACTATCTGTACTATCAATGTATTGTACTTTGATTGGTAAGCATTACCAATAATGCATGGTAATCAAATAATAATTCTCTTTTCACAAAAATATAATCACTCTTTAAAGCACATTACATTTGTATAATTTTTAAAAATATTTATAGCACTGTTAAGTAATATTAGGTGCTAAATCAAGAGTTGCTTTACAAGTCGTGTCCTACATGTTTGAACGAACATCAATTTAACTGGGAATCTGTGTTTTTTGGATGCAGGGAACTTCTAATTTGCATTAAATACTAGTCACTCAGGGTTAGTAAGTGCTGTTATTATTATTATTATTATTATATTTGAACTTATTTAAATTTTAATTAGGAGAGTGATTTTTATAAACATCTGACATTATTGTAACAGAAGGAGGTTTTAAACTCAAAGAAACCATTTTATATAGGCCTATATGTACATATTTTTTGCAAGGTTATACTTCAATGGGACAGTTTATGAAAAAGTCCAGGAGGAACTATATTGATACCTCATTGTATCAAGTTTGTTTCATCTTTCACCACAGGATGTGTGAGCTAAATTTGAGGTTACACATCATTTGCCAGCTTACCACATTGAGGTACTTTAAACATCGGCAGAAGCGTGCCAGCCAAGTCAGTTCAGTCACTAGTGCTTTCCCACACGATTGTGTGGCCTGTGTTTTTGGTTAGACACACTTTCTTTTGTTTATACAAAGGGCTCTTTTTACTTTCTCCCATAGCATTTGCATAGAGAAAGCATTGTGATCGTCTCAAAAAATATGTTTTTACAATTTGGTCTCAAATCCATTTTAGAGTCCCCTGAACTCAAAAAAGTGGTTACAAAAATTGTTTGTGTCTGTCCGTATGTGTGACTTCGCTGGAAACCAAACAGAGGGATAGATTTTTATAAAATTTGGTATTTTGGTGTATTTAGCCAATACTTTTTCTTTTAATATCCATCTTGAAACCGATTTAAAATACTTGAATTAAAGGAATTTATTAATTAAAATGAATTAACACTAAAACTAAAACACACGTTAACACAGCGTACAGAAGCTACAGCAAAACTGTGTGTTTTGTACAGGCTCCAACACATTCCACTTTCAGGCAGTTAATTAATCACGTGCGAATCGCCTTTAGTTGCACATACTTTTCTTTCTAACAAAAGTGAAACAGGGATTCGCATGTGAAAGAACGTGTATTCGATAAACTTGCAAATTGAGCAGAAAATGCAATCACACGTACTTGAATCTGCACGCTTTCCCACAAGCAATCCTGCACACTCAAGCACTCGTGAAAGAACGTACTTATAAAGGGGCCATGTATATATGATACACATGCAATGATTCGGTCTTGGCCATGTGTATCAAAAACTCACATATTTAGATGGAATTTAGCTTTGAAAACAGATTGCTGTGGCCTAGGCCAACAAAAAAATACCACCAATTTCTGTCCTAGCCGTAAGTACTACATTATTAGGCTGTAAATAAACTTGAAGAATGTTTTGTTGTGTATCAACTTTATTATTAAAATCTGAAGTTATGGCAATATACCATTACTAGAAATGTCAAAACAATACAATCTCAAAATATGGACAGCATATTTACGTTTTTATGTGGTTTTTGTCTCAGTTCTTACATATGATTATTGAAGCATGTACATAAATGGTCTGCCTTCACAAGTGTCACAATTCATGAAGACCTGCTTTGCCATTGATTTTTTCCCATCAGAGCTCTGCATGCCTGATCTTCCTTTGGCCTCATAGCAGCTTCAGCACTTCCCCCTTGACAATTGATCAAACGATGAGTAGGCCTACCAAATGATCTTATTGGTGTCTCCACCTTGTATCTTAGCAAGGACCAAATAATGTTTTCTCTATATTTCTAGATCAGTATTCTTGTCCCTGTATTTTCTACAACAGAAAATGTGCGTTGACTACAACCATTCCCCACACGATTTTCACAGCTAGTTTTCTGTACAACTTTGTTCCTCAACGCAATATAGTGGTCTAAGTGGCCATTTGGTCACTCATGTCGATAGCAAACATTTCTTCATTATATAGCATGACATATTTTGGTTTTATATGTTTTTAAAGCACTTTATATGTGTGTGCAAACATGATACACATGACCTGGGAAGCAGAAATAGTAAAGTTTGCATGTGCTGTTCCATGTGTATCATTGTTGCACACATCAAGAAAAGAGCGATAAAAATATAATGCACAATACAAATCTGTATATTCATGTGTGTAATAAGATTTTAGACGCATTTCTAACAATAACCACGCTTGGCCGAGGATGATCGAAAAATGTCTTATATGGCGGTAGTCAATGTGACTTAATAGTAATTGTATTAATATAGTTGACACAGGGCATCAGCAAACTTAAACTGAGATGACAAGTCCACAACTTAAGATACTTAAAATATTAATATAAAAAGGAACTTTGAAGAAATACCATTTGAAAACACCTGAAGATATTGCCATTGATAACCAAAATGTGCATTATACATGACCTGTAAGATTGTTTATGTCCTACCTCATAAGAATATATACATAAATTGTCTTTAATTACTAATTTTTATCTACAATTACCAGAGTTCACCGCTCAGCCTGCTAATGAAGTCAGCACTGCCATTGGAGGGGAGCGGCCGGTCCGCATTGCTTTCCTGCTGACTCTCAATGGGCGGGCTGTTCGCCAAGTGTACCGTCTCGTTAAAGCTCTCTTTCACAAGGATCACTTCTTCTTTATTCACGTCGACGCTGTGAGTGTTGTGTAATAAATGTTGTTTTAGAAGTATGATTATCAGTTAGCACTACTAAAACTTAATGTTGAATAATTTATTGTTAGGCCTTCTACAAAGCCCAAAATATGGCAATAGTATACTAAAAAGTACAGGTTAATTTTAAGGCCCTAGACCTAGGCAGTAAAACTGAAAAGAAAGTAACATACCTGCTAAAACTGTTGATACACTTACAACAAAAACACAGATACAGAGTATGTTATATTCCAGGGCTGCTGGATCCTTCCTATGTCACTAGACAACTATATAAAAATATAGTAAACCCTTTGACAAACAATAAATAGATTTTATATGCAAAAACATGTGAATAATTTAAAAACAACGTAGTAAGCTATTCAAATAATAATGCAATTTATGTATCTTTTGGGAAGGAAGTTGTTAAGATATACAGGTCCTAACTTTGCCTCAGTAAATCCAAGTTTTTTTTTTCATTTTATTGCATTTTTACAACACACAACTGTATTGATTCTAGAAAACGTGATTGCAGCCCAAAGATTTTTGGCATAAAAATTAGGTTAAAATACAAAATTATTTTAGACTAACTTTTACTTTAGAGCCAGACAGCAATTTGGTATTTAAATTTTGAAGTGGAGTAGTTTTGGCAGAAAAATAAAGTTTACTGGATTAAATGTATGTGTCCACAATTTTATTTATGTGAGTTTTTCCCATTTATGTTGGAAAATATATGTTAGTGAATATATTGCTAATAGTACTTAAAGAAATTTTGATTGCCGATGAATACAAAAAATCATTAAAGAAATACTCAACGTAGTTTCCATCCCAGTGGGTCTGCTTTTAAATGACTATATTTAGAAAATACTATATTTAGGATAATATTAAAAGATTCGTTATCGTCAAATAAAGTTTCAAAACTGTTGTGTCTCTAATACAATCATTGTAAAATGTTACTCACCAAGTATATGTTATGTTTATTTATTTCTCTTTAATATTTTACTTCATTTGCAGAAAAAGTCAAATTTGACACCCCCAAAATTTGAAATCCATACGTACCCGAATCTAAGAATTGTTAGACAGTATCTTAAGGATAAATTTTAACTTGATATACAAATTTTCTCTGAATCCTATATTGAATGTTCAGAGACAAGACTACATGTTCCGTGAGCTGCTGGCACTTGAGCTGCGGCTCTCCAATGTACGACTGTCACGCAGACGACATGCTACGATCTGGGGAGGGGCCAGCCTGCTTACAATGTTGCTGCAGAGCATGTCAGAGCTAGTAGGTGCGGACTGGGCTTGGGATTTTGTCATCAATCTAAGCGAGTCTGATTTTCCCGTCAAGTGAGTTTTGTTGTTTGATTTAACCTTAACTCTAAACTTGAACTATATACAAATAATGTGTATTACGAAATTATACACGCTGGTTCACACGTGTATAATTTCGTATTCGTAAAAATTATTCATTTTTGACCGTGCTGGGAAATATAAGTGTTACCATACTTATCCAAGTCTTGTGTACAATTTTATCAATGGGTTCAGGAGGTCTTTTTCTGTAAATATCAAATTACTTGCTGCAGAATGTGTTATAGTTATCATAGGCACAAAACTTTCTTTATTACAAATATATATATTTCCCCCAATAGCAGATTAAAGTCAATATTTTTTTATTTTTTCTTTTTTTCAAAAAATCAATTTCTTTTATATAAACTTCACTCGCCAGTTCACGTGGGCCTACAGGCCTCTACATCCACTTTATTTAACGAGTAAAGTACCGGCCGTTGGCTCAGTTGGGATTCGAACCCTGGACATTGCCCTCCGCTGTCCGAAACCCTAGCCACTGAACCACCATGCCGGCATGGTAATACTTATATGCAATCTGAACTGCAAAAATGAATAAAAGTCGCGTACTTAAGCTTGATTTTAAGCCAATAACCAAGTGGTGTGAAGTCACCTTGAGTATGCCACAGTTCACTTTTGCAGTTCAGACTGCATGCCACTGTTATATAGAATAGGGACTGGGTGTACATAGATGCAGCAGTCGAGACTGTCCGGAGAAATTCCTCTCATGTATGATGTGGTCTAGAGTTTAGTGGATTGATACCGTGCTTAGAATTTATTTTATCTACTTAGTTTGTCATACTGTAACTGTTTCGTTACTTTTGTACAGTGCTACATGGCCATACTGGTTTTGTGTATTGGTCTTAAACTAATATCAAAAGATTCGTCAAGAAGAGTCACTTAAGAGATCAATTTTTTTCAAATATTTTGTAGAATGTGATCCATGGGTGGATGTAGTACTGTTTCAAACAGGATTCATAACCTTGAATTTTTTTTCCAATAACAATTATTGCAGATTTCTATGGTGGCTGAGAGCACCATATAGTTTCTAATTGCAGGTTTCACACTTATCTAGTTTAGCCCCATTTCTGGAATGTCACAAGTTTTGGGCCTCAGGACTCTGGCAAGTTTTGACACTTGAGAGTCCAATATTCCTGAATGGTGTCATTATTGAGAGGGTCTCAAAAAAAAAAAAAGAAAGAAAAAAATGGGAGACTCACTAAAATAAAATAATAATATTCTAATAAAATATGTTGTTTATTTTAATAGAATTAATTGATGACCTGCTTTTCCTTAGTAGAAAATCAACCTGAAAGAAGAAGAAAAAAAAAAACTGTCAGTAATTGACATTAACTACATATCTGTTGTAGCCGTTCTATTTTCTATCAAGAGCCTAAAGACTCATTTTATGTAAAAGATTGTCAGCCACTTTATCTCTCCTTATCAAACAGTCCCAACCTTGTGTTAATTTTTGGCAGTTACTGATCCGGCAATTGAGCATCAAGCACAGGTCGATACCATTTATTCTGATTTTCAGAAGGCTTTTGTTAAGCTTCCTCAGTATGTTTTTTTAAAAAATCTCTTTTCCCTCTGATTTTTCGGAGGCTGAATAAAATTTAACCTTTATGTAAGAAATTGAAAGTGTGGTTTGATGGAGTGTTTTCAGAGACCTTTGTTGCCAGTTTGGAAGTGCTAAAAGGCTATAATTTGGGACCTTTTTTCTTTTCTATTTATCAAAAAGAAACAACATAACTGTGTCTTGAACTGCTAAACAGAACTCTTTGCCGATGATATTAAAATATCTGTAGGTATCTGATTTAAGAGAAAATTTCGCTCTTCAGTCATGTTTTGATTCAGCTCTAAGATGGGTCAAAGACATGACACTTATCCTCAGTAAAATAGTGGCAGTTTTTTTCATTAATTAAATTAATCCACAATTATGGGGTCAATGGTCAATGGTAGAATCTAGGAAGCGTGCTTGCTGTGCAAAATCTTGGCATTCTCGTAGACTCGAAGTTGATATTCTCTAACCTCCCTTAGTTTTATCAAAAGCTAGGATTATGGGGAGGAACTTAATCTAAAGCTTATGAGGACCTTTACTAATATTATTTGGATCGCCAGGTATATAAATAATAAGCACGCTTGTTTAACACAGAACAAGTCTTTGTTTTAAAGTCACCTAGAGTATGCCATTGTGATTTGGAATAGTCATCAGGTGCACATAAATGCAACAATCAAGGCTGTCTAGAGTGGGAGTCCCATTTATTAAAAATATAAATTAAATGGTTTTAGTCAACATAGATAGTAAATATAAGAAACAACTTACCCTGAAAACCACAAACCTTGCAGTTCCAAATCCCGTGGTAAGAGTTGTAGTTTTCTTCTGATTCATGGTAACAAATCTCAGGACAAAAAGATAAATCATTACAGAGACTACATCAAGTTTAAACATTTATTCAACAACAGTGATAGTTTTTATCAGCCTGGACCAGCTGTTTTACATCATGAAGATATGAGATCTTGTCTTGCAATAGTTCTTCAATCTCTGCTCCATGCTCATTCTCGTGAAGAAGTCTGTACGCTGCACAACATTGTCAACATTAGTTGTATTTAAGTGTCATTCAAAGTCCTTAGGTCCTCCTTAAGTCCTTAGGTAATACTTATTGAAAATAAGTATTACCTAAGGAGTTTATCAAGTAAAAAATCAAGTAAAAAAAAAGGAGTTTAAAAAGTATACCTAAGTTAGCATCAAATTTAGTATTGTAACAGTCATGCTAATTGGATCTAAAAACATTAAAACGATTGATCGTTTTTTATTTTGTGTGTATCTAAATTTTTGTAACATACCCTAGCTATATCAGCAGATTATGAATGATCAAATAGGACATTTATACTTATACATCACATTTTGTGAATTTATAAGTTCATTATAATTAAAAATATATTGAACAACCGGGTGATGTTGATTTAGTATATTGTGCTTTATTCCATCTCTAACTTTATTTAGTTTTTGAGAAAAAGAGGTTTTATAAATGAATGAACTTATGGCTTTATTAAAATGTAATATCAATAATTTTTTTTTAATTTTATTAGTTTTTAAAATATTTTAGTTTTACAAAATAAACAAATAAAACGTTAAAACCTAAACTTTACACCAAAATAACTATTTTTTAATGTGTTTAACACATGAATAACTATAAATTGAGGTTAGGTTAAAGAGCATTAGGGCAGAAATTTGAATGTCAGGAAATATTGGACATCAGGAAAATTACCTAATAAGACAAATTCACTAACACCTTGCAGTAGAGAACACACAAAAAGAAATTACATTACACAAATTAATGTAAGCATTGATATCAGAAAATAAATATCAACAGCTGTAATTCTTTTATATAAAAATACAGGAACCTCCAATAGGCTTTAGAAATAAAACGTAATGGAATAATTAGACAACTATATTATCAAAAGTTCAATGTATTTGCTGTGGGGACTTATACGTTTGCCATGTCTGTGGTTTTATTTTCATAGTAACTCTAATCTAAAGTTAAAGTTTTAAATAATCTTATCTTTAAAACTCTAATCTTGTTTTAAATATTGTCTAAAATTGTGAGTAGTCCTTTAGTATTAGTACTAATTGTTCATTGTGCTGTTTAAGATTGAGCTTTTTTTATCTTTTTTATTTTTGGAATTTAAGAACTCCCTTCCATCCAAAAACCTTGAGCTTATTGTAGAAGGCACTCACATATAACAGTAACTATTTTATTTATTTACCTTTTGTCTAGATATGAATTGATATATAAATGCATTTATTTCTTTCATGTAACTATGTAATTTATATAACCTTATGCTTTGTGTATTTTAGTGAGTAAATAAAAATTTTGATTTGATAAACTTTTTGGAAAACTGTAATACCAGTTGGAAAAAACCTTGTTTTGTAACAATTTTTTAAATGAATAATCGTGGTATTTTGGAACTTTTTGGTTCACAAGTTCTGCTCGCTTAGCTTTATCTTCAGGGAGAAAATGAACATCACTCAGCACCAAGTTGGGCTACATGGCGGGTGATTGAAAATATCTTTTTGAAATTCATCAAATAGTCATTTGGTTAGTTAAGCAGTGGTGGATAAGCATTGCCACATATGAAAATAACTCCATAAGACAGTATGGAAAGCTATTCATTTGTTTTTAACAGCTTTCCATAACTGATTTTTGCCATTTACACTGTTTATTCTTTGGTGAGATTCTGCTGCTTTATGCTCTTTACTACTCTTTACCAAACAAATTAAATCTCACTTGGAAAATTTCATTTAGTGGAGACTTTATTTTAAGTGACATTTGTTTCATTGTTGTAGCTCATTTCAAACTTATTAGCTATAAAAGTGGCAGATGTCTTGAAAGGAGTAATGCACTGTGCACTATTCGCATGTCTGTTTTGTACAGAGGTTAAAGAAAAAAATATTTCCTCTATCTTGTATGCTTTTAATTTATAATCAATAATTTGTTTTTAATAAAGAATACATTAAGGATTAAAAATATATTTGAACTGAAATAATAACTTATTTTAAATCCAAATGCATGTAAATAAATCAGAAAAATCATAGCACTGAATATCCAAAGAACAGCACAGAGCACTGATTTACATTAACTAGCAATGATATTTCTGATGTTTGCTGTATTTTACTTCAATAATATATGAAGATTGCTTTTTTCTGAACTCAACAAATTATGCTTATTATTCAACCACTTCTTTCCTATATATATATATATACATATATATATATATTATTTTTAAACGAGGAAGGTTTGGGAAAGCGGATTCAAAGTTGCTGAAATTGAAAAGAGCTATAGACAAATTAACGATAAGCATAGAGATTGTCTACTAGCTGTAGTTGTATATATTGGCTGGAAATGCCAATAAAAATATTTATTTTGAGATAATAACTAAGAAGTGCATTTCTTTACTCTTTGCTATAAATTATTTATAAAGTACCTTTCATAAAGTTGTCAAGACCCAGAACACTTTCTAGAAAAACTCTTAATTGCTCTATTCCATCATAATCCATTTCTGAACTGATCATATTAGTTGCCAAAGACTCTGTAACATTTCACAAGAAAATAATTAACGCAACGTATAAAAAATTAAGATTTGAAAATTGTTATAGTTGATCATTGATGAATGATCTGTCGAAGATTTCATATCATAAAATTAATACTAATTTATATTATTTTTATAAATAGAAAATGTCCCTCATTCTCAATACTAAGTAATCGTAACTTAAGTACTGAAAATAGTTAGATACATTTTTTTTAACTTTACTCGCCAGCTTAAACTTTATGAACTTTATTCAACAAGTGAAGTGCACCGTTAGCTCAGTTGGAAATTTAAACCTTGTGGGCCTTGCACTCTGCAGTCATCATGACAGCAATATGAACAAAAGATTATGTGCAAATAAAAAGAAATTTTATACAAAATATTGTAATGAACAATTGTACCTTAGTAAAACTTCCTCGTTTACAATTTGCTGTGTATAGTTTTTAAAAAAATTGTTTTTTTAATATAAAAAAAAATAAATTTTGTTTATATTAAAAAAATCTAAACAAAATTATAAAAATAAGCCATTACACTCTCCAAAACAAGGCGATATTCCAGGGACAGTGAACGTCACAATATAAATAAAATGTTAACTGATAAATAACAATGAAAAGAACGGATAAGGAATGGTGACCCAGGCTTATTACTTGTGTCTCGTATTGTATGGAGGACTGGGGATGTTTGTTTTATTATCGACTATGTTTTAACTCAGGTGAAAAAAGAGTTCCTACAACTTAAGCTATGGAATCCTGATGAAAGTTCAGTTAGTTCTTTTATACAGATTTTCTTTTGTTTTATTAGTGTTGTTTTTATTGTAATAGTTATGCTTTGTTTCAAAGAAGTTTGAATCAGTTGTCTGATACTTTGTTAATTTATGTTTAGCTGTATCACCTTTTCTTATGATTTTACATTTTATTTATCTGTACAAAGAGATTATGTTTTCTTTTTAATCAATTCAAAATTTCTTTATTTATGTAAATGCACATAATGTACAACTAATAGCGTCATCTTACAAGTAATGAAAATTTGTACTAAAATTAATAACATAAAATTATTGGCCCTCCTTATGTATACAGAGGATTACAGTAGGGGGTCTACCTCTAACTTTGTAAATATTCATCTATAGAATGTAAGGCTAACTTTATCAAGTGTTTTTTTGGCTCTAGCTTTAATTTAGTGTTCAGTGTTACAATATTGATTTGTATTTGAATCCATAGACAAAAAAAATAAAGTTGCAGGAATATTTATGGTTCTATCTAAAGCTTTCAATAGCATCTCACACAGTAAATTAATTAAAAAATTGCAAGAAATCGGAATAAAAAATAACTATTTGAATTGGTTTGAATCATACTTATCAAATAGAAAGCAATATGTTGAGATTGCTAAAACTCAGAATAACAGGATATCTAAATTTAAATCTAAATTACAAACAATTCAATATGGAGTTCCCCAAGGGTCAATTTTAGGGCCTCTATTATTTATATGTTACATCCAAAATATGCCCAGTTGTCTGAGTCAGTTTGACGGAATTAAAAATGAATTGTGTCTTTACGCAGATGACTCAAATCTCATTATGTCAGCAAAAACCAGCTTAGATTTAGAGTTAGCCTCTTTCACTGAACTATCTGGAATTCAAAATTTTTTATAGATAATGGTCTTATTTTAAATATGAAAAAAACTAACTTTATTTCATTTGGAACAAAACAAAATAGAAACATCCATGAATTTCAAATTTGTATCGATAATGAGTTTGTAAATGAAGCAGAAAAAATCAAATTTTTAGGTCTGTATGTGGATAAACATCTCACCTGGGATTCACATGTTGACCACATAATCAATAAAATTAACTCAGGTATCTATGCCCTAAAACGATTATCTTCTCTCTGTAGTTTATCAGTGCTTCGAACTGTATTTTACGCTCTTATTCAATCTCATATATCCTACGGGATACCTGTCTATGGAGGGACCTCAAATCAAAATTTAAATAAAATTCTCAAACTTCAAAAAAAAGCTTTAAGAACAATCTTGCGATTAAAAAGTGATGATTCGGTTAAGGAACATTTTACCAAATTAAGAATATTGACAGTTCATAGCCAATATATTTTTGATACAGTCACTTATATAAAAAATCACAAACGTAATTTAAAAACTTTGAATGAGGTTCACTCTTATAACACCAGAAACAAAGCTACCATAATTTTACCTCATCATAACCTAGAAAAGTTTAAGAGAAGCACCACTTATTCTGGAATAAAATTTTTTAACTATATTCCCAAAATAATAAGAGAAGTAGATGATCTAAAAACGTTTAAACTATTGCTTAAAAACTTTTTGTTGCAGAATGCATTTTATTCACTGGAAGAATTTTATTCATTAGGACCACATTTTTAATGATACTTTTTACTTAGGCCTAGTGTCTTATGTCAAGACAAGGAATATTAGTGATATATTTTAATTAGTATAAATGCATAATGACACTATTCCATGTACAATTATTGTATAAAAGCGAATAAAGAAATTTTGTCTTTGACTTTTGACTTTGACTTATATAATTTTTACAATGATTTACTTACCGCAAGATTTGGTTTGTTCTTTATCAGTTGTCTCCTCAATTGTATTTTCTTCGCTCACAGTATCCAAGGGCTTTCTAAAACTGTTGCTGTGTTGAAACAAATTTAATTGACATTTATTTTGCGTCAACTTTATAAGATCTGGAAGGTTCTGTTTTGCATTCATTAAACCGCTGTCTTTATCAAGCTTTTCTTCATTTTGTACAACCCTTCCTTTAAAATACTTTTGTGTAGTATCTCTTTGTTTAGTATCTGTTTGTTTTTTTAATTCTAAATTTTTTGTGGTACTGTCATATTTATCTCCCAAATCTATGATTGTGTAGGTTTTGTCTAAGTTTGATGATTGTGATGTTTTTCTCCATGAGTGGTCAAAAATGTTAACAACATCATTACTTGTTGTTGCTTCCATTTTGGAAGCGGTCATTTCCAGTTCAACATTGTGTAAATCTATTTGGCTACCAGTTTCAGTCCATTTGGCTCGTCTATATTTTATTGCATCAGGAAAACAACCTTCATTATTTGTTTTAGTTCTGAGTAGATCTATCACATGCTCACTGTCTCTCGTGGAAAACATATCAGGCTTTATTTTAAGAAACATACTTTTGGTTTTAAAAGGTTTAGACATACTTTTAGCAGAAACTTTATAATACATTCTAGATTTGTAATTGTTAAATCTAGTTTTATTGATGTATTTTATATCTAACATATTTATAAATTGATCATTATCATGATTCCAACATTTTTTCTGGTTATGTAAGATTTCTACTATTAAAAGTTGTGATCCAATGGATTTCATAAATGTTTCCTCAACTAAGTCATCTCCATTTGTTATTATTTGTTTACTTACATGATCAGATTGGGTAACTTTAGAGTGTTTTACCAAAGGAGGGAGCTTCTTACTTGTGTATCTCTCCTTACTTTTGTTATAGTTGAAATGCACACTCTTTGGTCTAAATCTGTAATTTGGTATAACATTAACATTGGACATGAATCTGTCTAGGCGCTTGGTGATAAACGATCGGCCCAGAATATTATCAACTGATGGTCTTTCTTTTGGATTGTGCCTGAACAAGTGAATCAGTAGATTTCTAAACTCGAAACTGTATCTTAGAGGAAGTGGAGGATAAGAACCTTTAACGATTTTGAGAATCAAACTTTTGACGTTTCCAGCCATAAAAGGACGACGCAAAGTGGCAAGCTCGTACAAGACACAACCCAAAGCCCAGACATCACTTTTACTGTCGTAAGATTTGTTTTCACAAATTTCTGGTGAGAGATAGTAAGGGGTTCCAACACAGGATTTTGCCAATTCCACTGTGTTTTGAAGAATTTTTGCGATTCCAAAGTCTCCAAGCTTTACTATATTACCTCGTGTTAGAAATATATTCTGACACTTTATATCTCTATGTAAAATCTTTTTATCGTGAACATGTTTCAACGCTAAACATATTTGGACAAACCAATCCAATATTTCTTCCTCAGTAAAGTAAGAAGATTTCAATGAATTTCTTCGGATTCGAGATGACAGGTCGCCCCCTTCACAGTAATCCGTTACTATGCACAAACTCCCTTGGTCGATGAAAGACTCTTTATATACTATTATGTTAGGGTGTTGCAGTCGTGACAACACTCGTACTTCTCTTAAAGAGTCGTCTTTTTCTTTCTTAGTCATTTTAGAGATGTTGATTTCCTTGATGACATAATTGATGTTGTTTTTCCTGTGGCGTACAAGGTAAACGATGCCAAAAGAGCCTTCTCCGATCCTTCTTTCTCTATGGTAGTTCTCCATCACTAGCTATCCAAGACTGACTTCATCGAAGCCATTGATTGTTGTGTGCTGTTCCCTAGCTACAATCAGATGGGCCGAGGAGTAGTTTCAATGAATATTTAATGGCATTCAGTCGATTCATCAGTATTGATTTACCTGTCAGTTGCATGGCAAACATTACTGGTTTGAATACAAAGCTTTGGAAGGTACCTGTTGCTTTTATTAAGATTAAACCATAAACAAATTATATCTGATAGGATTAGAGTTTAGTAATTTTTTTATTAGCTGTTTTTTTAAATTTGTTTATTTAAATGAATGATTTTTTTTACTTATTAAGTTGGGTTTAATGCTTAATTTCCTTGTACTTACATTTATGAAATGTTGTTTCTAATTATTTTTCTAAATAATGGTGTGGAAGAACCATATTTTATATTTTTCAATTTATTATTTATATTTATTTTAATTCAATGAGCTAAAGAATGGATATATGTATTTAAATAAATAGTAACTCTGCAAGAAATAGTTAGGACCATTAAAACATGCAATATGTGTTATTTAGGAGCCTGTTTCACGAAAGTTACAAGTTACATGTTCACTATTTCACTAGTACAGGTAGTTGTAGTTACAATTTTTCAAGTATAGGTGTTTCTTGAAAGCACTTGTTACTTTTATAATAAAAAGTCACAGTTGTGACTAATTGTCACAAGTCAGCTGATTACTGTTACAAGTTTATTTTAATGTTTACATTTACATAGCTTTTGGAATTCTACTTTACAACTAACTGTGTTAATAATAATAATTAATTATTATTTTTTTACTATTCTAAAAAGGAAGGCAACATTAATTTTTTTAAAGAATTTATAGTTCGTAAAGATTTTTTATTTGGATCATATTCAAAACACGTCAACTAAGAAGACAAAGTAAAAGAATGGAAAGTTGTACATGAGAAAGCGTTAGCTTTAGGCTCGGCCCGGCCAATAGACCATGTCTACACAAGAGACACACACTGGCAAAACTTGAAGTACAATGCGGTTTTAAACGTAAATTGGTAAAGAAAATGTAATATATATGGGAAAAACTTTGGGTAGTTATATAGAACAGGGGCCTTGCCGATTTTTTGTTTACATTTTTTTCATACTAGATACATAGCTAAGATTTAATAGCTCTTTCTGAGGAACAGTCGACATTAGTTGGTAACAATGACTACACTCGTTCATCTACACTCATTCGCCCCTCATATTAGGCCATACCTTAACGATCGGCAGTTTACGAATGAATAGTAGAGGGAAATTATCTTTCGTATCATAGAGACCGAATAAACTAAAGAGCGACATATTCTATTGAAATTCTAATTATGCTATTATTTGTAGCTTAAATGGGTAGCTAAATGACATAATATTTCATTTGTGTACACAGATAGATACTTTGTAATAATTGTACGTTACAATTACAGTACCACGTACTGTGGTAATGACCCACCCGCCCACCTATACACATACTATAGTACTCGTATAGGTATGTGTATAGCCTATATGAGTACTTACTCGTATACTTGTATATGATAGTTTTTTTTCAGCGGAAAAGCCAAATGTATTTTTTAATTTGTTTTAAATCTATTTTTTTAAATTTAATGAAAATTTCAGTCATGTACATGTCCATACATCAAATATTTAGACCCCCACGTCTTAAAAACTTTTAATACAAGCCTACCTAGGGTTATACCTCATTTGAAAGGTCTTTGTACAATACAAAAGTACAAACCTGGGGTCAAAAGAATGGCCCAATCAGAAAATACAGCCTCTCAAAGAATTTAATGTCATAATAACTAATACTAGTTAGTTATACGGTTATTTATTCATCCCTGTTGTTGAGCACGTTGTTGATTGTTTACAATAGTAACTAAAGACTACGTTATAAAAATAACTGTTTTATTTAACGAAAATTAAAATAATAATAACACTTTGGACAGTAAGTATACCCTAAAAATAGTTTAAGAACATTATTATACTCATTTGTTACACATTTTTTGTTTTAAAATTATTAATTTCTCATATTTTGTCAGTAAAATTATAGCTGCAAGAAGTTTGCCGGCGTGGTGGCTCAGTGGCTAAGGCTTCGGACTGCGGAGGGCAAGGTCCAAGGTTCAAATCCCCACTGAGCCAACGGTCGGTACTTCACTCGTTGAATAAAGTTGACGCACAGGTCTGTAGGCCCATGTCAACTGGCGAGTGAAGTTTAAAAATAAATATAAAAATATAAAAAGTATTAGTTATATGACGTTAGTTTTTTGATAGGCTGTATTTTCTGATTGGATCATCCTTTTGACCTCATATTTGCACTGTTGTATTGTGCAAACACAGACCTTTAAAATGAGCCTAGGTAGGCTTGTATTAACAATTTTTAAGACTTCCTTCGTGAGCCATCCTCTGGCTATGCAAAAAACGAATAAAATATGTCTAAATGTTTGGTATAGAGACTTGTACACAACTACAAAGTTCCGTTAAATTTTTAAAAGTTTTAAAGTTAATAATTATATTCCATACCTTTGCCCAACCCCATATACAGTAATAATTGCAACACGATATATCGCAAAAAAAAAATAAAGCAAAGAAATTTAGTATTTTTACAAAACTTTAGTCAAAATAAGTAAAAAAAAAAAAAAAAAAAAAAAAAAAAAGCACAAAATAATAAAAACATTGTAACAAGTCCTCCTATAAAATTTACATCTGATTCGCTGTAGGTTAAAAATAGTTTTAACAATGTAAAAAACACAGTAGTGAATTGGGGAAAAATGGTGAATCAGTAAATTATTACTGGTTACTACTAGACTTGTTACTTTGTGTTGGTGAAACACCTGTAACTGATATTTTTACAGGTTTGTAAAAATTTACTGGTGAATATGTAACTTTTAACTTTCGTGAAACAGGCCCCAAGAAGAGTTGTTTTAACCCTTCCCACGCGGAAATAACACTACTTTAAAATAAAGCTCAATTATGTAAAAAAATCATGAAATATGAAATTAATTTTTTTTGGGAGTGTTAGTATCATAAAGGAACATACAACAAAACAAAGATTTATATTTAAAAGTAAAATTTTTATTTTATGCAATTTTAGTGTAGGTGTACAATTATTATGAAAAGTAAAAATATACAACATTTTTAACATTTTAGTTGAACCCAATAAACAGTACCTGTTATTTATAATACAATAATAACTACAATAAAATTGAAAACTACAAAACAAGAAAAAAGTACGATAAGTGATGAAAACAATGTGCTTGGGAGGAGCAGAATACTGAGGACATATACAACCATTTTACATGTGTGCAGTGGCAGGAGACAGTGCCCATGCATGCTCTGATTGGCTGCCCACCCCTTTTCATTCATAGACGATTTACGATTACGTTAGTTTAGATAGTTCCAAAGGAGGATTTTGAAACTATCCTTTACACTATCGACAGAAAAATTTAATTTGGGATGTATCCGTTAACTACGTTTGAGGTAAAGTTTAGGCTGGGTATGTATGCGGTATGTATTCATTTGCTGCTTACATACATACATACATACATATCCGGAAACCCGCTCCAGTTCACTCCTGGGTTCGGGCGTTCACCAAGCCTCTCCATTCCTGTTTGTTATTCCACATCTCTCTTCTCATCACCTCCCCCCACACAACCCCCCTCTTCTCCACATCGACTTTCACGCCATCCAACCATCTTCCCCTAGGTCTTCCTCTGGGTCTTCTGCCCACCACTTCCATCTCCTCCATTCTTCTAGGTATTCTTTCTTGTCTCATCCTCTTCACATGCCCGTACCATCTTAACCGTGACCTCTCCACCCCCATTCTCAAACTCTCTTCAGTTAAACCTCTTCTTATCTCGTCATTCTGGATCCTATCTCTTCGTGTTTTGCCTTTGATGGCTCTTAGAAATCTCATCTCCCCCGCTTGTATCCTACTCCACTCCCTTTCCGATAATCTCCACGTCTCAGCTCCATACGTCACCATGGGTTTATAATAAGTTTTAAACATTGCTACCTTGGCCCTTTGTGGTACACTTCCATCCCATACCAGGTGTTTCACGCTTCCAAAAAACCTACCACCCACTTCCAATCTGTTACTTATTTCTTGCTCCATTTTCCCATTGCTCGATAACACTGTTCCCAAATACTTAAACTCCTCCACCTTCTTCAAGCTCTCCCCATTCAACTCCACGACCCCTCCCAGGTCCGTATCTCTTTGCTGCTTACAAAGGGGTAAAATCCTTACACTAAGTAAAACACAGTGCAATACTTAAACCGTAAGGTTTTGGTTTTTACTGTTACTAGTTTGTTCCTTTTAGGGATCTGAATAAAATTCTTGCCTAGAATTTCAATTGCTATTCCCAGCAGTTATGTAAAAAGGGCTGCTTTTGAAGCCTGGTTTAATGCTTTAAGAACTAATTAGAAATATTGTAAAATGAGCAATACCATTCAGGAATGTTTCTGATATTAAGCATTTCTTTTGTTCTGGAACCCCACCAACAATATGGTAAAAAAATAGTTTCAAAAAAATGTACATAATACAATTGAAAAGAGGCCTTTACCTTAAATAAAGCATTTGAAAAATTGCTAAATTGTATTTGTTGAAGTGTCATGAGATGGTGTGACTACTTTTAATCATGTCTGAAGTCATGATTACTGAGTCAGAACCGAAAGTGACTAGTATCATTTTTTTCTCTACAATCTCCATATAAGGAAATCAGATATTTGTTATATATTTTGCTTTCTGAAATGATCTAGCTCTAATATCAGTTTATTGTCAGTTAAATTTAACAAACAAAGCTTTAAGAGTTAAAAATTATACTTTGTAACACATTTGCTTCGGGTGACATATTGATACGACATGGCGGTTGGCGCATGTGCACGCTGATGATGTATTTACCCGATATTGGACTAAAGTCACCCGATATTTTTGTGTTAATATGAGGCTAGAATTGTATCAATACGTCTCCTGCAGCGATTGTGTTAAAAGAATTTATTAATTTTGTAAATAATACATCACAATCACAAAACTTTTTTTTATGGGATTGTTTGAATAGGAATTTTAGAGATATCTTCAAACTTATCGAACATCTTAATTGTATGTTAAGTGGACATATTATTATTGATAAGTTTATGCATAACTTTGCTCATTTACTTCTAGTCAGTATCCTTTACTTCTCAGGTATATCTTCTGTTTGATATAAATTGTAGAGTTGTGAGAATTAACTATGTTATTTGGCTCTTACACAGGACTAACAAACAGCTGGTGGAGTTCCTAACAGCCAACAGGCGGCACAACTTTGTCAAGTCACATGGCCGAGAGGTGCAACGCTTTGTACAGAAACAGGGGCTTGACAAGACGTTTGTGGAGTGTGAAGCACATATGTGGCGAGCGGGTGGCCGAACACTACCGTGGGGTATAGCAGTGGACGGGGGTAGTGACTGGGTTGCACTGAGCCGACCTTTTGTCACCTACCTGACACAGCAACCACAGGATGCTCTCGTGACTGGCCTCCTTACACTTTTCAAGTACACTCTACTACCTGCTGAGGTATGATCACCCATGTTTATTGTCCATTTATTATTTTGTAGGGAAAATGTAATCATTCTTATGACAACTTAAATCATTTAATTTAAGAGAGTTTAGCATTCATTTGCTCTAGTAATTGCTTCTCTGCCAATGACTCAGTAATTTAGGACACTGAACAATGCTGTTCGATAAGGGGGTAGTTGGAAATTTAGCAGTTTGACCATGAGGCCACTAAACCTTTGTATCAAATACTTTGTGGACATGAGTGTCATGATGGCAGGTTTGCGTTTTGCTGAGTACATGTCACTTAAGGAAATGGTTGTACTTATTGATGCCAGGGTGGAAGCCAGCCTGTGACTGTGGAAGGAGGCCATGATTGTTTAAGTGATTGTGGAGGCTGGTGGCAAGGATCTTCTTGAAGATTTTTTAGGGATATGAGGTAAGACGCATTCAGTGTTACTTGTCTGGGTTTCTTTGGTTTAGGTAGAACTATGTTGTATGCTAGCCTCCAATATTTAGGATAGTAGCTTATTAGGAGGGTGCAGGTGAAAAGGACGGCTAGGGCCCAAAACAGCGAAACTGAGGCTTTCTTCACCAGGAAGATGGATATGTCATCAGGATTGGAACCTGTGTTTCTCAGGGACCTTGTGTGGCAGCTATGTTGGAATAAATGATGGAAGAAGTCAGTTCACGTTAAGGGAGGCCTGCAGGGAGTACGTGGAAGGCTGCGAATTGGTGCTGGTTCCAGGGTATTTCGGTATTTGTACATTACCCCTGGCCTCTATCCACCACCACATTTTTTTATTTTATTTTACCTCTGTTTATTTATTTTACTTTGTTTTTGATAAAATAAAGGACCAAATGTGTTATTTTGTCATTCAAAACTAAAAATAACTTAAATGAAACTGGCTATTTAATGAGGTGGAATCAGGGCTTTAACTACCCCAACTTTCATTCAACCTCAGTCTTTTTGCAAACAAATTTACGTACAACAGATGTTTATGATATTAAGATATCAAATATAATATTTTATTGAAAATGCAATCAACAAACATAAGAAAGATTCTTTAACTTACACTAGTTTGTTGTTGTACACTAGTTGTAATTAAAATAAAACTTGTAAAACGTTTAACACTTACACAACAGTGTTTTGTGTTGTTAGTAGACACTGGCTATTCACAAACAAAACTCATGATTTAACAATTAATTGTTAGTTATTATCTACTAACTAATCTATGTTATTTTAAATGCTTATTAAATAAAAATATTATTTATGCTCCAGCTTATACAAAAAGTAATTTTAAATATGTCGTCCTTTGAAATTTTGATGTCAGTGGTTTTTAGTGTAGTTTTTGTAGGTCTGTTATCTTTCAAAATAAAGAATACAGTAGTCCCTCTATAATTCATTCCTGTGCCAGTCCGGCCCCTCAAGTAATCCGGCCAGCAGACAAAGGCAGTCTGGGAATATCAGTGTCATCACTCAAGTCACTGTGTGTTGATGTGAATAGTCACTGTGAGAGAGAGGGGAATAACTGGCCCAGGAAGTAAAAGTAAACAATGTTATTTTTGTCAACTAATTAGTTGGGAGACCAAAACTGTTGTAAATAACATTTTTTATACATATCTTGGGTAATATGGGGATGGGACAAGGTGAGTACCAATTTGTTTGTTGTCTGTGAGCTGGATTCTACTGTATTGTATTTTGAAACATCACTTCACTCAGTTGTCAGTTCAGTTTATCGCTACTCTGCGTGCGTGGAGTACACGACTGCGTAAGCTTTTTAACTTATTTTACATGCATATGTAACAGTGTTATATTGTAACACTGTTTCAACTGCTGTACCGTTTTTTTCTTACTTTGAAACTATTGTACATCTTTATTGTAAAAATTGACTTTTTTAGTTACAATGTACATTCAATTATGTAATTTAAGCATGTTTTTCAATTGAACTCCTGTAATCTGGATTTTTCACTAATCCAACACATACCTGTTCTGAATTGAGTTTGATTAATGAGGGACTACTGTATATCAGTTCAATTTTTAAATTTTTAATAATTTAATTATGAACATATTTTATATATAAATTATAATTAACTATATTTAAATTCATTTATCAAAGAATTTAACTAACAACTCTTTTGTAACATCAGTCTTCCTTAGAATCTATTAACTATAAACACCAGTCATAACCATGTCAATGTATCTTAGTAATATGCATACACTTGCATAACGAATAGTGGTTGTTACAGTCGTTCTTTCACACGGCACTGCGCAACTCTGAGTTCTGTGATACATACGTGGACAACAACCTGCACGTCACCAACTGGAAACGCCGGCTGGGCTGCAAGTGTCAGTACAAACACGTGGTAGATTGGTGTGGTTGCAGTCCTAACAACTTTAAAACGGAAGATTGGATGCGACTTCAGGTCTGTACAGAATTTACTTTCATCTTACCTCAATTTAATTTTTTTATTTAGGACGACAACCTCCTGATTATTTAAATAACTTACCAACAAAACAGAAAACTAACACAACTTTGTACGTATTCTTTATAGATAAGCTTCCACGGTCACCAATATTACTAAAAAAACATGGTCGAGCCCCGAAAACCAAGAATTTGTGCATATTTTAAGGTGAATACGAATGTGGATGACCTGTGTAGTCTGGTTACTAACTGAGTTCGGCTGTTCCTCAGAAAGGGCCGTATTAATAGCCTAATTAATACCATCACCATGATTTCTTGCAACTAATTTTTGACAATATATAAGATACAGTGCTTACTTATAGTAACTCATAAATTTAAAAAACCAACAAAACTCACACATTGTGAAGGAAATAGCTTATATTTTTTATATCATTTTTATGATTTAGAAAAGCTAATTCATATGTCACTTGCATGATCAGAATCTTGCAGTGATTTGATTTTTTTTGGAGATTTCATCCATTCTTGCTGATGGATTTTGTAAGCTCAATGATGTGTCAAAAGTTAACATCGTCTTTTGTATTGTTCTCTCAGAATCAATGAGCAAATTTTTCTCATACCTTTTTTTTAACATAAATAAAATAACATCTGCAATGATTGTTCAATGATTTTAATTGCAGTATGTTAATTTTAATTGAAGTAAATTAAAAAAAGTCATGTAAAATTTTCTAACCTCATAGTCCTTATTTTGTTCATTAAAAAAAATCTGTTATGTAAAGAACAAAATTTTATTTAATATGGTATATTTTTGGTACTTGAGTATTCATACAGGTTTGTATTGTATTTTATAGGGAACCGAGCCTAGGCCATTGTTCTTTGCCAGGAAGTTTGAGCCAATTGTTAATCAAGAGATTGTATTCCAATTAGAGGAGTGGCTTTATGGATCTTATCCCAGCAGTGAGTAAAAATCACTATTACTTTATAGGCTAGGGGACCCCTGCTATGTTAATGTGCCAATTGTGTCACGCTATGCTCACGTCTCCTCTTGTATGCTTGTCTTTGGCCCTGGTTTTGTGACTTGTAACTACATAAACAGCTGGAGGACTATTAAAAGCAACATATCAAATATTTTTTATTGTATTGTTTTCAACAACGGTTTATTTATTATGTAAAATATTTTAGGGTTTTAAATCCACACTAAAAATATGCAATGTTTACACCAGCATATAAACAGCTGTTATATACATTAATATAAACACTGTAGGGATAGAAAATCATTGGATCTTTTAGGGCCAGTAAAAAGTGTGCAGGTAATTGTTTGCATTTCTGATATTTTTCCCACTGTCCTTGGCCCTAAGCTTTAAAATGAATCTAATCATGCTATCTTATCTTCCTCCTAACTAGAGAAGTTGGGAACCGATTCGCTATGGAATTAAATTAAAAAAGTAATAAATTATGTATGGCTTTTAGTGGGGAGAGACCCAATTGTGATACAGTTCCTCTCGCATGCTTAAGCCCATTTTTGTTTTGTAGGCTCAGGTGAGTTTCTTCTCCCAAAAAAAATGTTTGTTCTGGGAAAGCACCAGTGGCACTAAATATTGTTGTCAAATAATTTCTCTTTATTTGTTCTCTACTGCTAAGTGTTAATGGATTCGACTTCTTAGATAGTTTTGCTGATGTCCTATCTCGGTTTTTAGTAAATTTTTTTGTGACTATAAATATTATCACAATAAAATAGTAAGATTATAAGCAGTAATAAAATTGAGATGAAATTAAAATATTCTTTATTCATTACTGTAACAATGTATACTGTTTGAATGTTGTCACAAATATCTATACACCAAATTCATAAAATGTATAAGTAGATAATTAATATAACACAAACAATATTCTGAATTAATTCCTTTCATTCTAATAAACACTGTATTCATAGTGTTAAACCATTGATTTTATACTCAGGCTTAGATTGCTCATCCAGTGTTAAATTTAGTGTCTCAACTTATCATCTATTGTGGCACTAACTAAATTTTAGGCACAAATGTTCCTATGAGATGAGATATGTATTGTAGGTGTATATAATTAAGTGTTACATGTAGTTTTGAACTTAAAAGCTTGATTTTCAGTGTATCACATAAACATTTAAGTCAGGTGTGCAACTGGAGAGTAAAAAATTCTACTCTGTAAATTCAAGTGGTTATACATCTTATTCTCAAAATCTAATCACTAACAACAGTTTCCATATTGGGATTTATCTGATTATGTAGAGATAGTTTTGGTTTCTTTTACATTTAAAATGGACTAAAATAAAGTGGATAGAAAGAAAGAAAGAAACTCTTAATTTTTGACAGTTCAACAACCGCATAATAGCGTCATACATTTGTTTTACAGTGTTTTTTTTCTTTTTAATTAAAATAACTTGAATTAACTTCCACACTAAAGATAGTTTCCACATGTTCTTTTTTCCTAAAATACAACCTTTTTTATGTGCCTGTCAGATGTGAGTGGGCTGCATAGCTACTGGCAGAGTGAGTACCACCATCAAGATGTGAGTCCGTCGTATGACGATACACTCGGCACTGTGGCTACCTCGCTAACTCGCTTGGCTGCTAGACATCTAGGCCATTCTGCAGGGCACTGTCCTCCCTCACCCTCAAAACTACTTGAAGTCACTTCCTACCTGCACAACGACAACTATAAAGTAACTTTGCTTAAAAATACTTAAATACAAAAATATAACTAAAGTGCTGCTTTTTGGTTACCTAGCAGCATAAAGACTAATTGAAATCTGTAAAGCAATTTTTCTTAAATAAAACTGGGATTCTTGATTTACCTCTGTAATGTTCTAATAGTTACAAAATATAAATATATAGCTCACTGTCGGATAAATATGAATTTTCGTCAGATGAAGTTATATCAGCAATGAATTCGTCATCTACATCAACATTGTTTTGGCCTAACCTACTAGTGCTAGCAACTGATGTATCAGGATCACTTACGTTTTCTTATAACGTTATCAAAAGTCTTTTGTCTTCTACCGGAATAAGTGTATCGTCACTCATTGTAATAAACTTCCAAGTTGATAAAAAATAATAATTGTTCACAAACTAGATGAACAAAACATAAACAAATATTATAACGATACACTACATTGGCACGAAAGACGAACTCAGCTGCACAGACTACTGACGTAATCTAATGTTTATTGCCATCAGCTGCGCATTTTTAGGAAAGAAAAGTGCGAAGTGGTTATTGTCAATTTGTCTGGCATGACTTTGGCGGCTGATTGAAGAAAAATAGTGATGTAGTATAACAAATACTCTCACAGCAACGCTGGCATTTTTCGCACTAGCATGGCACGTTGCTCACAGCGACTCCCGGCACTATGAGGGTTAATTTGCCATTTCATTCCTTTTTTTTTGTTTTCAGTTTATGCAGATTTTTAGAATTTATGACAGTTATTCAATCCATATTGATTTCTTTATACAGTAATGTGTATAAGGAATAATAAAATACTTCCAACCACCCAGTGCTTCCATCTCAACATGTCTCTGAATACATGCCTTTGGGCTTTAACTGTTATTTTTACCTCAGAGCCATCTCTAAAAACATCCCTATACACCCAGAATATATTGCCAACCTGTTCATGGGGAAATTTGAGAAGAATTTCCTTTAAAAACAACCTGTCCAACCCACCCCTCTGCTGGCTCCGTTTCATCGATGATATTTTCATGATCTGGACTGACTCCGAAACCAATCTTGAAACCTTTTTTCAAAGCCTACAAAACTTTTCATCCCAGAATTTCACCTGGCAATCCTCTTCTGAACGCATAGTCTTCCTTGATGTTGAAATTGGATTGGAGGACAGTGTCCTTCAAACTGATATTCACATCAAACCTACCAATAAACAACAATACCTTCACTATACCAGCTGTCACCCCAACAACACTAAACGCTCCCTACCCTATATGTTTTTATTATAAAATGAATTAGTTCTAGTTTTTATTGCTTAAATGATCTTTTATTCTTACAACAGAAATGGTATTGTAGTACATATACAGTGTATACTGTCCAGCAAGAATTCTCGAAGTGAGTTCTTCAGTGTATTTCCAGTTAGATTCCGTATGTGTTCTGGAAGGAGGTTTTTCAGCTTGCAGCCTACATATGTTGGTTTTTCTCCTAGAGGGCTGTTCTGTGTTGGGGTAGGATCAGTCTGGAGGCGTGGCGTGTTGGGTAGCTGTGACGGTCTGTGTGAGTCTGCGGATGTTGTTTTTCGATATGTAATATGGCTTCGTAGATGTAGAGTGCAGGTACTGTGAGGATGCGTAGATTCTGGTAGGCTCGTCGGCAGCTTTGTAGGGGTTCCAGGTTTGCCATGGTCCTAATTGCCTTCTTTTGTAGTATGAGCACTCTTTTTACGAGCACTCTTTTGAGGTTTCCTGAGGTTCCTCCCCAAATTATAAGTCCATATCTAATGTGTGACTCTACCAGAGCGTAATAAGCCATTTTCGCTGCTTCCAGAGTGCCAATCCATTGTATGCGTTTAACGACATAGACACCTGTGCTGATATTTTTACAAATGTTGTTTACATGATGTGTCCATGTGAGCCCGTATCAAGGGTTGTTCCTAGAAACCTAGTCTGGTCCGCCACTGTTATGTTGGGAATACTAGTGGGTATGACTTTTTTCCTGCTGAAATGCATTTGTGTTGTCTTGTCAGGGTTAATTGCTAGATCATTTTGTTTGCTATATATTATAGCATTTTGCAGAGATGCAACAGAGTTGTTATATAATTCCTGGGACGTTTCATTTTTTATTAGGAGGGTTTCATCATCTACATACATAATACAGCTGGTGCTGTAGTTTTGAATTTGAGCTGGGAAGTCGTTAGTTAATAAAATGAATAGAATGGGTCCCAACACGGATCCCTGTGGGACTCCTCTTTTGACTGATTGGGGGCTGATGTGTACACACTAATGAGGCCAAATGTAGTATGCTGAATCTCTACAACTTGGGATCTCTCTTTTAGGAAGCTGACGAACCATTTGTTTTCTAGGCCTCTTACACCCAAATTTGTACGTTTTTTTAGAGATCAGCTCATGCCCCAGGCAGTCAAAAGCCTTGCTATAATCTAAAAATAAGGCTGTTACAAATTGGCCTTTTTCTATACCGTCGATTATGGATTCGACTAGGATTATAATGGCGGATGTAGTTGATTTTACCCTTTTGGAATCCATGTTGACTGTTAGTGATTAAGTCATATTGCATGAGATGAGCCATTAATCTCTTTAATACTATTTTCTCTATAATTTTTGAAAAAGTCGAAGTTAACGATATTGGTCTGTAGTTTTTTGGGTCAGTTTTTAGGCCTTTTTTATGCTTGGGGTAAACTTTTGAGATTTTCAGCTTGATTGGAAAATGTCCTGTGGAGAAAGATTTATCCATGATGGACGTAAGAGGGGAAGTTAATTCTTCTGCACAAAATTTCATGGTTTTAGCTGAGTATTCATCTGTTCCACTTGATGATTTGTTTTTTAGGTTACGTATGATTTGTTTTACTTCTTCACATGTTGTGGGTGTCAGTTTGAATGATTGTATTAAAGGATTGTTTAGGTTTTCTTGTATTCTGTAGTCTCCCAGTTGTTGACGGTTCTGTTGTAGTGTTAATGGATCCAGTAGGACATACATAATAATAACAAAATTTCTTTCATGTTAACCATACAATCAGAGTTTGACATTTTGATACTTTAATACTAAAATCTACAAAGTATCAAACTGTCGATGTTTTACTGTATCAACAAGGGCAGAATAGATTAACAACATTTTTTGAGTTTATAATTAGTTTCTTTTTTTTGTAGATAGTGAACATATCGTTAATAAATTGTGTTTTTAGCAAAGTTTTGTAAACTACGGTGATCTAAAAACTTCAAACACAGACAAAATGCTCAAAAAATATGTGTTAAAAAATAATATGAATTCACTTTTCTTATAATTTCTGTAAGTTATTAGTAGTAATATTAACTTAATGTGATTGTTGTTTTAGGGAACTCTGATTAAGTACTCAGCGGAAGTGAAAGGACAGTCGCAAACAGTAACCCTAGAGACTTGGTTCAGACCTCAGAACAACCAAAGTGTACTTCACGCCTTGGGGCCAGCACAGAGGCTGAAGGTTTGGGAAAATGTCATTTGTAGTACAACCACAGTATAATATAAACATACAGTAGTGAAACTCAGCCATTTTACTTGCAACCAAGCGATGCAAGCGAACCTAGCGGTATGGTAGCAAAAAAATTATGTTCTGTAATCAGCTGTTGTAGCAAGCATGATTGATGTTTATGGCAAAAGTGGTATTTAAGACTTAATTAATATAAGTCTGCGACATGACCACTAGGAGCGCTAGCATCTAGCCGGTGGCATTTTTCTCAAGAGTAAGCTTCGCTACTGTGGTACAACTAAGTAAATAAGGAATAATAAATGAATATACAGTAGACTCCTGGAAGTGCAGACTTAGTAGCTTACAGCTGGATTTCGAAAAATTCAGATTATCCAGAGGTTAGAATGGGTCATCAGTTTGTGTATATGGCGACAAAAATATGACAGTATATGTTTAAATTTATTTACTTACGCAAGAGTTGAGCTTGTGAAAAGAAATTATATACATCCTGTAATAAATTGAAATAGGTTTACTGTACTGTATTTAACTGCAATAGTACACTGTACAGTCCAATTTCTATTAGCATTAATTCAACTGTAATGGCAGTCGGCAAGGACAAGAGTGAGGAAGAGAATGAGGTGGGGCCCCCACTCCACTACATAACACTAATTTCAAAGACAATAAGTGTAGTCTGACCTTCCTTGATTCTCCCATCCTCCCCATAGTCAATAGCGTAGTTGGTTCAATCCCAGCTTCATGTGCTAAAGGTTCTCAGTTCGATCCCAATCAGAGTCAATACATTTTGAGAAGGATCAGCTGATAATCACCGGCTGTTCATTTGTCATTGGGCTATTAATTAATGACACTTTCTAAGGAATAGTTGGCCTTAGTTTGTAACAATAACTCGCTCATCTACACTTATCACGCTCATTCGAAATCCATATTTACCCATAACTTGACGATCGGCGTCTTATGAATAAATAAATAAATAACTTTTACATTTGTTACTTAGTTCCCTTCAATACTAAAAACAAGACACATGAACGGCAAAAAAACAAATTGATGACTTCTCATTAATTATTGCATCGAGAAACAGAGGGTGTGGTTCCCAAAGATGCAAAATACACGACTTGTGTAGTGCGGGCTAATATGAAGGCACTAAAATTTAGTTTAGTTTTTATTTGCAACATTTTCTTTTTCTTTTCTCAATTCAAGATCATTGATCCGGACTACTAAGAGTAGGCCAATCTGAACTGTTGATTGTCTACTGTATAACCAATTGAAGAATATTATGCATTATCACTGGATCGGATGTAAAATGTACTGTTAATTACATGCTTTGTTAGTGCAAGTTGTTGTTAAATGTTGCAACTCTTAGGCACAGTTAATTGTGATTGAAGACTTCTTGGATAATGCACAGGCATTTTTACCATGACATTCCCTGTGCAGTGGCTGGTGGTGAGTTCCCACTACGACCAGAAGGAGCAGATGTCACGCAATCTCGCCCGAGTGTTAGGTGTGTTCTCGGAGCCCAGCCTCACCCTTCAACTGATCAGTGGCTCAGAGAGTTACAACCTCACCTTTCTCTGGGTAGACCCATCTGGCCATCTAGCTGATGTTTCCGAGGCTTTTGTTGACGAGACTGCTGCGGTAAGTTAGTCCTTTTTTTTGTTAGGAAACTGTTTTTCTTATCAGGGATTTCTTAAGTTGTATAAAAAAACTATGCATACTGACATCTATTTTCATTTGTTTTATTAAAAAAAAACACAAACATTTTGTGTAACACAAACATGGATCTTTCACGTTAATTCACTGTCACTACTTGATTTGTGTCCGTTAATTCACTACTGCTTGATAAATAAATATTGCTCTAAAAACTGTTCCTCACTCATTTTTACTTCCACTGTGGTATTCCTTATCCGATATCGCTGACCTTATCTTGTCGCTTTCCTAGAACTTACACACGTAGAGCGCATTTGGCGGCAAGTCAATCATTGGATTTACCAGTTTGTGATCAACTTTAGTAGCCACCTAACCTAACCTAACCGTAATTTCGATAAAACAAGTAGTGATAGTGAAGTAATGGAAAAGGTTATCTGGCTAGTTGTTGAAATTGCCTAATGTGTATTTTACTGTTATAGTTGTCTATGTATTTATTGTTTTATAAATTCGTAAGATGCCAATCTTCAAGATATGGATTTTTACTGAGTGTAGATATGTGTATATGGTAAGTAATAAGCCAATCACTGTGTTCTTATATATTACCTTACTCTTTCGATCTATAATAACACTGTTATTATTCTAATATAAAGACAATCATTTTTTGTGCACTAAAATATTATATTTCTGCTTTGAAATATTTAGAATAATATTTTAGTAAAAATAATTACAGAATACAGTATAAACAAAAATTTCAGTCACCCATCTCAGCCAGATCTTTTATCAAATCAGGCTTAGAACATGTTGAACAGAATAGCCTAAAATAAAGTCTTAAGTAAATTAAAGCTGACAGAATTACTTTGTATTTAGAGTTGCTTTCCATTAAATATAAGTAGAATTCAATGCAACAAATAAAAATACTGAGGAAGGGTATAAGAGATGGCTATGGAGGGGGGGGCATTGATGTTTATATGGCAGTTGAGTCATTGTTTACAGCATTACTGTTTTTATTTTATGTATTATACATGCCGTATATTTTATGTCTACTAAAGAAGTGTACTTTTATTTGGGTTCACCCTTATAAGGAGTATTTGTTATTAAAAAGACTTTCATTATAACATACAACCTTCAGCCCCATTATTAGTTTTTTATAATTAATTAGAATCTACAATATTGTGCCTAAAGATAAATGGCAGTATGAACTCTTATGTTATTATTTTAAATCTTGCTTCACAGATTTACAATGTAAAGCCAGTACTGAAGGCGCCTCTGTTGCCTGGGGTATGGTACCTCAAAATGGTCCACAACAACAGAGTGGTGGCCCAGGCCGATTTTCTTATCTCCCCTCTTCAGTTCTCCGCTGGAACCCCCATCAGTCAGCAACAGGCCAAGTAAGAACAAGTTTAACTTTTTTACATAATTTCTCTATGTATTACATTTATATAGACACTCCCTAACTTTCTCATCTTTGGCCACTGAAAAGATTTGGATGGAAATTTGTTCTCAGTTCCAGATTCTGTCATAGGTGTTCATTGAAAAACAAATTTTTATTTTTATTCTGCCCTAAAATCCACAGTAACTGGAACAACAGATTGTAGTCATACCGGCAAGGATATGCAGTAGACTGTGACGTCACATGGGCGAAATCAGCTGGTTTGATTATTCAATGAACTACTTGTAATTAAATCTACCAATCACATGGGACCTATCAGATAAATTGCAAACAAACTATGTACAGTAAGCCCTCGGTTTAACGGGCCCCAATTTAACCCATTGGCCTAGTTACTATCAGCTGTTTTGCAATGCCCTCTAGTAGCATTTAAAAAGCACAAAAATGCAGAGTTTCGCTAAAAACCAAATAACTTTTTAATTAAAGCTTTATTTTACCTCTAGTTTTTAATTTTCTGTTTATAAATAATTTGTCTACAATAAATGTATAAATATACTAAAATTAAAAAATTAAAAAATAAATTAAATTGCAGTTTTTAATGTTTTTTTTACATAAAAAAAACCAAAATTTCAAAGTATATAAAATTGTTTATATGAAAATATGTGTTTTGGTAAAACATTGCTATTTCATATGAAAGACTATTTATTTGTTTACATAGAAAATATTTTATTTTGTAAATTGGATGTCTATTAAAAATTTTACAGATTTTCTCTCAAAAGTTCACATTTTAAGTTTATTGTGGAAATGCCAATAACCTGGCCTAACTTACAAAGATAAATAAATTCCACATTATTGAACTGAAATTTGTCATTTGGTTTAATATTCCTATAGTTTATAATATGAGAATAAATAACAGGAACAAATAATATTTTCATAAGGTAAAATAAAAAATAAAAATTACTTACGAATTATGTGTTTTATTTATTTATGTGTACGAAATATGTTATAGGCCTGTCATATAACATATTTCATATAACTTGTTCATATAACTTGTTCCCCTTCATCGATTTCCATAGGTCTACTGGAATCATTCAGCTCAGATCCACTAGGCTTATCTGGATCTACAAAGTTATCCTGAATATTAGATTCATCATGAAATAGCCCTAATAGAAATACTTTCACTGACACTTTCCGCCCCGCTAGCTCTCTGCACTTCATTTTCGTCTGACAACTGTTCATCTCTGAAACCTTCGTCATTGTCACTCACAAAGTCAGCATCTTCATAATTACTATCAAGTAACATACGTTCCACCTCAGAGGATCTTGTATCTTTCCACATTTTATTGTAAAAATCAAACAAACACACTATTCATCACTAACTAAACGAGCAACAAAACACTTTCGGGAGTTTAGCCAAAACAAACTGACTAGACTACTAGTTTTTGACACTTTCTTCGCATTTACAAAATGTAAACAAACATAGATTACCAACATAGAAAAACAAAATACTCTTCTATTAGATCTTTTACAAATTAGTTTATATCAACAACAAAATATAATAAAAAAATCTAAGTAAGCGGCTATAAAGTTGCCCATTTCACCATTGTAAAATATAGAAATGAACTGTGGATTCTGCTTCGTAAATAAATAATTTTAATATAAATAATTGTCATAGAAATGAGTTAAACAGGATTCCCCTGCCATCTCTCGGCAAAATACAGAACTACATCAATCTAGGAGAAGATTAGAGTACGATTGTAATTCACTACGGAACAGTCTCGTATCTCTATGTGTGGCCCGGCTCACGGCGCTACGAGACAGTCTCGTATGTCTAGGCCAATGGGTTAATGTACTTCAGATTTAAAGGACAGCTTATAGCTGCATTACTGTATCGAAAATTCTATATATCACGGAATTAAGGAATTTCTATAGAAATATTGTAATTTATAAAATGTGTAGGTTAATCACCTTTATACAATATTTATTTGTATATTTTGTTAATCTTAAGAGTTAACTATTAGCTGGCAGCATCACAGTTAGTTTTGATTAAGGTGTGGCAATCTCATAACAGTTTGAGGTGAGTTCTGCATTATAACATTTTATTATGAGTTTTAATAATTTTTATCCTAGTTGGAACAAAGAATAGCAGCGGAATATTAACTAGTTTTCACTGTACATCAAATTTACACCGTTATTACTAAAATATCCGTTAGTGAATTGCATTAATATTTTAATACATGGTTGATAGGAATGTGTTCAATAATTTTTATAAATTTTTAACTTGTAACTTTTCAAGAAATAAAGTTCATAACGATACCCTGAAACATTGTTTTCTTGGCCTCTAGAGGTTGTAAAATTTATTATTTGTTCTTGTTGTAATCCTTGAAACATGTATTGTTACGATACATAATTAATTATGATATGCGTAAGTAAATGCTGTGATTTTATATTGATTTAAATCAATTTAAAAATTTAAAATTATTTTAATTTGATTTAAGTCGATTTAATAATTACCGTATTTACTTACACATATGAAAGTAATGTATCCTAACAATACATGTTTCAAGGATTACAACAAGACCAAATAATTAATTTTACAACCTCTAGAGGCCAAGAAAACAATGTTTCAGGGTATCGTTAAGAACTTTATTTCTTGAAAAGTTACAAGTTAAAAATTTATAAAAATTATTGAACACATTCCTATCAACCATGTATTAAAATATTAATGCAATTCACTAACGGATATTTTAGTAATAACGGTGTAAATTTGTTGTACAGTGAAAACTAGTTAAGATTCCGCTGCTTTTCTTTGTTCCAACTAGGATACAAATTATTAAAACTAATAGTAAAATTAAAAAATGCATATGTCACAATGAACAGTGAAACGAGGAAAACAGTGGTGTGATTGGATTTTTCGTAGGCTTCTTAGTTTCTTTTAGAAAACAACCTTCAAACTTTGGTGGACATAATTTCTGCGCTGACAGTAGTGCTAACTATTTCTATGCATTATGATAGTTTCCAGAATAACTATATAACGAAACCAGTGTTTTACTTCCTATTCCAACCAGGGTAGTACAGCTGTAATCTCCATTATGTTTGTCTTCCTTATTTCTTAACATTAATATTGCTGGCGTAGTGGCTCACTGACTAAAACTTCGGACTGCGAAGCACAATTTCCAAGGTTCAAATCACTAACTGACTTTGTTGAATAAAGTTCAAGAACAGGTCTGTAGACCCGTGTGAACTGGCAAGTGAAGAATGTTTTTTTTCATCTGAAAAATTTACCCTTAGAGATATATTTTTCTTATCCCTTTGCCTTGAGCACATATTGAGAATTTAGCTATTGTTTTTAACAATTCTTTTAAAGTACAATATTTAAAAGAAAATATATATACCCCCAAAAGCTTATAAAATTACTAAACAATGGCTGAACAAAAGAGGTGTAAACATTATACCACTTTGTTCCTAAAGATGTAATTTTAACATATTCTCAGAAAGGGTATTAAGATTTGTATTTTAGAGAATAATAGGAGTTTATCTACTTTGACTGCAGATTGTTGCATAGTGGACCAGGCCAGGAGTACCGTACACAGGACTCTCCCTGGAGAGAACTGCTGGAGCCTCCAGATACTAGCTTAGCTTCCAGAGCCACTGCTAATGCCAAGAGGTATGGCAAGGACCTGCTCCAGTGGATAGACACTCTCACTTTCAGGTACTAACTACAGTCACCAATGATGACTTGCGGTTCTTGCTAGAGCAGTCGTTTGCAGCATTATCTTGACTATCTATCTTCTTCTTCTTATATTCTTCCAACTATTAGTATTTATTTATAATCTCATTAATATGATCATAGAGTGTAGAAAAACAGTCAGAACAAATCAATGAATTCGATGTAGACACCCACTTTTGTTGGTGTATTACATATCCCCTATAGACAAATCCCTTTGTGTGGTATAAAAGGAAGCCTGCTTATATTGAGGTTAAAATATAGAATAACCTCCCCATTTATTTTAAAATATGCTAAGGAAAAATTTATAATGTTTTCTAACAGAAGATATATAAAGAATTTTATATCTTTTGAGTATATAATTATGAATTTATACTCTTTTGAGTAATTAAAGAGATGTATAATAAAAGAGATGTAAAGTGATATATTTTGTGTAATTGGTTTACTGGAGAGATATGACATCAGCAAACTTCCTTAGAAGACAAGTTCACTAACACCTGAGTTGTAGTAAACAAATACAAAAGAATCTCATTATCAAAAATGTTCAGTGCTTTCTTCAGGTGAATACAGAGCAAAGTCTCTCCCTCCCCTCTGAAGAAAGTGCCAGTGGTACAGAAAATTTGTGATAATGTGATTCTTTTGTATTTGTTTACTACTACTCTGGTGTTAGTCGACTTGTTTTCTAAGTAGGGGTGTGAGAGTAGCAATTTTAGGAGTCAAGTAGAGTTTTTAGACATAATTTCGAGTTAGAGTTTTTTCAAGTCGAGTATCTAACCCTTAATTTACAAAAATGAAAACACTGAAATTAAGTAAGCAAACACTCTAACACTATTTATTTAGTTCGCTGAATAGTTAATAAAGTTTGGAAAATTTGTTTTAGAATCTATGAAATGATTGTATCATTGATTAAATATAAATATTCATTAAGATATATGTTAAATAAACTGTAAAATAATATGTGAAATATTTGTCATAACTTATAAACAATAGGCCTAAATTCAGAAAATAAATTCTGAGTAAAAATTAAAAATATTGAAACTAAACAAAAATTGCAATCTGGTGCTAAAAACAGTATATAATAGCCTTATCCCCAACTCTACTGTGAAAGTTGACCTATTAACTTTAATCACAACAAACTGACAAACTTACATTAATTTGCTTGGTAAAGAATACAGCAATAAAGGTGGAAAGAGATTGGTCACGTCACTAAAATCCATTTTATTTTGTTTTTATTATATTTCTCATGGTACTTTGCATACTAATGTGTACAAGTTGTAGAAGTTCACAAAACTTTTAATGTGTAATGTTTTTGTTTAATTGAAAGTTAAACCTAAAAATCCATAAAACAGTAGTTATACAACAATATGTTCTTCTCAGCTAATCTCAATTTACCATTGACTACAATGTTTTGTTTCCACTAACAGAAACAAAATAAATTAATTGTCAATACAATACTAACTAGCGATAACAATTACCATGCCAACTGATATATTTTTCGTTTTCATCGTACTATTTGTACTTCCATTTGCCAAGTTGAGTTGTCAAGAGATGGGCGATATTTAACAAAACCTTATCTATAACAGGTTATTTAACAAGACCTTTTCCATAACAGGTAACCCCTTTAACGAAACCTGTTATAGATTTAACAGGTTACATGAAATACCCTGTTATTTTTGTAACTCCCAGTCATGATGCTTGATAAGGTTATGAAGAACTTTATATATCTGTAACGCATGGTAGCAATGGAGATTAAATATAGTACACTTAAAATTAAGCGGAACTTTAACTGAACTACAAATTAAACTTTGAGACTCTTGCAGTTTACAGTTAAATTATCGATAACAGAATGAACTTATCAAGAACAGAACGGGCAAGCAAAGCCTCAACAACCGTAACTCATCGACATCGTAACGTAACACAAGGCATAACATCAACCACATACCAAACATAATAAACTTACTTGACCTCTGCTTCAACTTCATAACCTTTGGTAACTTGGAGTGTTATCTAGACCAGCCATAACGAGGCTTCGAGCCGTTCAGTAACGAATAACAGAAAAAAGAATAACTGTCTGGAACGTCAATGCGTCGAGAGTAATCGGTTACAAAAATAACAGATTATTATAATACGTTATCAGAAGATAATAGAATTACATAACATGTTATCGAAAAAGTAACTGTAATTTCCATCTCTAGTGTAAACGTCAACAAAAACTCAAAACAAAATGGATTAGAAATCAAATTCACGATTGACAGTACATTTTATATTGGAACTCGTCGAGTCAGCGATGTACTGGCAGTACATTAATCCTTATTTCATTATTTTATGAGTTACGTTGCTGGAACGAAACAGTTCTGAGCATTCTATCTCAAATTATTATAGCTTTTCAATTTCAATAGTTTATGTTCCATGCGTAGTTTATGTTACAGATTGAAAGCGATTTAATGAAATCTGTCCGAAATTATCAGTCTTAGAATAGTTTTAGTCATGAACTTTTAAAGGATGGCCTGAAATAAATGCAACTGTTCATTTCAAATTTATTTATTTATTTATTCTCATTACACAAACCCTATTCAGGGTACAAAAGTCGTCAACCATGACAGGTTTGTTGCAAACAAACCAGAACTCTTAATCTATAGAAATTAAGCAATAAAAAAAAATAAATGAGATAAAAGACAACATTTACAATGATTCAATTAAGATAATAGATAACCAAAAGGATAAAATGTGCAGATAAATTTACTGTCAAACTGTAACAACTCTAGTCTGTTACTTAACAATAGTGGAGTAACAATTTAATTATTGTGAAGTAAAAAGGTAAATGTAAATCAAATGTTTAATACGTTCATTAACATTATGAGCCTGTAATGTGGTAAAAATTTCCCCTCAGGATACAAACAGCTCTTCAAAACTATAAAAACACTGGCTGATGAGCCATTCACTAAGTCTAATTTTAAAACTCTTTGTATAAGCTAGATTTCTTAGCGATATGGGAAGTTTTCCAAGGAAATGTTAGTAAAAGTTATGTAACGAAGTTGTGGAACGGTTCAATAACTGATTCTTTATGATCAGTTATCACGTTTTGTATGAACAACTATTGACGGCTATTTAATACAGCTTATTTAAACGTCCCTTCTTTATAAATAACGAGAATACTTTTCACCATAATCGCCATGGCCGTACGATAGAGACTGGTGTGCGTGAATCACTAATCTAAATACACCGCAAGAACATATCCGGTTACTAATACAATATTATGATCATATTTTAAATACAGCTACCTACATAAATTGCTTAACTTTATAATCTATTATACCAATGGGACTTGGTCTTGATTACATACAGTATTTTACACTCAAAGCGTCAAAACTCAACTCGATTTTTTCGAGTTTCTTAAAATCTCAAGCCAAGTGTATATCAAACAAACAAAATAATCAAAGGCAGCATTACTATCCGGGGTCTTGGGAACACAAAAGTAATTTCGAGGTTAGGCCGATTTGGAAAAGTTAAACAAAGATTTCAATTAATAGTTACACCGAATCCAGTAGGAAAAACTGGACTGCTCCTAATGGGAAAACTAAATAATAACTAGCCCCCGAAAACCCCGTTAACAACAAAACCCTATCACAGCAAACAAAAATTAAATTTAAAGAAATATATAATTAAAATAACTGTTCTTTCCTATGAAACCCTCCCTTAACACGTTAAGTGCGGCTGTCGGGTATTTCCGACTCCACGTGACGTGAGCGTCAGCTGATGTCGGGTTTTCCCGCCATTAGACACACACATAGCAACGGCCTCAGTGCTTGGTCAGCTATCGAGCTAGTAGGACCGCGTTTCGTCCGCTATTCAATACTATCATTTTCGTTTTATGTGTGCAGTGGTTTTGATTTTTCAAAATTTTTAATAGTTTGGTGACAGTGTTTGTTTTTGTGCTTGAGTACTCATAATTACTGGTTTATAATAATAAATTTTTTTATTTAGTGATAGTTTTATTACAAAATGAGTGACGAAGAATTTGATAGTGCCAGTGAGAGTGATAGTGCGACCTAAGTTGATTCGTCCAGTGAAGAAGATGACACTAATGACAACCAGCGCAATTACACTTGGACGTGGAGCAACAACACAAGTGGCTTACGTAAAATTCCTTTTACCAAGGAGAACAAAGTGCTTTTTCCCCCTCCTGTTAATGACAATCCATGTTGATTACTTTTTTCTCATTATGGACAAAGTAGCTTTAGAAACAATTTGTCGTGGAACAAATCTGTATGCATTTGAAGTTTTTTTTTGCCCAAATACAAATCCGCAATCCCGAATCAACAAATGGAAGGAACTTACAGTGGATGAATTTAAAAAATGTTTAGGGGTTTTGATTCATACAGGCACCATCCGTCTGAACAGGATTCAGGACTACTGGAAGACTGAATATCTATTCAACCTGAAGTGTTTTCGTTAACAAATGAGTCGGGACAGATTGCTTCTTATTTTGAGATGTCTGCACTTTGACAGTTACCATCAGACTGGAACAGATCGCTTGGAAAAAGTGAGGGTAATGGTTGATATGTTCAACGATAAAATGCAGCAGATTTATTATCCGGCCAAAGAATTGTCTCTGGATGAAAGTATGATCCTGTTTCGAGGGCGCCTTGTTTTTCGGCAATATGTAAAAAATAAACACAACAAGTATGGGATAAAGTTGTATTCTCTGACTGAAACTGATGGCTTGGTGTTAAGGTTTGCTGTGTATATACTGGTCAGCTTGACGACATGGGTGGCAAAGGTCATGCGGATAAAGTTGTCCTCCATCTGATGAATGGAAAACTTGGAGTTGGCCAATCAATTTACATGGACAACTTTTATAATAGTGTTCCTCTGGCTTCAACACTTTTGAAAGAGAATACTTACTGTACAGGAACTCTCCGTATAAACCGCAAGCACTTGCCACAAGCAGTTACAAAAGCAAAACTCAAGACAGGTGAAATGACTCAGCAATATTCAGAAGGAATAATGGTCATATCTACAGACTACGAGAATGAAATGGAAGTTTCTCTCAATAAGAAAGGTGAGCCAAGAGACAAGTCTGTTTCTATCATCAAATATAATGTGGCAATGAAAGGCATTGATCGTCTCGATCAGATTCAGGCCTATTATCCACTTGAAAGAAAAACTATTAGATGGTATAAGAAAGTGTTCATCTACATATTGCAGATGACGCTTGTCAATGCCCACAAACTACATATGTTTAAAAACCCAGACAAGAAGATATCATTGTATGAATTTAGAATGGACGTCATCAGAGCCCAAATTCCAAAGAAGGATGCACCCCCATTCAACGGTCTCCACGAAATCCTCTTCGCGTCCTTTCAAAGAACTGTAAGCGAGATGCTAAAGGGTGTGTCATTACAAAGCGATGCAGAGTTTGTCATCAAAACAGAAAACAGAAGAAAAGAAACAGTTTTCATCTGTGCTCAATGTCCAGGTCAACCAGGACTCTGTGCTGTAGCTTGCTATGAGAAATGGCACGCTGACAAGTAAAATCAAGTGAGAACGGGTCCAATGATTGGATAATTGTAAATATTGTATATATTAACCATGTTTTTATTCTCATTTTAATATTTGAAATCAGTTTTAGCTATTTTTAAACATTTTATATAACAATTTTGGACATGACTTTGCCACATATCTGATGTCGGGTTTTCACGTCAGGATTTAATGATGTCATAATTCACAACAACCATGTACTGACAAGTTTATGGTGATATTTTATATATTATATTATGATATTTACCATTTTTTAGTGTTTTATGAACTTTTTATAAAACTATTATGTGAATGACTTGCTACATAGCTGATGTCGGGATCTCACGTCATTATTGGATAAAAAACACTGCTGAAAGGCTTGGGAGTTTACATTCATGGATACTGAACACAAATGGTAAGTTTTATAAACATATCATATTTCAGCTACTAGGTTAGTCACATATTTAATTTCTTAGCAGTCAAAGTGTTAAAACAAAAGTCTACTTCAAACAAAAGTCCCACCCCTAAAAAAGAAAAACGCACAATACAAAGTTTTTTTTTTCTTCTTGGTGCCCAGGAGGTAACAGAACAAAAGGAAATATGAAACGTTGTTACCTGCATGCTGGAGACTTCTTTGATCTCTCTGACAATCTTTGTTGTAGGTTCTACTCAGTGGTGCAGTCTTGTGTGGTTGCTAAAGAGGCCCTTGATCTGTGTCAGTCACTCACCTTAGAGCCTTGTTGGACAACAGAATGGAGCTCGCTAGCTTCAGACCCCAAGTCCACGATCACCTCAATAAATAAAACAACTGGCCTGCTAAACAGGTAATGGCCATATATACATTAGGGACAGGTTTGTACAGTTTATGGTTCTGATTTATCCAAAGTAAATTACCAGAATTATTTTTCTTTAACCAATTTGTTATTGGTGTAGATCTAATTAAAACAGAATGTCAACCAATGAAAACTTTATTTCAATTGTTTAATACATTAATAAAGTTCTAAAAGCTTCTATCTGACTATAAAATATTTACTGTGAGTGTATGAAGGATACTGCAACACAACTACAATAGGTGGAGCTCTGTCATTGTGCGTGTGCCGTACCGCCAGCAGTTAGACTCTGTTGTCGCCATAGGTTGATCCTTGTACATAGATATTTTATTGGCCGTGCAATTATCCTTTGACTGACAATGCACTCTTAGTTATTTACATACTACTGCATTATGTTAGCAAGTTTTGTTTTTTTAAGGAATTGATTATAGTGTGACTCTATAAATAGCGTATGCTGACCCTCGCTGCAGGCAGGATTCAGGTTTTTTTTAGGCTTGTAAACCAACTGGAAGTAAGCTTTTAATGGCAAACCTTATTGTCCGAAAATTCAATAATCCAAAATGGGCTTGGTCCCATCAACTTTGGATAATTACCTCCTTAGTGTATCTATTGATTTGTTGTAAAACGGTTCAAATAAATTTAGTTTGAATTGTAGTTGATTTACAATTATTTAACTGTATTATTACGAAATACAATATAGTTCTAATTGTTTGGCCTGCTAAGATCTAACATGTTATATTTATTCTTAAAAGTAGGCTGGGTTTCTTGCTTAACTTTTCTGCTACAACTGTTGTGTTGCAGATGGTGACCCTGGCTTCTGCCCTAAGGGGCACGTCAACCTGCCAGCGGCCTACGCACTGTTTGTGATATAGAGTGACCATATTTATATATTTTCATGTAGATTGTATGACAGCCTTATACAGAGGCACTGGACCTGTTGCCTTACTGGGATTATTGAAAGTTTTAAAAGAAAATTGTCCATATTTTAAAGAAAACTTTTTATAATCTCTGTTCGTACAAGGTTCCTTTGGTTTGAAATCAATGAATACTCGATTAAACTATATTTTTAGTACATTGACTAAAATCGTTATTTATCTAATTGTTGTTACTTTTTTTTGAGGAATACACACATAAATAAATTCAGCTACATGAAGGGTAAAAAGGCAGTTTTACTTTGTTATAAACCAAGAATATATAGTTTGGATATTCACATGGCAATAGATCATAATATTATATATGATTTGATCTTATGTGGTGTATCTTGCACTTCGTCAACATTTTTTTGTTGAGCCATAATGTTGCTATATTTTTTCCTCATATAAAATTAATTTTTCATGAACAACAGTTGTTGATTATTAAATTTTTACTTAAATATTAATCCTGCCAAGTGCATCACCTGTTATTTTGAAGTAATAACAGGAGTTCGACAAGGTGACGGGCTTTCACCTTTGCTGTTTAACATAGCTCTAGAAGATGCCCTTCAAAAAATTAGACATAAAAACTTAGGTGTAACAGTAGGATGTAAAATTAAAATTAATATATTAGCATTTGCCGACGATGTAACTATTTTAACTGAAACAAAAAAAGACCTTGAAGAACTAACCAAAATTTTCATTCAAGAGACAGGATGCATGGGTCTAAGAATAAATGATGAGAAAACCAAGTACATGCACTTTGAAAGAGGTGGCCACCCGCTTACAGAAATAAATATAGAAGGACATAGCTTTGAAGAGGTGGAGCAGTTTAAATATCTGGGAGTACTAATATCCAATAAGAATAGTGAGGAATTAGAAATTGTAAACAGAATAAACCTAGCCAACAGATGCATGTATGCTTGCAATAAGATCTTGTCGTCAAAGTTACTGTCATGCCGAACAAAAATACGAATATATCAAACGATAATAAGGCCAGTACTTTTATATGATGCAGAAACCTGGATATTAAATAAAAAAGAAGAGAACAAACTCATCGTGTTTGAAAATCGCGTACTAAGAAAAATATTTGGTCCAACATTGGAAAATGGAGAATGGAGGCGCAAGCATAACAAAGAGATAAGACAGCAGTACAATGACTGCGACATAATAGCAACTGCAAGATCAAGAAGATTGAGATGGGCAGGCCATGTATGGCGTAGAGAACAAGGGACGCTACTGAAGGAAGCTGGATTGGGAAGACCAGTGGGAAGAAGACCTCTAGGTAGACCAAAAAGAAGATGGTGGGATGGGGTTAAGACAGACACCGCAGCACTTGGAACCACAATGGAGGAGGCAGAAAACAGAGAAAGATGGAGAGAGCTTGTTGGTGAGGCCAAATTCCTTCTTGGGCATCGATGGCCCTGGGAGTAAATAAGTAAGTAAAGTGCATCACCATCAGTACAAGCAATGCACTGTTAACAATAGGAGGTCTTATTTTACAAGGTTAAGTTGGGGCTGAAAAGCTCCATACAACACTTACTTAACCTGGGGACCAACGGCTAAAGGTGACTTCCAAACCACGACCAGTGACTGTGAAGATAGGCTGAGTGCAAGGGTAGGATCCCTCATTGGTCGCCCATCCAAATTACAACCCAGCTTGATGTGAATTGACGCCGTAATCTTGCGAAAACGTTGGAACCCTTTAGTTAAGCGATTACTTTTTCTTGAAATCTTAGTAATCTCGAGTTAATGAATGTAATTTGCTTGGGATTTTAACAATGTTTTTAGGAATGCAATGTAAATCAAAATTTTGAGAGTTACATTTATAACTTAGTTGGTTTCAGTTTCAAGAGAAAAGAAACTATTGAATATGCTTGTATGCTGTGATATAGTAATGAAAGAATTAGCTTTATAGATTAAATACTTTGATCTTGGGGCCAATAGGGGGATTATACGTAGGCGTTCTAGTCAAAAACTTGGAGAAATAATATAGATAATCTGCTAAGCTGTTAATAACCAACTTGAGCTCCTGTTTCAAAAACAGTAATTTATATTTGTAACGCACTTTCATACTGTTGGTGCAGTGCTGTAACCCAGCTACTTGGGGACAATGTGTTGAGTAGATTGTAGGCGATAGATTCTATGCTTGGTCCTCTTAATACCGCTTAATTATCGCTCAATGGTTGCTATTGACATGTAGACTACTTGAGAAGTCTGGGCTGTCCATGTTGGTTGGTAGTCAAGGTTCGGCTGTTGTGTAGGGAAGAGAACTGAGTGTCATGCTTGTCAGTCAGCTGAAAATCAGACCAACACTAGGTGTTTCTGATTCCATGTTAAACTGTAGGTCCCTTAGTTGCCATGGCTATTGGGCTATTCATAAATAGCTGTTTCTGAGGAACATTCGACCTTAGAACAATGACTACACTTGTTCCTCTAAACTCGTTCGCCCATATCTTAACGATTGGTGTCTTAATAATGAATAATAAGCTTAAACCACTTTATCTATTTACTTTCCATGATATCCAGTGCTGTAACTCATCTATTTAGGCACAAATTGTTATGGAGATCATACACAACAGGTCTGTTCTCAGTCCACTTAATACTGACTCCATGTCCATTCAGTGGTTGGTATCGGTAAGGTAACTACTAAGGGGTTGTTGGGAGGGATGCCAGGGCTCAGATGTTGTCTAAAGGAGAGCTTGTCGCTTTGTTTCAAAACAGTCCAATACTTTGTGGTTCGGATTTTACAGAAAGCTTTAGATTCTTTAGTTGCCCTGGGTATTTATTTATTAATAAATTGTCTTCCTTGAAGATAAGTAAATTTTGGTTATTAACCAGACTATATCTTACCTACATGGCCACTCAAACTTAAGAAGGTTTTTTGCCTCATCAATAGATTTTCACCATTCATCTTGGTTCTGCGTCAGCTCTGGTGCTACTTTCAATCTTTTTGCAGTATTTGATCTGCCTACCGTAGTCAAGGGTACCCCAGTGGGTGTATGCCTTGTAGAGTATTTACTCTATTTACACCATCCCTAGTGTGGATTTTGGCTCACTTGCCCAACTTAGCCTTTTACTTTTAATTTGGGCAATGTCAAGGTCATAATAGAGCTCTCTCAGTTCTCCGTTAGTCCTTATTCTGTAATTTCCTTGGTTATACACAGACCATTCAAATTCACATTTACCTTAAATTGTGTAACAAGCTGTGTAAGCCTCAAATCTGAACTATAAAATCATATAATAGTAACAGGTCCAGTGCAGCTTTTATTTAAGTACAGTATTTAAGTGCCACATGACGATCACTGTGTTAGGTTTGTGTGATGTAGAGCCATCGCAACAACACAGTTCCTACCTGACGTTACCAAAGTATCTAACATGGTAATCTCTATTATTGCCATTTTATATCTATTTACTATTTAAAAAATTAGTCTAAGTTTTTACTAGAATATTATACACTAGATGTAAATGAGTCAATGCACTTTGTACCGCAAACATGAGTTCCACACTTTCAAAAAATAGCTTAAGAATAATATTTTGCCAAGTATTGAATGAGAAAAGAAACACAGATTGTAGGGCACAAAAATGCTACTTAACCGCTTAAAAAGTGTTTTAAATATGAACTTTTTCAATTGGTATCACACAAACTTTTGAACTTCAAAAATAAACGTTTGCCAGTTCTAGGGTTAATAGAACAAAACAAACTTCAATAAAATCACCCTTCTTTTCACCATGTACTAAGAAAAGATATTAACTGTATGAAATGAAAAATGTCTATTGTATCTCTTTGTTAAACAGAATAATAATATTAATTATAGTCACATGTGTAGAGTACTTTTAATATTTCTTATCCTAAAAATGTGGTTAGTTAAAACCTAAATGCATTGAAAACTTTTTGATTTCTTCTATTTGAAGACTATGAAGTATTCTGTCTGTAAAAGTACTAACTCTAGGCCTGTATTTCAATGCAATTATCTGATTTATATATGTTTAGACATGAATTTAAAAATGTACATTTTAAATTAATTTTACAGTGAGTTTGCCACTTATATTGCTCTCAAATGTTATCTATGTGGCTATGATGAAAAAATAAATTGGAGAAAAAAAATTCATCCATAGCCTCAGAAGGGTCTTAAATTTCATATGACGCAAGTTTATTTATTTGTTAAGTTCTCCTGTGGATTTTTACTATCTCTCCTCTAGAAACAGCCTTTAACTACTGACTGTCCTGTAATGAAACCAATTTTGTTTATAATATAGTACACTGTCAGTAAACTTTTTTCGGATCTTTTCCGATTAACTCAATACCACTAATTTTTTTGTTTCCATTAATCCACTACCCCTTGATAAATATTCTATTGCTCTAAAAACTCTTCCCGAAACAGTTTTATCTCCACTGTGGTATTCCTTATCCGATAACTCTGGCCTTATCATATTGCTTTCCAAGAACTTGTACACAGAGAGTGCATTCGTTGGTAAGTCAGTCATTGGATTTACCACTTTGTGATCAACTTTAGTAACCACCTAACCTAACCTGACCTAACCCAACTGTAATTGGGATTAAAAAAGTAGTAGTGAAGAGACGGAAAAGTCCCTTTTTTCAAATGATATAAGTATTTTCCTCAACTGATTCAGTAGAAAATACTTTCATCAGAATTAGTTATTTATTTGAGTTGGTTCATAATTAAGATTACTGATGTAGGTTTTTATAATATTCATCCCAACTCTTACTCCATCCACCTTGAAGTAAATAAAATTTTTTGATCCAGGGTAAAAGTGTTTGACTTGCGTTGAGAAGCTGTGTTGTTGTGATTGAAGCCTTTAGCAATAATAAACTAGGCAATTGTAATTTTTGTATCCATAGTGTTTAAATTATTTAGAGTTAGTTCTTCATATTTGAGCAGTCGTGGTGTGATTTTTCAAATCTTGGTCCAAATTTATTGTTACAGTACTATATTTTATGGCAATTGTCTACTGATATTTAACCTGTGAAAAAACTATCAAAACCTATTATTAAATTAGTTTATATTAGTTGTTTTCATTCTGTGATATTTTATGACATTACATCTACATGTAAAATATCCAGTTTTAATAATGTTTTACTGTCACTGGACCCTGATGGATCACGCAAAATACTGTAATTCTTGAGCATATATATGATTTTCCACACTTCTGAGGATTTGTTTTCTCTACCCTATCCACTTCTGTATTTTGTTTCTGAAAGTGCCTCTGTTGTATTTATATCATCTCTTTTCACCTTTCTTAAATCCTTATTGACTAGAAAAATTCATGGTGTTGTTGATTTGATATATCTTAGGAAGTTTTTTGTGGGTTTTGTCAGGGGGGTCTGCTTATATGATCGAAAAATCTTAACCTTCTTTTCCTTATGACTGCCACTGAATTCAACATGTTCTCGGTGAATTTCTTGGAATGCCTTCTATATACTTCCTCTGTTAATTCGGGTCCAGAATTTTCCTTATGATTTTTCATTTTTCCCTTAATATATGGTTTATGTGATGTTTTTTATGGAGTTTAAGTGTCTCACTTGCATATAGAACTTCTCGTTTAATTACTGAGCAGTAATCGTAATGTGAATTGACATACATCTTTTGTTGTAGACGTTATATGTTTTATGGTATGCTCTCTTCATTTTCTGTAGTCCAGTTTTAATTATTTATAAAGATATATATGTATTATTGAGGCTCCTCCTCCATACTCTTCACTGATTCTCCCACTGGCCAATAACTGGCTAATTGTATTCTCAAGTGCTGAAAACAGCTTCGAGGCCCAAATATGTAACAATCGAGAAATAGGGCTATACTAGCTGTTTGAGTTTAGTCACATAGTCATGAGTATACACTTGACTGATTTATGCATATTCATATCCGACTTTCAATATTCATATCCGAATTATCTAGGATGGTAAAGCATGTTCACAGTAATGGTAAATCTCATCGCCTATTCTAAAGTATAGCCATAGGGAAGAAAGGAACAGAGTTTGGGTCTTAATAGTGTACTGAATGTATGTTGAGTAGGAAACCAGGTGTGTCTAGTAGTCAGTTCTCTAGTTTGCCATGGTAGAAAGTAACGGCAGCACTGTTGTCAATTCCACCCTCTCTTAAAGCCTCAAAACCCCTTTCTTGATTCTCTCCCCCCCCCCCATTTCAAATTCATTTCAAACATTGACAGCAGACTTTCGTGGAGGGAACAAGACGTATCTGCCCATCTATGACTTCTTCTTCCCCTCTCAAACAACATGCGTTTTGATACACTAGCTTTGGCTATCAGTATAAATTCTAACTGCCACTGAGGTGTAAGCTGCGGCTGTTAGAAATATAGTACCCTTCTCTGTGGTATACAAAAAATCGTATGAGCTAAGATCATATCCCAAAGTTATAAGTTTATTGAAATCAAAAGTTAGATTTTTTCTATAAACAGTTCAAACCAGCTGTTTGCTCAACATAATTAACTCATACAGACAAGCCAAGGTTTGAACAATTGCACTGAGCTCACTAGTGTCATGGTTCTCTCTGCCTCATATTAATGACAATTTTTATATTAGTGTTAGATGTTTTTTGAATTATCTGTGCAAAGCTCTTGAATACAATTGATTTTCAATTTATTCGTATTATATGTTCTTTTTTATGTAACTATTGATGTTATTTTAATATTACGTGATTTATGTTATAATATTATCAGTGTTGTATTTAATGTTTACTTTTAAAGTTTTGTTACAATTTTTTTCCAACATAAGGCAATTAAATATAAAACAAATTAAAAAATGATACATAATTTTTGTTATTAGTACACTATGTATTTGTGTCTATAGTACTGATAATTATTTTTAAGGGAATATTTTTTATAATCTTGTCAATAAAAGCAATAACTTAAACTTTAAGTCTAACAACTTTAATCCAATATATTCTCTGTGAGATTTGAACTGAAAATCTATAAACCAAAGAAAAATGTATATTGGAAATTAGTTTGCCATTCCGTTCTATTGCTTTTATAGGCATTACTGAATTTAACAAAAAGCATAGTGATATTTACGATAAATTTAATCTTTAGTGGAGTTAACTATTTTAAGTCTGCATTACATTAAAAGCATAAAATCAATTTATAAATGACTTATTAATATAATCTTAATATTAAAGAAAAATTATCAAAAACTAAACGATAAATCACTGCCATTTTAATAAACTGCAAGCAATCACTTTTTCACAGAATATTTTACGAATGTGCCATTTTTACACTTATATTAAATGTTATGTTGTTTTATAATTATTTTTATTAATTTATGTATGCTATTTTATTTATTACTCAAGTTTTATATTGTATTTTTTAAATACAGAAACAATGTTTTTGTGTAATTAGTATAGATATAAACATTTCCATACAAGACACAATTAAAACTCTTCAAGGTCGCCAAATAGTAAATTTGTAACAGAAGATAGAGGGATTTAAACAAAATTACTCTATCGTTGTCTAAATAATTCTTTATTATTTAGTTCCACATTTTTATAACGGGGTTAGAATTGATATGACCTAGGTTTTTCACTCAGCTGTTTCTTTTTTAACACAAACTTCAATAAGAATCATCCCATCGAAGACACATCAAATATGACATCTATCTCCACACTATTCAAAAAGTACTCTGAAACTTTAATGAATCCAACTTTAAGTTGGTCGTTTCCCAAACTGACAAGTCACCACTGGGAAGTCAACAGCCCTACACCAGACATACAAACTTACCATCAGCGAACTAAAACATACTGTTCTATTTCAACTGTACGGTCTGTGTTTATTATTATAATGAGTTATAGTGAACACTATATGAATATTAAAGAGCCTTTCTAGTGATCTATAAGTTGATATTGTTAGTTTTTTAATTTAAAGTCGTTAAGAAATTTTTAAGTTACACGTATGTCACTGTAAAAAAATAATAAAAATACTCAATTTTTTTTATCAAATGACACTTCAATTGTGTGATAGGATAATTATTACGAACCGAACCTGTGAAGTAGATAGCCATGTTTCTGTGTTTTTTGTGAAGTGAAACAGTCTTCTTAAATCAGGTACTTGGCGGATCCGGTGAAGCTAGAACCCTTAGATTCTGTAAAATGTTTTCTGAATAGGAATTGTGCTAGGAGTAGCTACAAAATGCTTATGTATACTATAAGAACCTCTTCTTGTTGTACAAGTTGCAGGTTGACAGAATAGATTCAGATCCAACCACAACCACACCAGGAAGATTTGCACATCACCGTAACCATATATCCATTTGTAATGGAGTAAGTCAAATAAAAGGTACCCTCTTCCGTCCACCCCAACGAATGACATCGATAAATCCTTCAGCCTCTCAACAAACATACAACAGAAACGGCACTCTCAACTCACTCGTGTACGTCATTTTTGTCCTCTAATTGGAAGCTCTCTTCAGGATGCCCTCCCGCACACATCTTTTATAATGTCGATGGCCTTTTAAGTGGAACTCTGGCCTTCTCATCCTTCATAAGCAAATATGCAGCCCTTCTACAAACGAACACACTTTCTACGTACAGTTAATGTGCTGTAGAGTGAGATGTGGATCGTATATGGGATTATGAAATCTACTTAGTTAAATTCAGATAAATCTAAAGAATTACCATTCAAATCTATGATCCAGGAGCACCCTCTCTCAAAGCTCATAAATTTTCATATTTCAGTTAGAGTCTACCTTTTCAAAAAATTAATATATATAATGTTTTATTTTAAAATTATCAAATTATACTTTCATTCGCAGAATTGATTTTTATAAAAACTGGATGATGTTAGAGCTCAGACGAATTTATCCTGTCCTTTTTCTGCTTTTCCGTTTTGAATATTATGAATTATGCTCCTGTTTTTATTTTAGAAAATTATTTTAAAACTGTCTATTATTTGATGTAGCCACAATTAGGAAAATGTTACAGTTCATATAATTTTAGAAGGGGTTTAAAAAATTCTTCTAGTTCCTAAACCCCACCAGACCTCCCACTGGCCAGTATAATTTGACTAGTTGAACACAATCGTCGAAAACAGCTCTGATGCCTAACTATGCCTAATTTGAGAAATGAGAATCAAACTAACTTAGTCAAGAATTATATAAAGTAAAACCCCGATTATCGGAATCCAAATGATTGGAAACCCGGGTTATCGGAAACAGCATAAGGAGATTCAAAATTGAATTTAAATGAATTTGATCAAGAAAATTGTATAAATATTAATATTACACGCATTGTTTCTTATGTATGTTTTGTTTTTAAATAATAATATAAATTGAACAATACGGTATACATGTACTATATTGTGAAATAATAATGACAACATAATAAACAACAACCGCCACTAAGCTAGAATACGATAATATTGTGTAAACAAGTGTCGTGGCAGACAAATACAGAGAAGGTGTAAGTCATAGGCCACTCTCCTACTCCTACCTGTTATTAAAGAAAAATAACATTTTAAAACCATTGTATAGTTGTGATCCTGTATATGTAAAGTAGTTTTTAAATAAATAATACATTTTTACAATAATAATATAATTTGATATGCATTTATTTCCCGCATAGACCGTCAAACTAAATGTAACTTTGGATTATCGGAAACAAGTCCAGCCCCTATTAGTTCCGATAATCAAGGTTCTACTGTACTGATTTGAGCATTTTAAAATAATAATAATTTTAAAAAATTAAGATTGAGAACACTGTTTGCAATCATAAGTGACGTATTGCTGTAACCCAGCTACTTGGGGAAAAAGTGCTGTGGCGATTATAGGCACTAGGTTCTATGCTCAGTCCTCTTAATACTGACTGGTGTCCAATCAATGGTTTTCACTAATGTGGACACTACTGATAAGTGTGAAGTGTCGATGTTGGGTGGAAGTCAGGTTCCAGATGTTATCTAGGCAAGACAAATGAGTATCAGGTTTTTCAGTTAGCTCAAAATCAGACCATTATTATGTGGTTCAGATTCCACATAAAGCTATTGGGCTACTAAGGAACAGCCAAACTACTTTTCCTTAGAACAGTAGACAGTACAAATACACGATATATGTATTTGTGCTCATGACACTATTGATATTCTATATGAATTTGTAATAAAGAAATTTGCCTACTTATCTAACTTAGTAATGTTGACTACACTCGTTCATCTACACTGATCACGGTCATTTGCCCCTCATATTCACCCTTACCATGACGATCGGCATCTTAATGAATAACACACCTGATTACCAGATTGCATGCTCCAGATTATGTGTACTAACATTATTTGTATACTAAACATTTTAGTGATCTCTCAATATTAACAAAAACAGTTATGCTAGTTGATTTCATTTTTGAATAGTACAAAAAATGGTTAATAGTGTCTCTTTGTAATGTGGAAACATGAGTAATCTTGCTGTTTCTTGAGTTCTGTGTATTTCTTCTGTTTATTCACTACTCAATCAATACTCATTAATTTTAAGTACCGTCAGCCTAAGTGCCATAACACTGTTAGAATAGGTAGTTTACTAAAAATATAAATTTATGTGAATTAAAACATTGTTTCTGCCTTGTCAAACCTATTTTATTTTTATTGCAGTACATTTAAACCATCTACTCAGCAATTGTTTCAGACTAATGTATTGCATTTTAATTTTGGATGAATTAATAAAATATTTGTTGTTTATTGTAAAATTATTCTCCTTGTTTAATTGAGGCTAATTGTTTTATAATTATGTTACATTATAATAAAATATCTGAAGAAATTGTGTAGCCCGTGTAATAAGAATTTAACATTGAGTGATTTTGTATGTATTAAAAAAATTGGAACAGTGGTTAAACAAAAAAAGAAGCAAGCACAATTTTTCCATTCCAATAAATATTGTAAATAGTGTACTGTGTATATTTATTATAGACTGGTTTATACCTATTGTATTACCATTAGTTTTCTTTTGTACTTTTTCAAATAATTATGATAAATTAGTGAAGTAATGTCGAATTAGTGAAAGTGTTATCAAATTCTTTATATTGTAACAGAAAATGTGTTAAAATGTTGTGTATTTTAACATTTAAAATACAATTTATATTTGAATCTACCAATTATTTTTCCTAGTCCTGTTTAGCTAATGTTAGTGTCTATACAAACACTAAGGGACAATCCCTTCATGCTTTATGTGCCAGCCCCGACGCTCGCTGCGATCAATACACCTGGGCATGTGACATTTGACTACAAATAATAGTACAGTATATTAACTGTATGACATAAAATCACAATATTAGATTTATTTACAGTATCTCACTCAGATTACTTGCATTGCTACCTATTTATTAGTATAAATACTCAATGATATTACAAAGTCTATTTCAAACATGTTCATTTAATTTGTTTAACAGCTGAAGATTAAACTCATAGTATAATCACAATATAAAATACACAGTAGCGACACTCTGTTAAAAATTGGTGACAAGCACGGCACTAGGGCTTGTAGCGACGGGAGCAGAGAATCGTGTATTTGTAAAATATTTACATCCACAGCTGTTATTAGTAAATGTCAAATAACCTGTCATGGCCCTTTTTCTATTGATAATACTCCATTTATTTGCAAAACAACGGTATTGGGGTGTGTTGTATGCTTCTGCTATTAGGATAGCTAGCACCACAGCAATGCAATGGAGTGTCTCTACTAGGTGTTTTAAATTGTGGTATAATGCCAAATGTTCAAAATAAACCTGTTTATTTACAAAGCAGCTGTTATTAATTTACTCAAGTCAACCCAATGCTATTCTTAGGAAACAATATTTTAGTGGTGGTTTCTATCCCTTAGGAGTACTTTATTAAGATGAAAATACTTAAGCTGTCATATTTAAGACCTGAAGAAACAGTATACAAAATGTCAGCTCTCTACCTACATGCAAATATGGAGAATTAGTTATGAGTGAGTAAGTCAGCCAGGGGCTTTGCCTTTTACTAGGGGACACTTCTGCACGCTTCACGTGCCAACCCCATCACTCGCTATACTTGTGCCTGTAAACTCTACCATCAGCCCCTTTGTGGAACTCGGCCCGCAGCCTCGTGGGGAGCTTGACCTACGTACGGCCTCGCCAAGATGCTCTGATACAGGTCTTGTTGTGGAACTTGGCCTACGGCCTTTGGGGAAAGTTCAGCCTGCTGCCTCACCAAGGCACTCTGCTACTGCCATTTGTGGATCTTGGAATGTCGCCTTGTGAGGAAGATCGACCAACTGCCTCGCCAGGATTCTTAAGCAGTATGATCATGAATTTTTGTTTTTAGGGCATTGGAGCCCATAAAGATAGTTTGTTTGAATCTTATGGTATATTAGTAATTAAGAGAATAATGTTTTTAATTGGACACCCCACTTGAGTGTATTAATTTAACATTACTAAATTTTGGGTTTTGGAGCATATTTTTTATTTGGGAGGGGGCACAGCCCTTAAAGGTTGTCTTTTCCAAAATATCATGGTATATTGAGATTTAGGCGATAAATACCTAGAGTTTAATACCTCACTTGTGTGTTTTATTTTAGTATTATCCTTTATCTTGGTTTTCAGACTTTTGGTTTTGGGGAAATATACTCCTTATTATTTGCCCTATTCAGAAACCGATGGTATATTTGGATTCAGGAGAAAGATATTTTTAAATTGATGCTCCACTTGAGTATATAGCATCAGTATTAAAAAAATTTACATTTTCAAAATTTTCAGTTTTTAGACCACCAATATCCAAACTTTTTGAGTTATTAAGCTTAAATGTATATATAAGGTGCATGTTAGTTGTTGAGTGTGTAGAACTAAGAAGGTTTGAACATTTTATTTTACTCAAGCTTTTTCTCAAGTTAAGTTATAAATACAATTTTTCTGTGATTTTCCCATAAGAAATACATTGGGGCAGTTTTGAGGTAAAAAATGCTGCCTTCTTGTTTATGAGTAAAAAAACTTTGGTGAATTTTCCTGGAGGTTTAATTCAAGTATACACATGATTACTGATATATTTCACGTCTGTTTATTACTTTATTATATTATAAATATTTATTGTCATCTTGTATGCTAATGTATTAATTCTATTCGTTGTAAAAAAGGGGATAACGTTGAATAAATAAATAAATGATAGGGGTAGGACGGGAAGTGCCTCAACATTTATCCCAGTGAGTGAGTTGAGTGATCCTAATCCAGCTATATTTATATAGATAAGATGTCATTATGAGCCTTTAAAAAAGTAGGTAATCTCAAGACATTTTAGAACATTGAAACAAAAACTTATTTTGAATCATGATATAACATTTTAAGTGTTTATTTACTAGATAAAGAAGTGCTGGTTAGAGAGAAAGAAGTTAGTCTTTTAGTAAGATGGATGTACTTGCATTTTCACTAGTCTAATATCCTCCAACTGGCACACCCACCCCTCCCAGTTTGGGAACTTCTGCTGTAGAGGATTAGTCTAGTAAAATTGTTCAGCACAAATTTTTAAATCACTGAAATTTTCATCAAAATTGTCATAAGATGATTAAGATGTCAGTGACATTTAAATGTTGTGCTATGTATTGTGTCTTTATATATTCAATTAAAATTCATTATTATGCCCAAAGACTAATATATTGAGTTAATATACCTTATCTCTGTCAGATAGTCTAAAATGAGATTTCATAAAACTTTTATTTATTTATTTATTTACCAACGGTTACACCATTTACAATATTAATTTTAGTTATACAATTGGTACGGTACAGGATGGCACAGCAAGATAAAGCTTGGTACAAGCTAACAATGAATTTTGACTCCCTTCTGACTTTTCATGCTTTTTTAACTTTCTTTTTGTGTATGCAAGTTTATTAAAGTCAGATAAGGGAGTTGACAAAGGCAGAAACTGAGTGTACTTTCATGATGTAAAATAAGTGCATCGCAATATTTTGTGCTTACATGTTCCATCGATACATCATCACAGCACTTGTGACGATTTCTGAATAGGATGCGGAAATAGATAACTGCAGTCTGTTACCTGAGCCAGGACCGCGATGTCAACCGTAGAGTCCTATGTGTGGTATGATTTGTGTTTAGTGTTGTTTCGAAATGACATGAAAGTATATTTATTCCCTATTGATAAGTCCCTACTTACCATCTTGACTCTATTTGATTTCTCTAAAGCTTTCGACTGCGTTTACTATCCCCTTCTTTATATAAAAATGCTCTCTGGTGGTTTTTCTGATGGTTGTATTGAATGGGTCAGGTCGTACTTGACGGACCGTCGGCAGTGTGTAAAGGCAGACAACAGAAAATCTGACTGGGAACTGGTGACTAGAGGTGTGCCCCAGGGTTCTGTGCTTGGGCCACTCTTATTCTTACTCTACATTAACGATGTCACTACTGTTATCAATTTATGCAAATTTCACTTATACGCTGACGACCTACAAATATATACTCACTTCACTCTGAAAGACTTGCCTACTGCCGTAACTAACATTAACTGTGATATCCAGTCTATCACAAATTGGGCTGTCAAGCATGGCTTAAAGCTCAATGAGGCCAAAACCCAAACAATATTGTTGGGCTCTACTAGACTCACTTCTAACATTGATCTGACAAATATACCAAAACTCAAACTTAATAATACAGAATTACCGTTTTGTGACAAAGTTAAAAACCTAGGACTTATTATGAATAAAAATTTGAACTGGACTGATCAAGTAGCTGTAATGTGTAATAGAGTTTTTGCTGCTATACACACTTTGAAAAGATTTGCCATGTTTTTCCCTCTCAATGTCAAGGTGTTGTTAGTAAAGACTCTAGTTTTCACTCACTTTAACTACTGTGATACTGTAATCAATGACATGTCTGTTGAGCTCGCGGAAAGATTACAGCGTGCCCAAAACTACTGTATCAGATTTATTTTCAACCTGAGGCGAAGGGATCATGTTACTCCATTTTTCTCCCAATTATCTATCTTAAAGTTAAACAATCTTCGACAATTCCATATCCTGATATTGTTGCACAGTATTCTTCAAAACCAAATTCCTAATTATCTGTCAGAGCAGTTTGTTTATCTGTCACAAGTTGGTGTGCGTAGAACAAGACGTGGTGAGTCAATGTTAGCTATTCCAGTTCACCGCACCACCACTTTCAACAAATCATTTATTGTCTCCGCGTGCAGGCTCTGGAATGCTCTGCCTGATAATGTCAGATCCATCGATAAGCGAACTAGGTTTGGGGCGGAGGTGAGGTGCTATCTGCTGCGGGCCTAGCGGGAGTAGTGGTTGGTGTCGCTGTGGCTTGGTGGTGGCGGTAATGAGTGATTGTGCCGAATGAATGTAGTTTTGAATAAATGTTATGAATAACAGTAGTTTTGTTTGAGATAGTCAAAATATTTTTAAGTTCAAATATAATGTTTCACATTTTTTGACTTTATATGTTTTACCTCGTACATTGCAATTTCTATTTTGTATTTCCTTGTAAATTGTTATTTATATTTGAAAACATCTTGTTATGTATGATGAGGTTAAGTGGTAGAGAGGGCTTTGCAGCCCTAACTTCGCCTCTTGAATATAAATAAAGACGTTTTTCATTTCATTTCATTTCCCCAAACATTAAAATGTATACATCAGTAAGTTAAATAATATTGTTCAACATAATAATACATTTTTGTGGTATGTTTTAATTTTGACAAGTGCTCTGACAGGAGTGTAGTGCTAAATTTACCAGTGTCGGAGCGCATGAAGGATATTTACGGGGTCTGGAGGCACGGGACAAATCCCCACCCACCCCATCGGAACATTGGAAGGGAGACCGGCTGCCCTAAAGATTCTTTTGAACTCAAGGCAAATGGGGTTCTCCCTTTTAAACCATAAAAAATATCGTAGTTGACTTAGAATTATAAACCAAATAATAAATCGTCTCAAGCCTGAAACAAAATATTGAACTATCGTAAATTTATTTGATCAAAGCTAAATGCGGGATAGGAGATATGTACGTTATGTGATATGCAGAAGTTTATGTATTTTCGTTTTATAAATTTCCAAATCTGACTGAAAATGAATTCATTAGTACCTTCCAGTATTCAAAGTACCTTCCAGCTTAAAGATTTCTAAGAATACGAATAATTGGTGTCAAAAAATATGGTAGAGATGGTTATATAAAAAGCGTTAAATATATTTGTATACATCACACTGAATTTACTTATACCATGAGCATTACTGATGTTTTTATATGTTATAGTGTATTTTTACTTTTTACGTCGAAGAAATTCATTCTGCTTAGAAATGTACAGTAGACATTAAATAAGGCCAGCTGATTACGTCTAGTGGACAAAAGAAAATACCAAAGTTGAAAATTGGCATAGAGAAACTAAAACAAAAGTATACTGTTTTTCTTTCCTTTATAAACGCGTCTAAACTTAATTTATACTTACGAGATATCACAATTTGACAATGTCACACAACCAGCGGTCTGCTTATAAGTGATCTGTCTGTACCATAATCGTAGGAAAGTGTGCCTAATAATTATGCTATTTATTCATTTAAGTTGGAACTTATAATTTTAATTTATTTGTGGCCTCTGTATTTAAATTGAAGTTAAAAGAACGTAAATCCGAGAGTGAATGAATAGGCTAGGTTTGAAAGTGATACAGTGTGAGAAAGAATAATACTTAACAAATTCAACTTTTTATGTTTAAATTGTTTGTGATTGAACATTGCTCATTGCTGCCAGTTATAACATTATATTAGGTAAGTCGATTTTCCTTTTTTTATGTTAAAAGCTAAAATATATTTAGGGCCTGGGTCTATTTAACAATATGGTCATATGTAGAGTTTAGGTAATTATTCAATTTCTGTTCACCCCAAAGGAATTAAAAATTTGCTGTTTCAATGTGATTTAGACTAATATAAGAGATTATTTCTTGGTGTCAAAAACTTGTTTAACCTAAAATATTGGAAAATTTGAATTAATTACAGTTTTTTTAGTCCTACTCCATTTAATTTTGTATTTAATGCTTTTTAAGCTGAACACAAATATGTATCAGCCTACCCTATTAGGTTTTGCAACTAATTACGATTTTCACCTACAACTCAAAATGGCAGTGTGCTTATTCTTTATTATTGTTCTTTGTGTCTGCCTGCTTAATATGATTTAACATAAATAAGTCCTTGGTAAGCATTTGTTGAAATCTTGACAAATTCTAAATTTTGCATATATACAGTGTATTATGTTCTCTGATCAACTTTGATTCTGCAGCACTAGTCTCATTTATTTTATAACTTCAAATGATGTATAATGTATCAGTAACAATGAAAAATTCTAAAATATATATATATATATATATATTTAATTATAAAATGTTTGTTGCTAAAGCCACAAGGTCAAAAATCGTAAAATAATAAAAATTGTCAAACAGCTGATAAAATGAAATGTTATAGAAACTTGAAAAAACACAGATGAATAAAGATATACATATATATATATATACAGTATTTACAGACTAGGAAGTATTGATTTATTAGCATGTGTGTCTGACGGTTTCCCGCGCAAAACCATGCGACTGTGTCGGTCCCAGTCGTTCGCACGCGTCAAAACAGCTGTAAAAAACGACTGCTGAAAAATAATATTTCATAGAGTACAATTATATCACTAGACCCCCAAAACCCAAATTAAGCAGTTTCATAATTAATATGTTGTGATGTACACAGTCTGCAATAAATATTGGATTTTAAATTGCAGAAAACATTTGCAGTGCACCACGACTAATCAATTCTTCATTATATTTTGTCTTGTTTAGTTAATTTTGTTCTTGACACATTTATTGGCAAATGGATTTTCTATTTTTCTAGTTTAGGCTACCTTGAATCCTTGATATGTTGCTAAGAGAAAAAAAGCAGGAAAATACCCAATTAATTGTTTGCAACAGAAAAAACACCCATTCCATGCTAAAAAAAATGTAAAATCAGCATTGATGGTAGGGCAGTTGTTGTTCTACTACATCAACAGATATAGAGTGCTAGGAGATCTATTCAATCTCTCACTTATTACATTTTGTAATATTGTTCTTTAAGAACTTCTAACAATAGTGTAGGCATTTGGTCAGTGTTTTTACATAATTTTGTTTACATTTTTTTAAAAAATTGCAAATATAATAGCCCAAAATGAAAAATGTCTTTATTGTGTTTGTTTTTTTATACTAATGGCAATGTTAGGACTATATAGGCCTCTCTTAGAACTCACCATTATTATTAACCCTAACAGCGGCAACTGACCAATTATTGGTCGATAAAATATCTTCTCAAATTGGCAACAGACCAATTATTGTTTGATGCACGAGCATTATTGATCAATGCACGAGCATTGATGAGTTCAAGTTACTCTGGCGACGTAATCAATTATTTGAATCTCAAAACTATGTATACCATTCGAAAGAACAGATTCTATAGTTGCTATTTCACATATAAAACATCTACTAGCGATTAGTATTACGATATAAAACATAAAACAAAATGGTAACTTTTGATTTTTAAGTTTGCATCGCTCACTAAGCTATTAGATGACAGATTTTGGTCATTTTCAAAAATTCACCGGTAACTTATTATTGCTGCTATGGTGATTTAAAATCCACCTATGGAATAGTAAGAAAAGCATCTACAACTTGGTTTTTCTCTATCTTGAATGGTTTAGCCATAGTGCATATTTTGTAAATGTCTTTTTCTGACCTAGTATTTTATTGAATTGGTCTTTAAAATCAATGCAATCTATTTTTCAAAACAAATAACTAGTTTGTTGGTTATATATGTTTTATATATACAAAAAAAATTGTATGAGTTGCTGAACAATTATCATGTTGCCTGGCAACCATATGTTACTTCATTGATTATTTCCATACGAAACAAAAGTACAACTTCGCTCCTGTGACTGACATAACCTTCGTCTGCTTTTGTTGCCATTACTTGTTGTTGATGGGCTGTTTGTTTTTATAAACAGTAGTTTACATCCAAAGTGAACATTTATTATTTTGTATTTAATTTTATTTTGTGCTTTTATCTATTGAGTGCTGTGATTTTTTACTTGATTTTTTTAAATATTACTGGGCTTTTATTTTTTGTATAAAAGTCGAACAACTTTTTTCATTATGTCTCTCTTTATAAAAAAACATTTTATTACATTATAATACACAAAAAACTCTCATTAGTCATGTTACAAAACATTGCTTATGTACGTTGTGACCAAAAGTGATTATTGGAAGGAAATTGGTACCATTTTAGGAATTCGAAGACCCTGTACACACACAATTTTTAGTAATATCCATCAACATATTTATATATTCTAAATCTACAATAAATTTACAATTTTTTGTATATCTTGAATGTTTTATAGTAAATACTTTGAATTTTTTATATTGGTTTTGAAAATGGTAAATTTGTTGTAAACTTTGATTCCACAAAACATACCGTTCATTTTAAATATTTATAAAAAATATATATAACTTTTACTGTAAACCATGCATATTTTCTTTTTACTCAAAACATTGTCTATTAGACAAAATGTTACAAATAGGAATTTTAATATGTTACAAATGTTTAATGATCTTTAAAATACTACATATGTACCATTTTTTTTAGTTATAGGTAAGCTGACTATTTCATCTATAACACAGGAACGCTTATGAGTATTCCAAAATATTTCACTTTCCTACGTAGAAAAATAAATTTCAGTTCAGTTTTATATTTAATGTTTTTGGGGGAAAAAATTATTTGTATTTTTTCAAGAAGTGGCCATTTGAAATTTACATTTTCAGGATCGTAAATTTTACAATTGTATTTAACCTGTAAAATTGATATAAATTAATAATATTTTATGTTTAGTATCAAAAGTATGGCCATTTAGTTCTGATTAAAATGATATATGTAACATAATATGGTATTAATAATATTACTGTTTCGATGGTGCCTGCAACGTTTTTGTTTGGTGCCTGCAAATCAGTCAAAAAAGCCTTGCCACTGAAGAGTTTTTAGCCTGTCACTGCTAGGGTTAACCATTTTACATGAACTGTCAATAAGTAACTATTTGATAATTTGTCAGAGATTAGAAACTATTTGATTTACCAGTCAATTTTACTACCTATTAGATATTACCAGTCAATCGCTTAAATTTTGTGGGTAAATATGTTACTTCTCTTAAATGCAGTGATAATGTTTGTTATCAGCAGCAAACTGTAATTTATTTTCTTACATTATTAGTTACTTCTAATTATTTATATCCGGTATAAATGACTAGTGGTATGACCCACCCGTACACGATCAGCGGTGATGGTACAAATTATCAGTTACGGGCTTAATTTATAATTAGATAATACAAATTATAAATTTTAGCTTATTTTTTTTTAGTCCAAGCACAAAAAAGTATTAAAATTCAAAATCGTAGACAGTAACTAAAACGATTTAGCATTAATATTGTAAAAATTGTCGAGATGTAAAGAAAAACAGTAATTATCATTTTAATTAAATGAAATCATCAATAATTGTTTTACAGGGTCATCTCTAAACTACGCAATCAGGTATATAAGTGGCGGGGGACATGTAAAGCGTTGTTACAACTACGTTAATTTTCTATGTATATTTAGCATTCCTAAACTTAACTCCACATTTGCTTTATTCGATGAAAATATATTGAAGGAAAACATGTTTATACATTTTAATGTGGCCGATTTGATTTGTTAGGTAATACTATGATTACATGAAGTACCATCCATATATATATATATTTTTTTTAACTTCACTCGCCAGTTAACATGCGCCTACAGGCTTGTGCGTCAACTTTATTCAACGAGTGAAGTACTGACCGTTGGCTCAGTGGGGATTCGAACTTTGGACCTTGTCCTCCGCAGTCCGAAGCCTTATCCACTGAGCCACCATAATTGGTCATACCCTATTATTAATGATAAGCGTATTTCTTATTTTGGATGGACAAAATTTACTTAGTACTCTTTCTTGATTTTAAACATTTCGACTAACAATACTACAATAATTAATTTTATCTTTTCTACTGTAGCCTACTAAACTTCTCTGATTTTTTTAGAACTATTTTGCTGATAGCTTTATGTGTGCAAGTTTCCTTTTCCTTATTTTGGTGTTGATTTTGTTGTTATATTCAAAACATGTTGTAGTTATTAATGAAATATTCTTAAAAAAGACTGTTCTTTTTATGAAGTGTTACGTTTTAAAAATATTGTGATTAGTTAAGCAGTGTGACGGTTATTTTGTATTAAAATAAAATAGACTGTTCACATGCGTAGTTTTACTTTAGTGTTCTTTGTCCTCTTCTATGAGCCTGTGTTGTTCAGGCAGCACATTTGACTTTCTAATCAGACATCTAATCAGCATGTATTATCATAGTGTAATTGAGATAGAAGAACCTAGAGAACTCATTAAAACTCACATGTCGCTAATAATACCATGAATTGATTTAAAAATTTTTAAATAGTTAAAAACTTAGTTAGATGTGAATTCACAACTGATTTAGTTTTCACTTAAATGTAAAATTATAAATGATTGTATTTATAACCAAATAGCAAATTACCCGTCATTCCTACCAGGCTTACAGTGATTTTTGTTGTGCTTATTGCACTCAGCAATATGAAACATGGTTGAAATAAGTTAAATCTAGGTTGTTTAAACGATTTTTGATATGATCATGTTTATAAAAAAGACTGTTTTATAAAACAGACTTATATACAATATTTAAAACTTTATTTCCCTTCATGAAGATGTACAGGCTCCTTCTGCTTGTAACACGTGAGCACAAAAGTACATTGTAGTTAGGTATTTACTTCAGAACCACGGTACTTAGAAAAGAAGGCGGTATGTATCACGCGCATCTCCAATGACGTTACATGGGCGAAATGGCAAAAATAAACAAAAAAGTACTGTTCTAATTCCTGTAATTACAATTCCAGCTCATAAGTGGTAAATAACTTGCTTACTGTTTAGCTGAATGCTTCTATGTAATTTTTAGATTTAGTTACCAGTATTTAACCCTCAAAATAGCAGGCCATTTTGCAGGCCTTTGTTATAAAATTCATAACAAATATTTATTTATTGTAAACTTACATATATTTAGTATCAATATGTTTACAAAAATGTAGGCAATTATATAATACATACATAAAGTAAAAAAAACAAAAATTTTTTATTTTTATGGTATATTACATGTGGAAAATTGTTTTCAGGAATCGTGAAAGGGCGACTACCCCTAGGAAACAATCTTGTGATAATAAAATAAAAAATGTGGGATAGCCAAAATATTCTAAATTTCATCTAGTTTCTGGAAAGGTATATTACATACCTTATGGGCAAAAATAGTGGTTTGTGATTTTATAACTAAAAACAGTACACACCAATGAAAATTGGTTACTGTGGAAACAGTAATATTAAAAAATGTCATAAAAATATTCTATAAGGGGTAGAGGGTATATATTTGAGAGCATATGCATATGACTGACACTGACAGAAGATACTTTACTTTTATTCATTTGTGTTCAGTTGGAAAAATCAAATAATCGATTAGTGATGCATATCATTGTAGCCGGCAACTAATGTAGATTCCATACTATAACAACATTTGTTTGCGCTCGTGTCTCAACGGCTTAATTTAGCCGTATGCCATTTCAGGAACACATTTGAACGGCTAATTAAGCCGCGTGCTACTTTGAGGGTTAAAAGAATAAACAAATCAGCTGAGTACTGTGCAGCCTAGTCGTGATGCCTACCGTATTTTTCTAGTTAACGTTCTTTTGAATTATGTCAGTTGTTTGTTATTCCAACAGCTGATTAATGAAACCATTATAAACAATTAATTGTTAAATTAGCGTTGCCATAGGGCTTGTGTTGATACTTCTCAGACCTCCTGGGGAGGTGACCTGATGGAATTGCAAAATAAAGAGGCCTGTGTGTTAACCAGGGACCCTAAAAATGTCCATGCAAAATCTCAGCTGAATTTGGTCCGGTAGTTTTTGCATGATTGAGTAACACACACAGACAGACACCATTAGATTTTTATATAATAGTAAGATTATATTGAAGCAGTTAAACTACAGTCCAAAAAATGTCTTACCTAAAATTTTAGTAGTATTTTGATATATTTGGTGGTTTGAAAACAAGTGACAAGTACATGTAAAATGTAAGTTTCCCACTTGGTAGGAGAGGCTTCAGATTTTTGTTAGTTAACGATTCACTACTGTGGTTTAGTTTGACTACATAATAAAACTAGGAGACACTCCTACCTCGTCTGTCAACTCCATCATTGGCTGCAATTGTGTAACCTCGGATTGTGACTTGTGACAACATTAACAGCAGGACTATTAAAAGTAAAGGAACAAATATTTGTTATGGTTTTTCTTTAACAGCTAGCTTTTACTACGTTTAAAATTTAGACTGTTTTAAATCTACACTAAAGAAAATGTAATGTTTACACCAGCATAAATATTATAAACGTAAAAACTTTTTATATCTATCAATAAACATGTTGTGATAGAATATAATTAATTGGATTGCTTATAGCCAGTAGGGCGAAACTCAGGTAATTTATTAAATTTATCTTTTTTCTCCAACGTTCTTGGCTCTTAAGCGTTAAAACAAATCTAATCAAGATATCACATCTTTTTCCCTATTCCGTAAAATTTGTAGTGGACCAATTTGCTTACGTAGTTAAATAGAAGAAATATATATGTAGAATATAAATTATAATTCGTAAAAATATTTATCAGTACTTAAATATATTTTAAATATGATTTTTTTTAAATAATCTTTTTGATGTCAGTTTTATATACCGAAACATTGGCTGGGACTAAGAAAGAGAAACTTTTATAATCAAAGGGAATTGGAAAAAAACAATATGATTTTATATATAACTATCTTAAACTACACACTTCAGACAACTGTTAATCAATAAAACCTGGTTGCCGATATTGTTATAGTTACAAAACCTGTTATCATACAATAGAATAATGTAGCACATAGATAGCCAATATTAGCAGTAGTAAGTTCACAGCCCATACTGTAACATTTATTTATTTGATTCTATATATTATTGTTTAATTGCTGTATACACACACGCAAGCAAATTATGTGTTGGTGAAAGTGAACGTCTCTCAACAATAAATTTATTGTAATATAAATATAAAATGTACAATTGATGGTGACTGGTAACAGTGAACCACGATTTGACTTTTTTTTTTTACTCATATTCTAATAAATTTGTATAATGCAACATTCACTCATAATGCAAATTAACTTTGTTTTAAATGTTTTGTACATTTATAGATTTGTATGTGTATATTACAAGTCTGTTAAAGTGTTAACAAAAATGCCTTCTGATGCCCTGAATCAGAAGCCTTTCTGCCTGTCTTATAAGTATCACGGGTCAAGATTTATTGTATCTGTAATGTTATAGAGGATTAGTATAACCTGCAGAGCAGACCAAAGAACAACTTTTGTTATTCTAAGTTCTTAGCATACATATCAGAATACAATAAGTCCTACTGTAGATATTGGGGCTTTTCAATGTGGTAAACAAATGAATATGTAAAAGGGGGAGACTGAGAATGAGAAAGGCAAATGAGCAGCAAGACAATACCCAATCCAAGTCAATAAAATTAATGTAACTGAATGACGAAGTTGTGGACAAAATGTATTAAAGAATGCCTACAGTACATGGATATGCAAAAGCCATTACAGGACTACACACATTCGTTACTAAATACATTAAAATAAGATGACACGTAATTTTAAAATATCAGTTCTGTACAACTGTCAGTTCTTACCTTGGATATATAAGATAGCACTAGTGATTTTTTTCTCAATAAACACACTGTAAGCTTTTGCATGGAAGGCGCAAAATCTCTTGCACCAAATATACTCTGCTCACTGAAAGCGAGGAAAAAGTTAATTAGAACAGCAGCAACAGCTAAAGTTTCATCTAAGAAAAAAATCATGTTGAATAGTATCAATAAAGAGAGATTTGTAGGATATATTTTTCAGAGTTATAATTCTTAAGTGGAAAGAAGTGTCTTCAAAGGGTAGAATTCTACCATGCCATACAAGATCTACCCAACTAACCTACATAGATGATTTTCTGGGGTCCACTTACCATATGTAGCCCTTCATTTAGGGTTCATTCTCTATATGTTCTCCTCTCTCTAGGATCCACCCACCATATGTATACTTCTCTTTACGCACCACTAACTGTATTTACACTTCTTTTTATGGTCCACCAACCTATGTACACTACTCTCTAGGGTCCACAAACTGTATTAACATTCCTTGAAGGGTCCATCCACCATATATACACATCTCTAGGGTGCACACACCATCTGTGGTACACTTCTCTTTAGGGTCCACCCACCATCTGTGGTACACTTCTCCTTATGGCCCCCCAACCATATGTACACTGCTCTCTAGGGTCACGAAACGTATGTACATTTCTTGTAGGGTCAATCAAGCAAATGGACACTTCTCTGTAGGGTCCACCAACCGCGTGTTCGCTTCTCTATACCCACCATTCATGACTGATGAGAATTAACACAAACTCTCATCATTCATGGTTCATACAGGCACATATTTTTTACGACTCCTTAAGTAGTGTCCACTCGTTCATCTATCCGCCCTATTTTCACGTATCCTTGTAATACATTCAACATCTTCACACAACTTTTAATCGTCTACAAACGCGATTGTTTATATATTTACACTATCCTAGACTATTTAGGTCCCGAATGTACACGATTTCCTACGTCTACCTAGCCATCTTACATATACGACAGTTTTCATCTGTGGTCCCGAATGTACACGATTACCTACTGTACGTCTACCTAGTCATCTTACATATACGACAGTTTTCATCTGTGGACAAACTACTTTGTTCCACTGGACAGTCGCCATATTAACGTGTCTTACGGAGGATGAACCCCTCCCCTCCTGCCTCACTGGAACAGAAAAAAGTAATTTTTAAGGAGAGGATTTTCTTCTTAACCTTATTCTGCCCATTCCCCATTGACTATTAATCTGTGGTGGGGACTTATTCAGACATAGTGAAGAGCGAGAATTAGTCTAGTACAAGATGAGTATATAGTCTAGTACAAAGATTGATAAAAACTTCCAGTTAGGGCTAGGATTCGAACCGGCGCTAACTCAACAAAGTCCTGACTTCTGAGACTGCCACTCCCATGGTTGCACCCTCGCTCATCTAAGTAATTCTAGAGTTGCGATTCTGGTTTTGCCTGGATATCAACTGAAGAAGTAAGTTGATACGTGATAATGAAGCAAGTAACGAGTGAATTCGCAGCCGTCTCATACAGAGGTGGCATTAGTCACAGATAGACGGAAATGGTAAAAATAGTGCGGTGATGAGTTGCGGTCCAGATGAGGAGACAATTGAATCAATTACATACAGTGTCTGTGAGGCTGTGACAGACGTCGTACTGGACCTCGTACGGACATATCAACTTGACATTTAGCATTTCCTACTTCAATGTCTTGTTTTCTATGATAAAATATTACGACGATTCCAATCTTCACTCATTTATAAACACTGTACTTACTTGGTCTTCTCGCAACTTGCAATCCGTAAATTTACCAGTTCTGAGACGTCAATGTTTGAAAGTTACTTCTATATGTATTTACTACTACCCTTACTTTGTCGATTCTGCTTGTTTTTGTTTTCTCTGTGTTTTAAAACCGCGTTTACACCAGAGTTATAACACTTTTGATAATATTTGTTAATAGCTTATTATAAAACACCTCAACATTTCTCAGTAATATTTGTTATTTTAAAAAATTGCGTGTTAATAACACGATTTTTGCTACCCACCAAGAGTCGGTAACGTTCTTTTGATTTCGGGGAACATCCTTTGATCTCCAGAGAATTATGATATCATTTACTTACTTACTCTTACTCCTGTGGCCATTGGAAACCTAGGTGGTTTTTGGCCTCGCCAACCATGTGCCTCCAAGCTCTTCTATCCTCTGCCAGCTCCAAATCTGCTCCCATTCTTCTCATGTCCTTCGTCACCTCATCAACCCATCGCATCCTTGGTCTTCCTAATGGTCTCCTTCCTTCTGGTGTACCTCTGAGTACCATCTTTACCATCTCTCTCTCACTTCAAAGTTACTGCGCGTTTTGGTTGTTATTAATATTTGCAACAGATATTAAAAGTCACAACTTGTCATTCGGAGGAAGTTTTTGAAGCTTCTGTCACATCTAATCCGACAAGGGATGGGCATCATCGTCTTGTAGATCGTGCAACGTGTCACTTCCACTGTACCTAGCTCTTGCACTCAAAGAAGGCGTAACCCAGAATCTTCTAGGTCTTAACTGCTTAGCCAAAATAACGCAAGCAACTGCAGCAAGTGCAACCATATCCTCTACTCATGACATTTTAAAAAGCGGTACTGAGCTGGGCGGGACAGATCGCAATGCGAAAATGTTTATAACAAACATGTAAAGTCAAAACAGAATGTTAGTAACTTTAGTTGATAAAAAAACTGGAAGCCAAATTAAAATGTTATTAACTTATGTTACTAACATTGTTATCAACTTCTGTTACTAACAAAAAAGTTAGAAACACTTGTTGGTAACTCCGATGTAAACGCGGCTTTACATTGCTTCAAATATTGATATATTTTGATGTATAGATGTTAGATAGCGAAACATTTGATTTTTCATTTTGCGAGTTTTTAAAATAATTATCTGCTGCTTAATAAAATCAAACTTTAAGGTTCATCTCTTGTATAAAATGTAGATACACTGAGCTAGTTTCGTTAGTAACGTTGCTACACTACAACATTAAGGTCGCGATATTGCCTGTTTATGTATACTGCTCTCAGATACCCTACGGCCATGTCTGGTGCAGCGTTCTTAATAGAGAAGAAAGAAACAAAGGTTGCATCCAATAGTGCGTTGAGTTAGTGTGTCGAGTAGGTATTTCTCCAGTTTGCCTTTCGATGGCAGGGCCAGTACCTTATCAGTCCCTCCCTTACTATCCGCCAAATCCTCAAGGATAAACGTAGTAATTATTACCAAAGATGGATAAAGATGTACATTAGTTGTAATCTATTTATAGCTGTTACTGAGGCGTTCGTTGCGGCCATAAGGAAGCGACCTCTGTACCTTCATTCTCTGTGCTCTTTCCAAGAGCACATGGCTGCACTCTCCTCCATAATCTCAACCCGTTTTTGGCGATATATTTGCAGAAGGTATTTTTAGGAAATAGAATCGTCGCTTTTCAAACCGGACTTAACGAATGCACTTTGTGTATAGACCGTCCACGCCTTGAAAGAGAATGGAGGTATGAAGGCGCAGGGGTCTCCCCTCCCCGTGTGACCGGGTCAAAAGTTCACCAGCTGACCTGCGGACCTACTGCCACCACTCGGATGTTGGCGAAACAAATCATTATAATGTGACACATTATAGGATTTCAGACATTTATTCATTCTGTGGCTTTCTCTAGTTAGTCGGAATGTTTTCTCTTCAAGCGATTACCCCGATGGATTTGCATACGTTTTGAGTGTAAAAATGCTGACCTCAGATGACCGGTACGTATGATAAATTGTAGCTCTTAAGGCGCGGGAAATAGTCGCTCATTACATGCTTAGATGAAATTGCTTTTTGAATCTTTTTATGTCATTGATTAAAATAAGGCGTTTGTTATATCCAGTTAATTTTCAATCAAAACAATTTAACGGGAAGAACTTTTTTGAAAACAATTTTTTTAATAATGATTTGTTTCTGTTGGGAATATTTTTAAAAGCCGTTGTGACCCCGAATGATTCAAGCTTAAAGAACCCCACTATCCGAAATGCCGGAAGAGAATTCCAAGGGGACTTGACCGACACTCGCTGTATGAGCTCTTCCGAACGTCGGATGTACCATTTCTACAGTCATTGCGTGTACTGCATCATGATCATTCCTTCTTTTGGGTGGGGGAGGGGCGATTTTATTTGAGAGGTCGTGGGATATGAAGTCTTCACCACATAAAAATAGGGTCTACGTGATAAGAAGAATCAAATGACAAATGTACCTTACTACTTTAAACAATACTAAAAAATAAATGATATGAAAAATTAACAAATTCAGCAGGCAAATGCCTGTATTTGAGAGATTTTGAACCGCAAAAGTTTTGTTTTATATTAAACAAGGACTCGAGTCTTACCTTGTTTTCTAATAATTTAAATACGGAACAAATTCAAGCTGCTTTTTAATTTAGCAAAATATTTACTTTCACATCGCATCTCGTTGTACAGTGTTGTTCGTTTTTCTCCACTCGTTCCTCGATTCGCATTCCAGTGCGGACAACGTCAGCGTGTCTCTTCATCTATAATAACTAATCACCTTCTATGGGAAGGGGGCAGGGGCCTGTCTGTCTGTCGTGGCTCGGCTCGCTCGGCCATTTAGCGATTTCACACTTGGCGTCTGTGGCTGTCCCGTCCCGCTGGGAACCACGCACGCGCACGCCCACATCCATCCACGAACTCACGCTTGGCGAGACAGAATGTGTAGTCTGTGTTACCAACTGGCGCTGGGCACACACCGACACCAACGGACCGAGCAGGGAGCTAAGGAAGCGGAGAACGAAAGTAGCAAAGGGTGTATCGGAAAGTGGATAATATTTTTTTGAAAAGATACCACACACACAGTCTAGGACACCGAACAAAGCATCGGGTCGATGTTCTTATGATCTTTCGTCAGAAACCAGCCCGGCCCCCTGGTAATATTTCAAAAGATTCAGATGTAAACAAACACACCAATATCCCTTGAGAATATTCCAGAAGATTCATATGTAAACAAACGCACCAACATCCCTTGGGGATATTCCAGGAGGTACAGATGCAAACAAACGCATCAACATCCCTTGAGAATATTCCAGAAGGTTCAAATGTAAACAAACACACCAATACCCATGGGGATATACCAAAAGATGCTCCCCTTCATTTGATCACATAATATTGGGGGAATATATTGTAGATCTATCCTACAAGGAAATATTCGTCACTTAAGTTTCGAACTGTTTGGAATTTTTCCAGGGGATGTTGGTGCGTTCATTTACATCTGAAACTTTTGGAATATCCAAGGGGTGTTGGTGCATTCGTTTACATCTGAAATTTTTGGAATATCCCAAAGGGATCTTGGTGCATATGTTTACATCTGGACCTTCTGGAATATCCCAAGGGGATATTGGTACATTTGTTTACATTGGGACCTTCTGGCATGTCCCCAGGGAATGTTGGTGCATTTCTTTATATGAAAATCTCTTGCGATATCCTTAGGCTATGTTGATGCGTTTGTTTTCTTCTAAACCTTCTGGAATATTCTGTGGGGATGTTGGTGCGTTTTTTTACTTCTGAATCTTTTGGTATATCCCCAAGTGATGAAAGTCACTTGGGGATATATAAAAAATGTTCGTTTGTTTAGTACCTTGACACTTGCTAGTAAGTCACATGATGTACTGTTGTGACACAGCTTCCCACTGTAATATATTTCTGTTTCCCATCCTCCCTGACTCCAGGTGACCCGGTTGTTTCTACAAAAGACCGTTGATGTCTCTTACACCTGCGGGACGATGGCGATGTATTAACATTGCTAATGCCTACAGAAGGACTTCCGGCCCGGCCGATACTATCGTCTCGTCTGCCGCCGTGGTTGGGACAGTCTCTCTAGTTGTGATAAAATTTACGGCACGGTCACTTCCGCATGTCTGACCATTCTTCCACAAATAAATTTAAAACTGAGCGGTGTGTTTAATTTTGTTGGCCATATCATTAACGTCGAGTTTTATAGTAGGCCTACCATCTTTGGAGGGGATTAGTGTATGGGGGTAACTTGTCTAAGTTCTTGCTTTTAACAGGAAACAAGAATGCAGTTAAATTTAAATTAGCTTTAAACAAGTCACCCCATAACTCATTGGATAGATGTGTAGAACACTATTCAAGATTTTAAAAATGACAAATTTTACTTGCAGTATTGGATCTAGATCTTCCCTAATGAATCATGAACGTTTGTAGATTTCTTTGTATAATGAGAATAGCTCACGAGCTTGTTAGGACTAAAATTAGCTTGAGGGGTTTGAACCGTTCAACCATAATAACGTTTGTACACAAGTTTAAAATGCCACTGGCGAAGACAATAAGAAAAAAAGAGTGAGTGTATTAAAGGTAGATTGATTTAACAGAACATCATCATTTCAATGCAAATTATCATTTTCAAAATTGTGTCAGATAGACTAAGCAGTACCTTGTTACAGTGATATGAAAAATACCAAGTTACAGTCCATAGTTTCCGAGAAATAAATTCTCTTTTACCGTAAAAACCGCTTCGTACATAATTCTAAAAATAAAAGTTTTCTTAATAAAATATTTGTTTCGTCGATTGGTCCTTACTCGAACACACTCACTTTAACCTTTCAGAAATTCTAAATTTTTCTAGAAAAAAAACATCATTTCCATAATTTTACTTTAGGGTAGTGTTATACTGTAATCTAAACATCTATCCGTATAGATAAGACACAGCCTAGTGAGACACATTGTATAGTTAGAGGGGAACTCATCGGATAGATATGAGGACAAACATCCGTTTAGGTAGCACAAAATGACGTTAGGAAAACACATAAATCTTTCGAGGTATAATAAACATGAATCATCTATCGGGTAAATGACAGACATCTCCGAAGAATCAGACGAAATCACCATAGAATAGTGAGTGCACTCACAGGTATGGGAGCAACATGACATCTTGTTAGATTTTAGACACATACATCTATCGTAGATAGCACAACAATATCCGGTAAGATAAAGTGTGACACACAATAGTTCTGGAGGCTCACAAACATGTTGCCATGAAAGTCGAGGAACACACGAGTACCGTTAGGAGACACAAACATCTATCGTATGGGGGAACACGAGACTTGTCGGACAATGAAATAACATTTTATTGGTTAGCTTAAAACCTGATGCCATATAATGTTCTTACAACTTAAACACATTAGATTAAAACACCTAAGTGCCTATAGATAAAATTGATTATCTTATGATGATACACAACATTCTGTCCGTATAGATAAGATCAAATTATTTTATGTTAATGTGTGGGAGTCAACTATCGCTATAATCCAAACCTATACATTAAAAAAGTTAAGACACAAACATTAAATCCATAGATAAAGTCAATGTCTTTCGCAAAATTGTGACGACCATCTCGTCCTGATAAGATAACACACTTTTTTACCGATTGTGAGACAAACATTCGTTATACATAGACACAAAATCTATCCGTATAGATGATGACACAAACATCTAATCCTATAGATGAGACACAAACATCTATCCGTATAGATGAGACACAAACATCTATCCGTATAGATGAGACACAAACATCTATCCGTATAGATAGACACAAACATCTATCCGTATAGATGAGACACAAACATCTATCCGTATAGATGAGACACAAACATCTATCCGTATAGATGAGACACAAACATCTATCCGTATAGATGAGACACAAACATCTATCCGTATAGATGAGACACAAACATCTATCCGTATAGATAAGACACAAACATCTATCCGTATAGATGAGACACAAACATCTATCCGTATAGATGAGACACAAACATCTATCCGTATAGATGAGACACAAACATCTATCCGTATAGATGAGACACAAACATCTATCCGTATAGATGAGACACAAACATCTATCCGTATAGATGAGACACAAACATCTATCCGTATAGATAAGACACAAACATCTATCCGTATAGATAAGACACAAACATCTATCCGTATAGATGAGACACAAACATCTATCCGTATAGATGAGACACAAACATCTATCCGTATAGATAAGACACAAACATCTATCCGTATAGATAAGACACAAAGTAAGAACTGGCTCTTAGTGCTTAAGTAGATAGCAAGTGAATTGATGTTAATGGATAAAAAAACCAGATGATTCGTTCTTCTACTAGGCACTCTAAAGGACTTGTAAGGAGGCATACAAAATATTTGTGGGGGGAACAAAACAATTGTGGGGGGCACACGAGTCAGTTCTGAGAACATACATGACAGTTGTGGGGAGCTCACGAGACAGTTCTGGGGGCATACATACATGACAATTGTGGGAGCACACATGACAGTTGTGGGGGCACACGAGACAGTTCTAGGAGCATATATCACAGTTCTAGATGCACACATGACATTTGTGAGGGGGTTCAAAAATGACAATTGTGGGGAGCACACGAGATAGTACTGAGGGCATACATGACAGTTGTGAGGTGGTCTACAAATGACAGTGGTGGAGAGCACACGAAATTGTTCTGAGGGCATACATACATGATAACTGTGAGGGCTAACATGACAGTCGTGGGAGCCACACGAGTCAGTTCTGGGAGTATACATGACAGTTGTGGGTGCACTCGACAGGTCTGGGAGCACACATGACAGTTGTGAGGGGGTTTACACATGACAGTTGTGGGGAGCACACAGGATAGTTCTGGAAGCATACATGACAGTTGTGGGGAGCACACGAGATAGTTCTGGAGGCTCACATGAAAATTGTGGGGGCTCACATGAAAGTCGTGGGAACTACACGAGTCAGTTCTGGGAGTACACATGACACTTGTGGGGGAACACGAGACCGTTGTTGGGGACAATGAATAACTTGTTTTTATTGGGTTAGTTCTTAAATACGCCATGATGCAATAAATAATGTTCTTTTATACATTTAAAACAATTAAGTTATAAAGTCGGCTAAGTGTTTCCCTTATCAATAGTTTGTATTATGTTTTTAATAAATACAACATTCTGTCTCCGGTATGATTATAATTGTATTTTATGTTTAATGTGTTGGGGGTGTACGTATTGGCCTATAATCCGAACCTTATTGACATTAAAAAAGTTAAGAATAACATAAAATCATAGTACTAAAGTCGATTTGTCTTTCGTGCCAAAATCTGTGGCTGACTGCTATTCTCGTCTGAGTAGAGTACTTACTGTTTGTTTGTTTACACGATTGTGCAGATGGAGGACTATTTGTGTCTCTGACAAGGTGAGGCGGAGGGCGCTAATGTTGTTCTAATTATTCATCTGAAGAATCTCAAGACTGTCAAAGATGAAGCGTGTTTGTATTGTCTACTGTCTACTGCATTGTATAAGACCTTCTCACTCGGCCTGTATGTATGACACGACAGGCCTTGCTACTCAACATACGTAAGGACGTCCAGTCAACAAGTACTAAAAACTAGCTTGAGCGTGTATTAGTTAGTCGATGTACTCTTGAAAGGTAGCTGTATTTGTTATTTAATATATGAAAGTTCTCACTGACACGTCGATTCACAAAAAGTTACCTCCCAATATTATTTGGACGGTTCAATCCACGATAAGCTGCCCCATAACATTTTTTCATATACCACAGTAGAACTCAAATTATCCGAATCAATTTGGACCAGACTCCATTCGGTTAGTCAACATTCGTATGATTAGATGTTTGTTATAATTTGAAATGAAATGGAAAAAACAAAAACAATACTTTAAACAAAAATGAGCATTTAATTACATTATTACAAATTACGTTTCCTGGCAGGATTTGGATTTATTGTTTTAAGACGGTGTTACAGTTTATAGTATTTATTGAAGCATATGCATTATCTAAATTATGATTTATGAAGATTAAAAATACTACTTTACGTTGTTATTTTTTTCCGGGTTAGTATTAAAATTAAATATTTTAAGGTTTATTTCATGACACTCTGAAAGCAATTCGGTTAATCGGAGATTCGGATAGTTGGAGTTCGGATAATTGGAGTTACGCTGTATTAAGTGGTTTTCCGGGGTTGTCAAGATATCTGTTTTCTCGGAGTGACACATGGATTTCCATCTCAACAAGCTGTCCTCTATTTTTTATTTTTCGATATGTGACATGGAGTTTCCGCTGTACAATTATCTCTGGTTTTCTCGCGTTGACAACTTGAAGTGGTCGACCTACACAATATCACCTTTATACTCGTAATATAGTTCACGAAGTCATGGTCAATTCAAGAACTTACTTAGGTCAGTTCTCTGTATTTGATCTCTTTGGTACGTCCGTCAGTGACAGTATCTTGGAGGAGCCCATAGTGTCCACGTACCGCTAGGACTGGCGGACAGCAGACACGCCTAATTTACATATCCCATTACGACCGAGATAAGCGGAGTGAGCGAGGGCTTTGTGCCCATGGCACGCACGCACGCGCACCCCTGTCACGCTTTTTATTCATTTACTAGCGGCTAAAGCTATTTCGCCACGGTTCAACGAATTGTTAATAGTTTGAGAGAAAAAATACGCTGTTTAATCAGTGTATGACAAAGGAACAACACTTCGTGGTAAAAATGATCCCTGGACATGCTCCACGAGATGAAGTTCAACAGATCACACATTTGTAGCAGTTCATGAAAATGTATGCAAAGTGTAATCAACACATTGGACTAAGCAAGGATAGGATATCACGTATGTTTCAAGAAAATAATGTTCATGACTTAGAATTGAGAAAATGGGAGATGCTAAGAGGAAAAGGGGATTAAGCTTGTAGCCTATTTGAAACGAATGAATGATGAAAATTGATAAATAAAAATTTTTTTATAACAACTTCAAAAGCCAAGTAACAAGGTTGAAAGAAGTAGAATTTATATTTAACAGATATGGGTATTGGAGAAGAAGACACTTTTTGTGCGATTTATCATTATTATTATTAATTCATAAGATGCCGATCTTCAAGATATGAGCGAATATGAGGGGCGAATGAGTATAGATGAACGAGTGAAGTCATTGTTACTATCTAAGGTCGAATGTTCCTCAGAAAGAGCTTTATATTAATAGCCCAATAGCCAGGGCAACTAAGGGACCTACAGATTTACTCGGAATCCGAACCATGTAGTATTGGTCTGATTTTCAGCTAACTGCAAGCCTGATACTCAGTTCTGTTTCCCTGCATAATATCCGAACCTTGACTACCACCCAACATGGACACTCTAGACTTCTCTAGTAGTGTCCATGTTGGTGGCAACCATTGAGCGAATGTCGTGTCAGTATTAAGAGGACTGAGCATGGAACCTGTAACCTACAATTTCCTCAACTCTTTGTTCCCTAGTAGCTGGATCACAGCACTGCTCCACCAGTTGAAGTGCACAAGAGAAGAACTAGAGGAGCTGTGTGGACAGAAGATCAAAAGAAGCAGCATTGTGAGAGAATGATATATTGACGAAAAAGAAAAGAGAATGAACGAAATAGAAAAATGTACAATGAACAATAGTTGTTTAACGGCCTTAGATGACCTTAGACGGCCAAAATCGAACAATTAATTTTCATAACAAAAAACCTTTAATGTCATATTCCTGAAATAGCACAACACTTATCCCAGGGCTGATGTCAAAAGATGTAATCTATGGATAACTACTAATGTTTGGATAGTCCAAAAATGTATTCACACAAAAAGTGTATGCTAAGTTTTTAAATTTGTATATGCAATTTTATATTAAATTAAACTGCTTATTTTATTGCTATAGTTTATTATCTGCCCTTTTGGCCACTTAGAATTCATAAATATAAAAATCATTCAACTAGTTTGCTTACTTTGTTCAGCCTGCTTTTTAATTTCAAAGTTTTATAAAAATTTAAAACAGTTTGCACTTCAGTGCATCCACACTGTCTCTTGGTATTTTGACATTACAACTCACATTCTTATTTATAAAACATATTGTAGTAACTTAGCTTATTTATGTTGCAGATGGTTACAGCCCAATGACTTAAGACACCTCTGCTTTACATACAAAACAATACATTTGAAAACCAATCAGGTAAGTTACTTACGTTGTATTTTTATTCTAAACTTGCTATTTAGTCTTCTATTATAAATGTTCGTTTTATTTTGACTATTAATGAAATTGATTTGTTTACTGTATATATTATTTTTCAGGGTTTCATCATTAAAGTTTTTATACTTTTAATCTCTATTTATTGTCTCAATATGGAAATTAATTTTATTTTTTAATTGAGGAATTTAGTTTGCAAGTAAATAATATATATAACGTCAGCTGTTTCTAAGAAATGCATTGCAAATTATTTTAATAATAGTGGAAAAATACAATGTGAACTGAAAGCTTGCTGCACGTTTTGATTATATAATCAAACTCAATATTATGACTGGCAAAGCAGGCGGGTACAGCTAGTTATATATGAATAAAAAAAACTGCAATGTTAACAGACTTAACTACAGGTGTGCTGATTTGCTTAATTTTTTAAAATAAAATACAATTCTTGAGTTGTACTATGATAAGAGCCAATATAAAACTTAATACTTGCGTTTAGCTTAAATATAAAATATTTAACTATTCTTTAAATTAAAAAAAATACTAAATTGTATTTGTTATTTTAGTATAACAGCAAAATGAGTCTGAATATTGGTTGTATTACTCGTTAGTTTTACTCTTGTTTACAGTTTAGTTTTAAATGTTTACAGAATTTCAGTGTAAAATTATTAATAATTTCTCATGTTTATTCAATTATAAAAAATGTGGTATTCTAAGCATATAACCAACAACTTGTCAGAAAATTATAATTTTTACAATTTTGAAAAAGCGTACAAATTTCTAGAGAATTCACATTTTAATTTTGAAAACAATATTGATTTGTGATGAATTAAAAAAAAAAATATATATATATATAATTTGAAATTATTAGTTTGATAGTTATGAAATATGAGAGAACAATCAAAATTTATAAAGGTAGATTCCCTAGTAACTTTCATGCTCTTTCAAACTATGTAAAATTTATAATTTTCTGACAAACCGTTAAGTCAGTGCTGTATCTCATATAAAATTGTTCTTATGGGAATAAATTCAATAAAGCAACCACTTCTACAGACTTAACAAATGTCTTTGCATTCTGATTTTACCTTACAAAGTAAGTTGTACCGTTTTATTCCGATATAGATCAACCATCGTGCTAATGGTCATACCTGCAGTGCTGTAAGTAATGCAGTTGCGCAGTTATCACATAACTTATACATAAATTACAAGCGAGTAATGATGATTGCCGGGTAATTACGTCAATGTTTCTGCGCAAAGTTGGTCATTAACAATTTCCCACTTCAAGTTATGTGGTAGGAGGTATTTAAATTAATCATTCGCCAGCAATTTATCACCGTAATATTTGTGCGGAATTTCTTTAGTTAAAAGGGCGTGGTTTCATTCCACTCCTGATTATTATTTTTCTAGTATTATCATTAAAATTAATAGTTAGATTTTTTAAACCTATTATTTGAACATTTATTTATGAAAATAGTTGGGAACTTTACTCTTTCATTAAACAGTTGTTTATTGCTGAATATTTGATGTATTATAAGTCAAATATAATTTTACTGTCTTTTGTGTTACAAATGATTTTTTTTCTCTAATTGACATCTGATTTGAATTTACTGAATGCTGTAACTCAGCTACTTGAGGACAAAGTGTTTAGGAGATTGTAGGCGATAGGTTCCATGCTCGGTTCTCTTTATACCGACACGGCGTCCGCTCAATGGTTGTCATCAACGTAGACACTACTAGAGAAGTCTGGAGTGTCCGTGTTGAATGGTAGTCAAGGTTCGGATGTTGTGTAGGGAAGAGAACTGAGTGTCAGACTTGTCAGTTAGCTGAAAATCAGACCAACACTACGTGGTTCGGATTCCACGTAAAGCTGTAGGTCCCATAGTTGCCCTGGCTATTGGGCTATTAATAGATAGTCCTTTCTGAGCTAAGCCGAACTCAGATAGTAACAATGACTACACTCGTTCATCTAAACTCATCACACTCATTCACTCCTCATATTCGCCCATATCTCTACGATCGGCGTCTTAGAGATGAATAATGAATGAATAATGAATAATAATGAAAACTGAACAGAACAGGTTTATTGATTAGTATTGAATTTATATTAATTTATTATAGAAGCTGTTTACCTGCGATTTGCCACATATAAACATTAAAGTTTAGGTTCTATTAAAATTCAATTTTATAATTCAATAAACATTACTTAGCCTATTTTAAAAGTTTTCATTTCATTTGTTTTTATTTAACAAATAATGATTAAGTAAAAAAATAAAATACCATTGAACCTATTGAAACTTCAAAGGCCAGTGGAGTGAAGCCCTGGATTATGATGTAATTTAAACCATGCCAGAAACTTTCCCAGGAGGTATACTTTAAAACTTTCCAAAAATTCAAAGCGGTTGGATGAATAGTGTTGTAATGTATAAAAGATAAACATACATACATTTATTTTTATTTATATAGGAGATTGAGATTTAGGTATATGATTTATAGCTGAAATTGGTTCAACAAGGAGCAACATTTAAAATTTATTTCAGTTTTAAGTCCTTCATGAAGAGACCTTATGCATTTAATTTATTTCTTAATCTGTCTTAAAACTGGGCCTAAAAACTTATTGTATGCCTTTTAGTGGAGAGAACGGTCGCTTAAAATCTCAAAACCCACCACTACGCACTGCTTTCCCGTTTAGCAGATCTAATGTCTCGCCTAATACTAGCTGGGCCAGAGCATGGAACAGTTTCGATGGATGAAATAAGTTCCTTATTAACGATCCGTCAATACCTTTCGGTGGGATGAACCTCATTGGTAGGAAGTGGACACTCTTGAATCGGTTCCGAACTGGTGATGGCAGAAGCAATCATTGGAAGTATAAATGAGGATTGACACTTGATCAATCATGTGATTATAGGGAGTTTATCCAAACAATGGATCATATAGTTACAGAGTGCCCCCTGCGCTCTTTTATGGAGGGATTAGCCAGCATAAACAGTATCAGTGAGGCATGTCTCAAATAGCTCAATGGATTGGACTTAGCTTTGTGACAGGAAATCATTTAAAATTGTTATTCAATAAATATGCCATCATGACTTTTGGATCTTTATTCAAATATATATTGCAGTTTTTAAAAAAAGTAGCAACTGGTAGCTGACAACAAACCATACGATATATATAGTGGAGAGAATTGCTCAATTAAAACACAGTTCCTCTCGCCTGATGAGATGACTCCATTTCTGTTTTATGCGCTCAATGCAGTAATTTATAATTGATACATTTTTTTGAGATTTCCAAAGCTTAAAGTGTTGTATAGGTGATAGATCAAATACAACTTTTCGACAGATATACAACTCCAGTTGTCTTCAGGTGTTTTATTTATCTTGTATTTAAAACTATATTGCTCCGCCTCTAAATTAACCCATATCAGTGCAATAAAATCCTGTAAAATCTACATTATACATTATAGAATACGGTGGATGAATGGACTGAACTTTCTGGAGAGTCTATAGTTGTTGATAAGCATGTAGTGATTAGGATTTTTTTGTCAAAAAGTCTTAAAGTAAAAACTGAATCATTAGTGGTTCAATAATGATAATTATAAAACCAAGCAATATATTTATTATTATTCTTGTACCTATTGGCCCAATCGAACCGAGTGAAATACTGTTGGTGAGTTGTCCTTACATTGAACTCACATTTGTCATTCGTTCAAGATGAGCTCTCTCTTCAATAAGACCAGGTTGTTTCGTTTTTTTGTCACCTTCCTATCAATATTCAAAAAAAATTCTTTCCTTAATGTTTTTGTTTTAAATTTATCGCTTTATATTACATATGCTGCATGTACTGTAGGTGTTTTTTTTATTTCACAAATAAATTTAATTTTTTCTGTTTTGGACCTTTTTAAATTCTAATTGTTGATTGGGGTGAACTTTGTATGAATAAGCAGTAGATAAAATTAAAACTGAAGATATATTTAAGGTAACCCCCAAACTGCCAAGTCATCGTTGGGAAGTGGCAGCCATCTGCTAGACATAGAAACTTACTATCAACGGGCTAAAACATGCTGTTTCATTTCAACTGTATTTTTCGTTTTTTATTATTTTAATGAGTCATAGTGAATACTGTTTAAATATTCATTGTAGTGACCATAAGTTAATATTACATGTTTTTAAAGTTTCATATAGTTAAAAATAATACAAGTATTTGATTTTTTACAAATACCACCTTATGGTCCACTTGAATTGTTCTACGCATATGAAATGACCTGCCACGTGTAGCTATTTGACCTTTATTATGGACTAAATTTTTAAGTAGAAAACCATAGTTTTGGTGTTTTTCATGAAAAAAACAGTTCCCTTAAGAGTGTTCAATCAAAAATTATTTTTGAAATTTTTTGAATAAAATTGTTAGTATCCATGTACGTAATTGTATAAGTAATATGTGAAAAAGTTTTAAAAATTTCTTTATGGAGATATTGCTGCCTAAAGTGACTAATTTGCCTCTTTGGTGCATAACTCATGAAGAAACCGTGTGATGTATTTTATTAACATTTTGAGAATATAGTACACAAAAGGTACTATCCAACCTAGTATATATGAAGTCTGAAAGAATTTTTTTAAGTTTTACAAATTATGTTTCTATAAAGATATTTGCTCAAATTTTGAGTTGAAATTTGTACAATCATCTTTGGCTAAAAAGGTAGATTAATAATATATATGTGTGTGTGTAAAAAAATTAATTGCTAGAGTTTACCACAAATGAAGGAGTTATGTCCTTGTTGAATTTACAAGGCGGGGCAGGTGGGGGCTATGAGGGGGAGAGAGGAGAGGGGAATACATTGCTTATTCATTATTGAGTGAACATCTTTACTACTCTTAGCGACAGTTATGATAAAATCTAGAACTAAATTCCTCAGAGCGCTAAACTTGGCGCCCGGACTTACACCCTTAACTTACTGCTTAAACAATAAGTCTACGCTTGTAATAGTGTTGCTACTAACCATATCACTAACAAATATTATAATAATAAATATCAGGTGATAATAATAATATAGATTTGACACTTTATCAAGAGAGTTTGAGTGGGCAAATGTTTTCATCGCCTATGTCCAGCTGTCACTCCTGTTTGGAAACATGTGATTCTAAAACTGTTCCTGTCCGTACATAAATACTGTAATGCTGCTGTTGTAATTAATCAGGTTGTGGGGGAGTCTTGTAGCTCACCCGTCTCTGTCAGCACGATGGTAATTGGCTGTTTGTGACTAACCCCATCATATTACCTCCCTTCTCATCTTACATAGATTGGTAACAAATTTGAGTAATAACTCAGTTTGAAGTCTGACTGTTGAATTTTAGTGCAGTAAAAATGTCTCAAATATAAACACACTTTTAAAATATAAAATTGAAGTTTGTTTTGAATTTTTTATAAAGGCAATGGAGTATTTGGGGTATTTATTAATAAATACATACAGAGTCTCCCAACTCATTGAATAACAGAACGTAGCACGATTCTTAAGCAAATACTCTTTCCTCTTGCTAAATTGGTTTTTGAGTTTTCTTGCATTTTTACAAAAGTTTCAAAATTCCTTAAAACATTATGAGTAACTTTTGAGTGGTTAGGATGGGTGGAATTGAATTACTTAATTGATAAATTAAAAATATGTTCACTTTAAAATTAATTTCTGATATTAGTTTTCAAACTAGAACAGATTTTACTTCTCAGTTTACTATTTTTCAAGACTTTCCATGTCCATTTTTTATTGCAAATTGTCTCCATTAAGACTAGTTTAAATGCGCTGACTCTAATCATCCAGATGTTAAATAATATTTTTAATACAATTTTGAATCTTGTTTTCTAGAAGATCCACTTTCTCAAGAAGACAAATTCTGGGGGGGGGGGGGGGAGAATACATTGCAAGTCCTACATTGGTCTTTTCATTGTGGCTCATCTTTTTGTCTATACAGTAATTTGTAAAGAAGCCCTAAATATATAAATGCTTTTTTTTCTGTTTGGGCAGTGTAATTCTGCTACTTTGGAGGGAACTGAAAATGATGAATTATGAGAACATGAGTTACATGTTGACTTTAGGCAGTACACAAACCTAACAGAAGGTTCTGTATCCCCTATCTCAACAAAGGGTTCATCATGTTTCGGAAAATTGTGGTATATAGATGAAAATGATCATTTTTACTGAAAGAGCAGTCGTACTTAGAAATGAATCGTAAATCAGTAAAAATTAAAAATACTGTTTTGATTTTTCAAATTTTAGAAAGAATAACAAAATTCCAGTTAAGAATTTTACTTTTTCAATCTCTTTCTGAAGTCTTGTATTTATTACAGAACAATATAGTAGCCAATAGTCTATGTTTCATTTTCTAAAATATGATTATCTCTTACACGTAATTATACTGTTTTTTATTAGTGTCTAACGAATTAAAAAAAGGTCTTACATTGTGTATATAATAATAATCCTTTATTGTTGATAAAATCTAAAACATTAACATGTCAAATTACAGCCATAAATTCTCAAGTCATTCTTAAAATACTTTAATCCATGAATATAATGTCCCTAAAACAACAAATTAGGGCTAGCAAGATATTTGATACCTAACTGATGAACATTCAACATGAATATAATACTTAAAGTTGGAGAGTGTTCTTTCTGGATCTTCCTTCAGGATGTTCCCTAAAAAATAGGTCATTATCATGAGTAACCTTTTATCCAGTATGTATTTAAAGAGGAGAGGGGGTACCACAGGATTAGTCTATCAGGGTGTCCAGCAACAGGCAAATAGGGAAAACCTGGAAAAGTCAGGGAATTAAATGACCTGGAAAAGTCAGGGAAAATCAGGGAATTTGAAACAAAACCTGGAAAATCTTAACAAGAACACCAATCTGTTGTGATTGTAATAGTCACCATATACTTGGGTGCGCTACAAAAAATCATTTACTTTGTTCAGTACTAAATTTTAATTTTACATGCCATTCAATATTCTAAATTATGAAAACGCTACCTAATTCCTTTGCTTATGCTTGTTCGACCTCATACAACTATTCTAATATCGCTAAAAGTTTAAAACTTACTGAAATAATTTTCTGATTAGTACTTGTTAAATAAGACCTAACATTAATGCTGGTTTTGGGCAAATTATAATTTAGTGCCATGTTTCAAGGCATTGCAAATTGTCATAATTTAACAATAGAATGAAAAGTATGTTTGATTTTTACTCAAGGCTAATTATAAATATTTTTTTTTTAATTTTACCTCTACTTTTATAAAGTAGTTTAAAAAGAATAATTATTGTAGGTAATAGTTTTGAATTTAATTATTACGGTTATCAATAAAAATATGTTTTTGTGAAATATTGATATTTCGGTTATTAATAATTGTAATTGATGTAAATAACATAATGTATGTACATGGTAGTACATAATATTACTATTAAGTAAAATAGACGTTTATGTAACTATGTCGATTTGGGGTTAAGGAAATTTTGTATGAATGCACGGATTATGTCAGGGAAAAGTCAGGGAGTTTCAAGGAGGTTTACTGGACACCCTGTCTATGCTAGACTGCCCAGATTGAGATGGCCGGCAATGGTATTTATAAATAACTTAGAATCAATAGTCAAACAAATTCACACGTCCTTCGTGGTTCAGATTCCATGTTATAAAATATGTATCTACTTCTCCTTTGAGTATTAAAAGTGACCATCCTTAGAATATATAAATCTCAGCTAAGTAACAAGACTACACAGAACATCCGCCTAAAAGATTTTTCACATTCGCCTAAAAGTACGCGTACTATGCAAGTTTTAATGACGGGTTATATCTGACTTAATTGTGTAGACGCAACTTGTTCAGTTGAACGAAAGTAAAATAAACTAGACCAATGGGAAAAAGAAAATTGTCAAGTAAGTGTGAATGCTATTCAGTGTTTCTCTATCGGGTGCGTCGACCAACGAGGTGGCGGCGATAACCGGCGAGATCGTGGTTGGTGGAGACGGTCAGTCTCACGCCGCCATTGGTCGGCTCGGCGCCTCCGTTATCAGCTGTCTGCCAGCGGCCACTCTGCCCGGTGGACCGCTCCGCGACTGTGTGTTCCGTGTTGTAGGACCCTCGAGCTTCAGGTAAGACGGTAGCTGTAGTAGGCATGTACGATACGGTTGGCCTCAAGGAGGCTGTTTCGCTACACGAAAACGTTAAATATAGTTTAGTATTTCAAAAACTCGGTCCGTAATAACGATCGTATCGTAATACTTGAAGTATCATTTTATAGACGAAAAAGTGTTCTAATGTAACGTAAGTTGATTTTGCTAATTAAATAGAACATGGGCCTTGTCGATTTTTTGCCTGACGTATTTTTTTCATAATAGATTCATAACTAATAAACGAGAATAAGATAGTTTTTTCAGCGGAAAATTACGAAAATGAGGAAAATCGGTTTTAAAGTGGAGGTAAACTAATGAGGAAAAATCGAACCATTATTGAGAATCTAAAACCAGCAAAATTATACGAGAACTGATTTCGTCCTATCCCTTAAGGAAATTTATAATTAATTCTAGTGACTTATTTTGCTCCAAAATTGAACTTCCACTTACCTGATCTCAACTTTTTTAAAAAAGTACACACGTCGACGTATCGAATAAATAACATTAGTCATATTCACTGTTTGTCAAATATTTGTCCAATTTCATAATATTTACGTACATTTTGTTAATGTTTGTCTGAATTAGCATCAAACGCATTGCAATGTAATTATAGCTTTATTTTATTTATTTATCAGTGTATAGTTGGTATCACAACATTAAATAGAACGTTTTGGTGTTCTATTTTTTGTATGTTCATCATGAATCACATTGGTGATGTTTTTTAGCTAAAAAAATAATACGAAATAGTGTGTTTTATTGTTCATGAATTATTGAGTAGGCCTACCAATTTGTGTTCTTGTACAATGAAGTCAAAAATAAGAAAACCATATTTGCTTCGTAGTAAACCTAATCGGTACTGCTGAATTCTTATGGACGTTTCGGTCGTATTTTGAGAGTACCGAACCAAACCTGAAAAAAATATTTTTTTTATATCCGCAAAATACACGTTGTAAATTTATGTTCCAACACTTATATTTAATATTTTTTATTTTTCAATAAACGTACCATACTACAGTAACTGTATACAGTACATATAGTGCATATTTTATTACGAAAAAGAAATTATAGTCAGCGCAGAGCCCGCGCGGCGTACCGCTTCTGCCAGACTCGGTGCCTGCGCCGTAACGTCAGGCCTTCCAGGAAACGACGAAAATAAACAACAGGCGCGCCGTGCACCTACCACTGTCTAGTCTGAGCTTCGCTGTCAAGCGTTTGTACTACAGTAATTGACATTGAATGTGGACAGTCGCTTATTAATCGTCATTCACTCGTGTAGTGCAGTGCTGAAACTTTTTAAAGTTGTTTGTTTTCTTTAAGCTAGTGCTGAATAGTATTAAACTCTAGTTTCAGGAACATTAGTCCAGTAAGTTTTAACTGGACTGCTCAACACAAAATTAAAGTATTGTGTGGATAGAGTACTTAAATGTGTTGTGTTTTTAATTTTAATATGCCCAATCCATTACATAAACTTATCAATAAGCGTCTATAATGGCATGGTTAATATGTTTGATTATCCGAACATGTCGTTATCCGAACACCCTGAGGTCCCAATTAGTTCGGATAATCAACTCTCTACTGTAACATAGTTTTCTACTTATTTTTGTTTTTTACCTCTAGTTTAATTGAAATATGTATTGAGAGTAGTTTTATATAAAATTAGTAAAGCGATTAACATTATCCGATATTGTTTTATTTATACAAATTCACATTTATCTATCAACAAGTATTATTGCTTTATCCGATCTTTTTTATTAGAGAAAAAATTGAAAAGAATACAGATACCAGTTGAAAAAAGTGCTTTGTAAACATGAGCGTCGTCTCATCTTTTGTTCTTTACAAATTAACACAAGTAAGTAGTATCGTTTTGAAAAAATGCTCTATAAAGATGCATTTTATCTCTTTTTTTTGCTTGCAAAAAAAATTGCAGCTGTCATTTGGAACAAGTGCTATAAAAATGTGATAAGCGTAATCTGACCTTTCTTCACGTCAAAAGAACTATATTAGAGGACTAGCGATTTAGAGATTGATAAGTTCGATAACTTTTGTTTTTATGTTTTTTTTTCTCTGAGGTGTCTGTAAAATTTGATTTATTTAGGTATTTTTATTATGTTTATTATTATTTTTTACTAATCATAAACTATATGACTAGTTAAGGTAGACTGCGTAAGTGTTTATGATTTTATAATGGCCATAAAATCATGCAGAAATATTTATATAGCACTTTTGGGGATTTTATCTGTGCGACTCACTTTAAAACTATGTTACACTCATAAATATTTTTTTCTCCGTAATGTTCACGTGATAATGGTATGATACTCAAATAAAACGGAAATTTTTTTTGGCTCTGGAAGAAAAAACGTCGACTAGAATATAGCTGAGAGTTTGAGGGTGATAGGAAAAAGAACTCAAACAACCTGGTCAAGCAAAAGAAAGATAGCTCATTCGTGAATAATGGGCACTTGCGGGCCACATAATGTTATCTCATTAAAACGGCGTTGACTGTAATTCCCGTGGTCATATTAGTTCTATAAAAGGATAATAATGTAGATAACAACAATACACAGGTACTGCATTTTTTTAAATCTATGAGTAAGAATATTTTTCTGTTTTGAATACGTTTCAAAGACCAACAAAAGCCTTTTAATGTTAACGTCACTTGCCGTGATACCCTCACATTTACCCTATTAATCTAACTATAAGAAACTTCACTTTTTATTAAACGTTTAATTCGATAATTTAGACTGACGTCAACGGCTGAGATGATGTAAACAAGTTGAAACAAAAGACAGGAGTGTGTTGATGGGAAATGTAGATAGTTAGTAAGCCTATGTTTTGGTAGGGAAAACGTGTAAAAATTAGAGTGCATAGTAGCATATAAATGAAACAAGTTTCGAAACTATAGACATTTGTGATAACATATACCTAAAATATACTTACACGTAGTATGAGTTTGAACGCAATAAATAAATTTTATATCTTATACCAGGTAATATATTTTTTAAACCACTTTCCAGTCTTGCACTTTCTCTAATAGGTAATGAAGCGATTCAAAATAGGGAATGAACAAATTCACTCGTACACAAATTTTACTTCTCCCATATGCATTAGCCTAGAGAGGTCATATTGTGATCGTCAAAAAACATGTTTAACAAGTTGGTCTAAAAATCCATTTTAGGGTCCCCTGAACCCAAAAAAGTGGGTTTTTTTTTCGAAACATAATTTTGATGTATGACCGTATGTGCAGTTTGCTGGAGACCAAACCGATGGATCAATTTTTATGAAATTTGGTATGTAGGTGTATTTAGCCAATATCTTCGAACTATTTTTGTACTTTTTTGAAATGTTGTTATTTTTATTGGCAAAAAACATACAAAAATAGAATTTTGACAAAAACGGCTCTAACAATTTTGATTACATTTTCAGGAAATATGTGAATTACAATTAAAAATATAATAGTAAAATCCGCATGTCTGTAACTTGACTAGTTTTCGAGATATGGCAAAAAAACCTATTTGGGAATCATACTGGAAATTTTCAAAGTTTTGATTTTTTTAGTGTTTAATATGGGGGAACGTTTGTGCAATTTCTTTGGAACTATTTATTTAAATTATAATTGTATAGTTAAGAAATACTGGGTTGTTTGTATAAAATCCTATCTATCAGTATCAGCGGCCTATAAACTCCGCGTGCATTATCTATCTACCCCACGTGAGTGTCCAGCCACATCAGTGCGTGTAATAACTGCTTGCGTACGCTTGAATGCAGTTTTTCCCTCCGAATATGAATGCGGGGGGGAGGCTGCCGTTACTCTTTGACCCCGCTCTCTCCTTTGCCGCTTATTGTCCGGGGAGGGGGGGGGGCTTACTCTTCACATCAACAGTTACCCTTATGTTGAAAGACATGTTTGCTTAATTACATATATATCCGTGTGATGACCTCATAAAGGGATGCAAAATTAGTGATATTAGTTACAAGTATGGTTTAATTTGTTATATAAATTTTACGTACTTTTTTTACAGCCGGCATAGTGACATACAGTAGTAAGAAAAATAGTACTGTAATTTGTCTACAGGAAAGCAAAGGAAGTGCTCTGGAGATTTTAGGTGATATGCATTGTTCTCATTACTCTCTACGGCGTCGGCTGAACGGTTGTCATCACTATAACTACAGCACTACAGACGTTTAGGGTGTCCGTACGAAATGGTGCCAGGGTTCGAATGTTGTTAGGGGAGTAGAACTGAAGAGTCGGCCTCATCAGTTTGCCGAAACCACGTGGTTTAGATTCCACGTTAAATTACTATACCACTAGTTGTTCCGGCAATTGGGCTATAATAGACAACCCTATACAAAGAATAGTCGGCCTTAGTTTGCAACAACGAGACTACATTCGTCCATCCAAACTATTCGCCAACTTTAATCCCGCACATTTTAACGATTGGCGTTTAATTAATCTCTATTTATAAATGAGAAAGCCCTCACTCACACATCACTAATTCTCCCACTTCCCATAATTTTACAGAGCTGAAATTCGGTACACATGTTTGTTGTAAGCTAAGTAGGAAAACTAAAGTATTTTCATCTTGATAAAATACTCCGTAGGGGTTGAAACCACCCCTAAAAGAATGTTCCATAAGGATAACGTTGGGTTGATTTTATTATAATAATGATCAGAAGCGCTATTCGTAAACATCAAGTTTTGGAATAGTTTCCAATACTTTTTCGCTGCTTGCTCTAGATTGTTATTTGCATCGTCAATCGAGTAAATTGATTTACCAACATAATAACAGCTGTTTTGTAAATAAATAAACATGTTTATTATTGTATGCTTGACATTTATCCTATTTATGCATTAATTAAGATTTTACAATTAATTACACTTTTTTTACATTTATTTTTTCCTCTATACAATTACGTATAAAAGTGTAAAATAGTTGTTACAATGTAAATAATGATGTTTATTATTAAGGTTATACTTTTTTCTAATCTCAGTAATAACATTGGAATTTTTAATTTAATTGAAAATACGTTGGAAGCCAAGTGAAATGAGTGAGCTGCCGTAAGTTAAATTACATATTATGACTAAACTAAATGCAGTTTAACTACTAATATTTGTTGTCGAAAGTCACATGCCGAGGTGTCACGAGCGCAGCTTGTGACGGGGTTGGCACGCGAAGCGTGCAGGGGTGTACCCTAGTTAATATATTTTGTAGGGGTGTACCCTAGTTAACATATAGTTAACGAAATTTTCTAATTATAAAAATTCCATACCAACGAAATCGGCAAAACGTGATGCACGATGTTCAAAGTCAATTGAATTCCGAAAAGAACTTGGATTTTTCACACTGAAGAAGATGTGAATTAAATTAAATGACAGATCCTACGTATTCGTAGATACTTGCAATTTATTCTTAGAGGAGTTGAAATTAACAGTAATTCGGTACACACGTAATGTGGTACTAGTAGGATTGGCAAATATTTTCGATATATTGAATTGGCGCTATATCGCAAAACAAGTATCGATCTAATGATAACATCTAAAGAAAAACATCGATATATCGGGTAACCGATACATCGAATTGTAAGTGACTTATCTGTATAAAATTATGCACTAACTCTTCTTTTACTTTTATAATTATTATACAAGAATAATGTAATAACATTCGTATATGATGACTACCCGTTCCACCCACTGGTCTACAATAAACTACATTTTAGTGCGTTAACCTCACGTAAAAAAAACGAAAAAAGTTACTTTATTATTTCAATGCATGTTTTGTACGCATAAGATGCAATTAAATGTTTTTCATGATGATTTTGAGGAAAATAACGTCAATATTTAGTGATATGATGTATCGGGCCAAAATATCGATACTATAATATATCGTTGTATCGAAACATACTTATGGATATTTCCGATGTATCGTTGCCATCCCCTAGGTACTAGCCCACCCACTCATACGTACATTAGTAGCCTATCAGTGTTATTCTTTGTGTAGCTGTTTAAACAAAGAAGCAGTTACTTTGACAAAACTATTAAAGGATCATGCACTAGTTTTCTAATTAAATTTAAAAAAAGCGTTACACACTGTTGTCATCAGTGTGAACTGTGGAATCTGTCTGTAGAAAGTACGCGAGCGTTCACGGGTATCCGACTGCGAGGAACATTGTGTCGGTAAGTTATGCGGCACGGAGAACAGAAGAGAAAGCTCACTCGCGATGGGTGCAGTGTGCAGAGTGCGGTGTGCAACGATGTGATTATGAACCGCTGACCCTTGCTGAAGTAATGCTGAGGAACCGAAATTATACCTGCGTCGTTTCTCCTTCAGGTTATTATTATGACTTGTCAGACAGCACCGGTCTTGCGTGAATAATGAAAGTTAGAAAAAATGCAATATAGTGTTTATGTAATGTATATATTTTTTTAAATTGTATATACTTATTTTATTTTTTTCGTGAACGCAGTTGAAAAATGTGGTTTCCACTTAAAACCATACAAGGGAATACTCCTGCACGCTTTGCCTGTCAACGCCGTCACGCTGCACTTCCGTCACAGCGGGCTTCGTTCGACCTCGGTCTGTGGCCACATTAACAGTAGAACTATTAAAAGTAACAGAACTAATATTTTTCGTATGGCGTTTGTTTATCAGTTTTTTATTGTATAAAAATCATACTGTTTTAAATCCACACTTTAATAAATGATTAAAGTCGGAAAATAAATAGTATCAGGTAACAGGCACAAGCGTTCTCCCTTTCCCTTTGTTGTGTCAGATTGTTTGAGAAAAACATATTTTCAATTAATTATATTTCTAAAGAATGTACAGCTGGAACACTTATTTTATTTAAATAAAAGTATGGACAAAAAATCCTTAAAAAGAGCTTCTCAATTAATCACAAAGCCAGATTTTATGTAAACAACCTTCAACAACTTGAAATGGCTTCCGTCCTTCGGCCTCCTGCCCCAACTTAGTGGAGTGGTAACTAATAAATAAAAAAAAAAAAAAAAAAATAATAATAATTATAATTATACTTTGTGCGCTCCCAGAATGCGGGTCGAGCTCAGGTAGAGTCCCCTCGAACGCACGCGCACTCAAACGCCAGAGCGCTGGTGATTAGGACCTCCCTAACTTCCGCTCTATTAGTCAGATAGTGGGCGTTCCCAGTCAGTCTGAACTTTTTTTTATTTGTCATTTTATTTAAAAACTTTTAACGGATATACATTCTACGCAATATTACAAGAAAAATGATATAAAATAATATGCAGTTTACTTTAATTAAACAACTGAAAATCATTTTATAAATTTAGTAATTAGTTGTATAAATCAAGCTTAAGTTTGTTATTTATTTCCTATATATTTCTTATATTGAACTTTATTTGGTATAATACAAAACTCCCGAGTGGACGAGGTACAGTACTTTTGGTGTAAACTTAGTCACGGTACAACGTCCGCGCGCCATTCCGTCCCGCAGCGGAAGCGGTGGATGCCGGGGTGTAATGACCTTTTAAATAACATACCAACCAAGGGTCAGTTCTTAAGGAACTCCAAATTGTTTGCTCACTAATGATATTATCAGTAAGTGTGAATCATCCACTTCCTTCCTAGCTGAATCCCAATCCTTTCTTTCCCACTTCCGGGATTACAAAATGGGTCTTCAGTACGATTATTAACTCCGGACTGATCAGTTATGTTCGACGTTCTTAGTTTTCTAGTTTAGAACATCGCGTGTTACTGTGTTAGTAGCATCATTGTTTTAGTGTTTAATTTGTGTCCGCGTGTGCAGTCACTATGTCTCTGGTAAAAAAACGTCCGAAGGTAATTCATTCACAGGCGAGAACAATGATCGCGAGTGTTATGAACTACTTCGAAAGTGAAAAAAATAATAAAGGACCTTTAATTGATGTTAAAAAAGTGTTCCAAAGAACTGCTGATGCATGCGGTGTGTCTTTGCGGACAGTTGAAAACATAAAAGCAGAAGTACGTGCGGCCTGTGCGGTAATAGATGCGTCTGTTGCGCCCAATGAAGACGACTCAGGAACTGCAATGGAAATCGCTGAAGACGAGCAGCACACTCCAGCAAACATTGTTTTGAGCACGCCTAGGAAAAAAACGCCGAAAGCGAGAAATAAGGTAACGTGCTTGGATGAGTTTGATAAATCGGCAATCAGGCGGCATATTATGACTTATTACGATAGAAAGGAAGTCCCGACATTGTCCAAATTAATGGTTTCTTTGAAGGAGGCAGGATTATACACTAATAGTAAAACTTCATTAAGAATAATTCTAAAAGAACTCGGCTTCAGGTACAAGAAATTTCAGAAAAGGAAAATATTACTTGAAAAACCATCAGTCTCACTAATGAGGTGTAGTTTCTTGCGCAAGATGCACAATGTGGATTTATCAAAAACGTATTTCTTGGATGAAACTTGGATTAATCAGAATGATAGTAAGGACAAAGGCTGGACAGATGATACCCTAAAAACCACTTTAGCAACCCCACTAGGAAAAGGTAAGCGGCTGATCATTTGCCACGCTGGTAGTTCTAAAGGTTGGATCAAAGCTCCTCCGTTGGTATTTGAATCCAAAAAAACTGGAGATTACCACGAGGACATGGACGGTACTGTTTTTGAAAAATGGTTTTTCGGCACCTTAATTCCCGTCCTACCTCGCGGTGCAACAATAGTCATGGATAACGCTCCATATCACTCGAGGGTAAAAGATAAGGCACCAACTTCGTCTTCTACGAAAGCTGTCATGATAGAGTGGCTAAAAAAGCGAGGAATTCCTTTCCCAAATGACTTGAAAAGGCCTGAGCTGTACGAGCTTGTTCGTCTTCACAAACCACCGTTGCCTACATATGAAATTGACGATAAAGCTGGGAAAATGGGGTTTACAATTGTACGCTTGCCACCATACCACTGCCAATACAACCCCATAGAGATGGTTTGGTCTTACATCAAAAGATTTGTCAGGGAACGAAACACTTCGTTCAAAATCAAAGACTGTCAGGATTTATTCTACGAGGCTGTAAGTGCGGTGAAACAAGAACAGTGGAGCAAGTATGTGGAACACGTCGAGAAGTTGTTGGAAGCAGATTGGAAAAAAGAAGGGCTCGATCAGCATAGTGTGCAGGAGTTTCTTATAAACTTGGTTCCCGGCGAAAGTGATGAAGACAGTGAAGAAGACAGTGAAAGTGATGACGATGACATTGGTGGTGTCCATCCTCTTTGAGTAAGTTTTGTTATGTACCTCTGACTAACGCTGTGATATGATTTCAGTATTTTTTTCACCCATAGTATTTTTCAGAACTTCTATATAATATACAGGGTGTCCAACTTAAGTGTGCCACCATTGGTATTTCATCATTGGAATTTGGTTTAATCGTTCGTTTTGTCTATTAAGTATAACTTTAAAATCATTTGTAATCCGGGTCTTTAGTTTTGTAATCTACCACTTTGCAATGTTCAGTTTTCAATGATGTTGTTCAATAAATCCTCCAGAACATATTGTTGTTTTGTTTATTACCATTTGTATATTTTTGTCAATATTAAATCTTTACCAATTTTGTTCGTGCAGAATACCGTATATTCCGAACAATAATTTTTTTATACAAATTAGTTATTAAATTTGAAGTGAAAGGTTAAAGTAATCTGGGGTCTTATAAAGATACAAGGTCGAAAACATACAAATATATATACAAAAACCTGCTCATATCAGTCTATAGAATAGTACTGCATTGGGTTGTGTTTGTCATTTTTTACCTTGGGTATATTTCAATATTCCATGACTCATGTTTTTAGTAGTTTCAGCAAAGTAAACAGCATATTATTTTATATCATTTTTCTTGTAATAATGCGTAGAATGTATATCTGCTACAAGTTTTTACATAAAATGCTAAATAAAAAAAGTTTAGCGTGACTGAGAACTTCCACTAGGTGATTAATGAAGCGGAAAATAGGGTCGGCCGCGGTCGGACTTGACCGGCTCTAATCCCCTGTGTCTGTGTGAGTGAAACTACCTGAGCTCGACCCGCATTCTGAGAGTGCACAAAGTATAGTATCTTTACTAAAAATTTTATCAAAATGATTAGAACAAAACTTGAAAATTTTGCATTTTTAATGTTTTCCCGTGTAAAAAAATGTTATAACTCAAAAACTATTAAAGTTAGGGACATGCGGTTTTACTAAAATATTTTAAATTGTAATTCACACATTTCCTGAAAATGAAATGAAAATTTTTAATAGCGTTTTTGAGAAAATTCCATTTTTGTATTTTTTATGTTCATAAAAATAAAAAAATAAACTAAAATTTCAAAAAGTGAAAAAATAGTTTGGAGATATTGGCTAAATACACATACATACCAATTTACATAAACATCAATCCATCCGTTTGGTCTCCAGCGCATACACACACCGCTTTTTTTGTTTCAGGGGGTCTTAAAATGGATTTTTAGACCAACTTGTAAACAAATATTTGTTGACGATAGCAATATTTTATCTATATTTACGCATATGGGAGAAAGTAATACACAATTTTGACACGATCATAAATATAAACAGCTGATATTATGTATTAATAAAATCGACGTATTAGACAATCATTGGATATTTTATGTCCAGTGGGACGGGTCCCAAGTTATTGTCTGCTGTTTGTACTTATGCTGTAAAGTGACATTAGTGTCGTCAGATGATGGTATGTCTGACAGCACAGGTCTTGCGTCAATAATGAAAGTGAAGTAAAATGCATATTCGTATTTCATCCGCCTTTCTGTTTGTTAACCAAATGTATTAATGGATAATAAATGATTTGTTCGTAAATAACAATTTCTCAACCATTTTATCCTCCGCAGTTTAGTTTTGTTTATGCACAAACAATGTGGTTTTCCATTATTTAATTTATAAATGCGAAAAAAAGTAAGTCCGTCATAAATCTGTTATTGTACGGCAAAATCTGTAGGTGTGTTAGTAACTTTTAATTTTGATATTCGTTTCAGACCTATAATGCGTCTCTCCAACATTGGATGCATGTCCAGTAGCTAGAGATGGCAGCGATATATCGGAAATATCGATAAATACGGATCGATATATTGGTATCGATATTTTCTTTTGATAATATCGGCCATGTCGACCTTATGGTCCGATATCACTAATTATTGACGTTATTCTCTCTCCTCAAAATCATCACGATTCGTAAAAAGTACACTTTAAAGGCATAATATTCTTATTATGAATTTTTTTTCATTCAACTCCATGCACCACAACTTGTTTCGTGTAGATAAATGTATTTAATTTTTACACTCTAAATAGTGACAGCAAAACATCAGTGCTTTTTGGTCATGGCATAAGAGTTAGTGCATAATTTTAAACAGATAAATCATTTACAATTCGATATATCGGTTACTCGTTACATCGATATTTTTCTAGCACCAAATCGTCGAATTAATTCACCTAACTTTTAATCACTGTCTTAAATTGTTTTATAAATGTTTGGTATTTAAAAGCTGTAGTTTTATGCAATTTTGTAAAAAAAAACTAGTTGTCATGTAAAATCTCAGAGTTTTCTTTTACATGTATTAGGGTTTTAACATGATTTCATTTTAATACAGTTTATTATACAGGTTGTATAATTGTAATTAATTAACAATTGTGTTCTATAAAAGCTCATCATGTTTTAGCTGTGTTCACTTTGTAAGGCTACATTTCCATTTATAAATTGGAAGATTTTGAATATTGGTAATAAACATCCATAATGATGTTGTAAGAGGATTTTTATAACGTTAAATATACAGGGTGTTTGAAAAGTGTGGGACAAAAGTTTAGGAAATTATTAAATAGGTAAAAATAAAAAAAATCCTATGAAAACGTGTCTTATCTCGCTTAGTTTGGCGTCTGACTGTCTATATGTGTGTTTAAAAAAATCTCCTAAACAGTACTTGCTATAGTTTTGAAACTTGACACGAATATTGAAATTCACACCACCTAATATACTCTAAAAATATAAAATAATATTTTTACCCGTTTCAAAATGGCGGCCGTTTAAAAACGTTAATGCTAAATTTCATGAAAACCAAAGCAAAAAGAAAAAAAAATGTCACGGTACCTAATATTTAGCTTAAAAAGAGTCAAATCTTTTGGTACCTCATTTGTTACATCTGAGAAAATGTAATATTTCTGATTGTGTGCAAAATGTTTTTGCAACTTTCGTATACTTGTGGCTATTGACTTGAAAAAAACTAGTCGACTTTTGCACACAATCAGACAAATTTAAATTTTCACAGTTATTTACTGTCCGATTGTAACAAATGAGGTACCAACAGATTTGCCTCTTTTTAAGCTAAATATTAGGTACCGTGACAATTTTTTCTTTTTGCTTTGATTTTCATGAAATTTAGCATTACAATTTTGAAAACATATTATTTTATACTTTTAGAGTATATTAGGTGGTGTGAATTTCAATAATCTTTCAAGTTTCAAAACTATAGCTAATACAGTTTAGGAGATATGGTTTTTTTTCAGAACACGTATAGACAGACAGACGCCAAACCAAGCGAGATAGGACACATCTTCATAGGTACTTTTTTTCATTTTTACATATTTAATAATTTCCTGAATTTTTGCCTCACACTTTTCAAACACCCTGTATATAGATTATTTTTATTTGATGGCTTTGAATATCCATGATACTTATAAAATACTTTTATACTTTTAATTAGTAGTGTACAAAAAAATGGAATCGCTGAGGAATTATGGTGGTAAAGAATTTATCAATATCAAGGACATTTTAAAAAGCGAAGCAGGATGTAATTGTTTGTCTATATTGATGAGCATGGAGATTGTGCATAATGTATGGCCATCGGTTGTTGACTCGTTTACAAAAAGAGCGTCTCCTCTCGAAGGAACTGTGAAATAAAGGACTTCAATGTGATGACACAGAGAACGGAAGCGGTGCCGTCAATTTCGCCCAAGATGCCGCCACTAATTTGATGACTCACTCACTCGCCCTGGCCACTGTCCAGAGGGAATGTGGAGTAATTCCTCTTCCGTTGTCACATCTGTCACGACACAATTCCGCACAGAGGTCATATAATTGTTTCGAATTCGTATGGAAAGCCAAGAGTCTGCAGAGGCTATCGGCCATGTTGGTTTTAATCACATAAGAAGAATGCTATTTTCGTAACGGACATAATGATCACGCCTAACCAAATCAAACAGTTATTTTTAAACGGACTTTTGTCAAATACAGTAAATTGCATTTGATTAAGAGTGAAATTGGGCTTTGGAATTGCTTTGCGAATTCCTAATTAGTTTTATAGAAAAAATATTTAATAAATGTAGTTTGAAGTCTTTAAGTTCACCTATTTTTCTAAACTGGGCGTATTTATTTAAAATATCAAAAGCAAACCCAAGGCGTAATATGATAACGTTTAAAATGACACCTTATACACAACTTTTGGTCAATATATAACAAAAAATATGGATTTGCAAGTAACACTGTTCTTATGCAAGTAAAACCAACGTGGGTGACAGCCTCTGCAGTCCCTTAGAGATCGTCTTACTTTATCAGGCGAATTTAGGGCTAAGAAGCCCTCTAACACTTAACCTGGGGACAAACGGCTTAACGTGACTTTCGAACCACGTTAGCGGTAGGACAAAAACTGTTAGTGGTCTTATTGGAAATCTAACCCAGACCAGTTGTGTGGCAAGCCACCACCTTAACCCCTTAGCTACGGCCTATTAATAATATTATTAATTATTATTGTATGCGAGTAATTTATATAAATATAAAGTCTTGACGATTAAAGTGCAATTAGTGTAAATTACAATAGCTCTTATTGTACAATCTCTTCAATAAAGATTTGAATCTTGAACGTAAAGTAACCTTAATTAATTGACATCATCTCGTTGGTCTTATTGAGGTATCTCATTACTCATACGTCCTCTCTGCCGCGGCCGTACCTCTTCTCGGTGCGAGAGGAGAGGAACGGGCTGTGTGCCCGCGGGGCCTGGCAGTCCAGTACCTCACGGGCCTCCGCCCCAGTCGTTCGGGACCGGTTTGCGGCTCGTTGTATGCAATGACGAGGAGGAAACTCTGCCATTATTTTATATCGGACTGGTTTTCGATTATTTGTTAGCCGCCTGGTGCCTTTCACCCAGCCGCGCTGGGAAAGTTAGCAGTTGCCGTGCGGTGCGCTATGGTCCACCCACCCGCGCCTACGCCCCTTACCCATTGCTGAGGGAGCCACTCATTTCAGGTACGTCTTCTGTTTTTTCTTGCTGTATGTTAACACGTCTTGTTAAATTTATTTTCCTTCCCATGTGTTTTATAGCTCCAATCTGTGAATCTAGTGACTTAGGAGAAGTACTCGTCGATTTTATGGAACTGTACAATGTTTTTTTTCTTTTTCTTGCTTTAAATATCATAGTCTTCTGGATTGCCTTTTGGTGTTATTTGACTTTATCCTTACTGGTACCCAGTATGCCTTAATTCTCTCGTATCTATCCGTTGTAGCGTTGCTCATGAAAATACCCTTACTACTGTAGTTGTTTTATTTTTAATATCATAGTCTTCTGGATTGCCTTTTGGTGTTATTTGACTTTATCCTTACTGGTACCCAGTATGCCTTAATTCTCTCGTATCTATCCGTTGTAGCGTTGCTCATGAAAATACCCTTACTACTGTAGTTGTTTTATTTTTAATATCATAGTCTTCTGGATTGCCTTTTGGTGTTATTTGACTTTATCCTTACTGGTACCCAGTATGCCTTAATTCTCTCGTATCTATCCGGTGTAGCGTTGCTCATGAAAATACCCTTACTACTTTAGTTGTTTTATTTTTAATATCATAGTCTTCTGGATTGCCTTTTGGTGTTATTTGACTTTATCCTTACTGGTACCCAGTATGCCTTAATTCTCTCGTATCTATCCGGTGTAGCGTTGCTCATGAAAATACCCTTACTACTGTAGTTGTTTTATTTTTAATATCATAGTCTTCTGGATTGCCTTTTGGTGTTATTTGACTTTATCCTTACTGGTACCCAGTATGCCTTAATTCTCTCGTATCTATCCGGTGTAGCGTTGCTCATGAAAATACCCTTACTACTGTAGTTGTTTTATTTTTAATATCATAGTCTTCTGGATTGCCTTTTGGTGTTATTTGACTTTATCCTTACTGGTACCCAGTATGCCTTAATTCTCTCGTATCTATCCGTTGTAGCGTTGCTCATGAAAATACCCTTACTACTGTAGTTGTTTTATTTTTAATATCATAGTCTTCTGGATTGCCTTTTGGTGTTATTTGACTTTATCCTTACTGGTACCCAGTATGCCTTAATTCTCTCGTATCTATCCGTTGTAGCGTTGCTCATGAAAATACCCTTACTACTGTAGTTGTTTTATTTTTAATATCATAGTCTTCTGGATTGCCTTTTGGTGTTATTTGACTTTATCCTTACTGGTACCCAGTATGCCTTAATTCTCTCGTATCTATCCGTTGTAGCGTTGATCATGAAAATACCCTTACTACTGTAGTTGTTTTATTTTTAATATCATAGTCTTCTGGATTGCCTTTTGGTGTTATTTGACTTTATCCTTACTGGTACCCAGTATGCCTTAATTCTCTCGTATCTATCCGGTGTAGCGTTGCTCATGAAAATACCCTTACTACTTTAGTTGTTTTATTTTTAATATCATAGTCTTCTGGATTGCCTTTTGGTGTTATTTGACTTTATCCTTACTGGTACCCAGTATGCCTTAATTCTCTCGTATCTATCCGGTGTAGCGTTGCTCATGAAAATACCCTTACTACTGTAGTTGTTTTATTTTTAATATCATAGTCTTCTGGATTGCCTTTTGGTGTTATTTGACTTTATCCTTACTGGTACCCAGTATGCCTTAATTCTCTCGTATCTATCCGGTGTAGCGTTGCTCATGAAAATACCCTTACTACTGTAGTTGTTTTATTTTTAATATCATAGTCTTCTGGATTGCCTTTTGGTGTTATTTGACTTTATCCTTACTGGTACCCAGTATGCCTTAATTCTCTCGTATCTATCCGTTGTAGCGTTGATCATGAAAATACCCTTACTACTGTAGTTGTTTTATTTTTAATATCATAGTCTTCTGGATTGCCTTTTGGTGTTATTTGACTTTATCCTTACTGGTACCCAGTATGCCTTAATTCTCTCGTATCTATCCGGTGTAGCGTTACTCATGAAAATACCCTTACTACTTTAGTTGTTTTATTTTTAATATCATAGTCTTCTGGATTGCCTTTTGGTGTTATTTGACTTTATCCTTACTGGTACCCAGTATGCCTTAATTCTCTCGTATCTATCCGGTGTAGCGTTGCTCATGAAAATACCCTTACTACTGTAGTTGTTTTATTTTTAATATCATAGTCTTCTGGATTGCCTTTTGGTGTTATTTGACTTTATCCTTACTGGTACCCAGTATGCCTTAATTCTCTCGTATCTATCCGTTGTAGCGTTGCTCATGAAAATACCCTTACTACTGTAGTTGTTTTATTTTTAATATCATAGTCTTCTGGATTGCCTTTTGGTGTTATTTGACTTTATCCTTACTGGTACCCAGTATGCCTTAATTCTCTCGTATCTATCCGTTGTAGCGTTGCTCATGAAAATACCCTTACTACTGTAGTTGTTTTATTTTTAATATCATAGTCTTCTGGATTGCCTTTTGGTGTTATTTGACTTTATCCTTACTGGTACCCAGTATGCCTTAATTCTCTCGTATCTATCCGTTGTAGCGTTGCTCATGAAAATACCCTTACTACTGTAGTTGTTTTATTTTTAATATCATAGTCTTCTGGATTGCCTTTTGGTGTTATTTGACTTTATCCTTACTGGTACCCAGTATGCCTTAATTCTCTCGTATCTATCCGGTGTAGCGTTGCTCATGAAAATACCCTTACTACTTTAGTTGTTTTATTTTTAATATCATAGTCTTCTGGATTGCCTTTTGGTGTTATTTGACTTTATCCTTACTGGTACCCAGTATGCCTTAATTCTCTCGTATCTATCCGGTGTAGCGTTGCTCATGAAAATACCCTTACTACTGTAGTTGTTTTATTTTTAATATCATAGTCTTCTGGATTGCCTTTTGGTGTTATTTGACTTTATCCTTACTGGTACCCAGTATGCCTTAATTCTCTCGTATCTATCCGGTGTAGCGTTGCTCATGAAAATACCCTTACTACTGTAGTTGTTTTATTTTTAATATCATAGTCTTCTGGATTGCCTTTTGGTGTTATTTGACTTTATCCTTACTGGTACCCAGTATGCCTTAATTCTCTCGTATCTATCCGTTGTAGCGTTGCTCATGAAAATACCCTTACTATCTTTTTGTAGTTGTTTTATTTATCTTGGGTGTGAGAATTCGTCGATTTTCTTTTAGTACGTTATATTTTTATTTTTTTATTATTGGGCCTTCTTTACTTAATTTATTTCGTGTATTCCGGTATTTCTTTTAACTAATTTGATTTAGTCTTTAGTTTGCTCAATCGTATTGTGATTTGTATAGTTAATCTGTTGTCAGTCGTCCACTTTTCTTTGTCATGGAACTGTACAATTATTATGACAATCTTCATAATAGTAATTTGTATATGGTTTCATACGTAGCGATCACCACTAGTTGGTTTCTGTTATATTAAGTAAGGTCTGCCAAACAAATACAGGTGGTTTACAATATATATACAGGGTGTCTTAAAAGTCCCACCCCCCCTATTAACTTTCTTATGAATACAGATAAAGTGATTTACTTCTGGGAATGTTTATATGAACTTCTTGACAGTAAAAAAGCCTGGATTGAAAACCACGTCTCACATTTTGTAAGATTTCAGGCGTGATAAGGTGGCAGGCCTCTTCGATTCTTGTCCTTAATTCATCGAGGTTTGCGGGCTTTGTGTTGTAAACTTTATTTTTGAGGAAACCCCAAAATAAAAAATCCAGAGGTGAAAGGCCACTCTACCAAAGTGCCACGTCGACCTATCCATCTATCGGGAAACGTTTGGTCTAGGAATGTCCGGACAAGCATATTGTAATGTGGAGGAGCACCATCTTGCTGAAATACAGGCTCATAAGTACCTTGTACTACCTCATTTATTGCTGGGACAATGCCGTTCCGTAACATGTCCAAGTATTTAACGCCAGTTAAATTACCATCAATAAAGAATGGCCCAATAACAGAGTTTCCCAAAATTCCAGCCCATACATTTAATTTTTGTGGCTGTTGCGTATGGGCTTTAACCATCCAGTGGGGGTTACTGTTTGCCCAATAACGGCAGTTGTGCCGATTGACTGTCCCATGCAAAGAGAATGATGCTTCATCACTAAAACATATCTGTGATATTAAATTATTATTCTCTTCAATCTTCTGCAACATTTGCTCACAAAACTGAAGTCTTCGGTCAGGGTCGTCTTCATTTAATTCTCGATTTAACTGTACTTTGTATGGGTGGAACTTGTGACGCCTTAACACTTTGTGAACAGTATGTTTTGAAATTCCAACATCAAGGGCAGTGGACCGCAGAGATTCATGTGGGTTTGCAGCATAATTTGCTAAAACTTGAATTTGGATATCTTCTGTCGCAATGGCAGGGCGCCCTGATCGTGGTGCATCTTTGACACTAAAGTTTGTTGAGAATTTGTTTACTAAACGTCTAATGTATGCCCTGTCTACTGGTCTATCCGGATAGGCAGCATTAAATAAACGAACTGCTTCATGAACATTTCTCCTAGCTTCCCCATAGAACAATATCATCTCTACTTTATCTTCATTTGACCGAGCCATTTTTATTAAATACGAATAAAAAGAAATTTAACACAGTAACTGAACTGAAAGTGTTACACGTACTAACTAGTAACCTAATAAGAGATAAGGAAGGAGCCACTGGTATTCCCAGGTTGCCCTACTGGACTTTGGTCAGACAAACCAAAACCAAATAAATGCTATGTTATTTGTGGTTTTTGGTGTTTGATGATTCTTGTAATAACTTGTTTTACGATTAGGTGTCATCAGTTTTCAAAACTAACTGGTGGGTGAATGTTTTGTCTGCCTTACAACAATTTTAAATGTAACATAAGCTGCGGGGGTTTTATGAAATAATTCCAACTTTAAACTGTCACCAAATTTGATAGACTAATGTTAGAGACCTCTAATTTCCGCCATTCTTCTTCTTTTAATACTACCTTTAAAATGATGTGTCATTTGATAGGGGTTTCTATTTAAACATTTTGACTTACCCCCAAACTACCCCCTTTTGAGAGGGGGTGTAAAAAATTTGCATACATAAAAAAACTCCTTAGTTGGTCATATAAACATTCCCAGAAGTAAATCACTTTATCTGTATTCATTAGAAAGTTAATAGGGGGGGTGGGACTTTTAAGACACCCTGTATATCAACTCTATGTTCGCTAGATATAGAACACGTTGTTAAAATGACCGTCCGAAATCAACTGTTAGCATTCATAGCATATGTGTTTTGTTGTTCTCTACAGAATGCACAGTTTAATATTGCTTACCATGTAGGGAGGGCACTTACAATATTGCTTACAAGTGTTGATGTGTTATGTAAATTCAACTAATTTTCATAGTACATCAAATTTATACAGTTACTACTCAAAAGCCCGTTCATGAAGTGCATTTATATTTTATCACGTAGTTGATAGGTATGTTTTCTATAAGTTTTATAAATTTTATGTTTTTAAGAAAAAAAGGTTATATCAATTACACGAAACCTTGTTTTCTTGGCTTCTAGAGATCGTACAATTAATTACTTTGTCTTGTTGTAATCCTTAACACATGTTTAGTAACGATACATTACTTTCATATATGTAAGTAAATGCAATGATTTTATATTGATTTAAATCGTTTTAAAATCACTTAATGTACTTACAAATATTAAAATGATGTATCGTAACTATATGTAATAAGGATTTGAGCAATAATGGTGTAAATTGGATGTAAAGTGAAAATTAGTTCAAATTCCGGTACTTTTTTACTCCATCTAATATAAAAATTATTACAACTTATAATACAAGTTTGAAATAAATATGTCGTAACGAAAAATTAAATGAGGAAAACAATGGTATGATTCCAGTTTTCATAGACCTCTCAGTTTCTTAGGAAACAACCTTCCAACTCAGTGCACATAACTTTTGCACCGACAGTAGGCCTACGTTCTTATGGTTGAAATAATTGTAATAGAGACATTAGAGAGATTGGTGTCCAAAAATAGTCCATTTGTGAATAATTTTAACACTGAGTGCCCTATTTTATTTATTTCCGTGGGCGCCTGACAAGCAAATAAAGTAAATACACCGTGATAACAGCGATTATAACTCCTTCTTGGTGCAACTCTTATCTGCAGAAGTGGAGAAGGAGGTGGCGGGACTCGGGGCCAGGATTGATTCAGCCATCATTTCTAATCACCCGGTCGTTGTTCGTTAACGAACGTCGTAGTTATAAACTCGTTCCCCGTCCTTCGCCACTCGACTCGTTTGTCAATATCTGTGGCCAGGATTGATTCAGCCATCATTTCTAATCACCCCGGCCGTTGTTCGTTAACGAACGTCGTAGTTATAAACTCGTTCCCCGTCCTTCGCCACTCGACTCGTTTGTCAATCAATATCTGTGGCCAGGATTGATTCAGCCATCATTTCTAATCACCCGGTCGTTGTTCGTTAACGAACGTCGTAGTTATAAACTCGTTCCCCGTCCTTCGCCACTCGACTCGTTTGTCAATCAATATCTGTGGCCAGGATTGATTCAGCCATCATTTCTAATCACCCGGCCGTTGTTCGTTAACGAACGTCGTAGTTATAAACTCGTTCCCCGTCCTTCGCCACTCGACTCGTTTGTCAATATCCGTGGCCAGGATTGATTCAGCCATAATTTCTAATCACCCCGGTCGTTGTTCGTTAACGAACGTCGTAGTTATAAACTCGTTCCCCGTCCTTCGCCACTCGACTCGTTTGTCAATCAATATCTGTGGCCAGGATTGATTCAGCCACCATTTCTAATCACCCGGCCGTTGTTCGTTAACGAACGTCGTAGTTATAAACTCGTTCCCCGTCCTTCGCCACTCGATTCGTTTGTCAATATATGTGGCCAGGATTGATTCAGCCATCATTTCTAATCACCCCGGTCGTTGTTCGTTAACGAACGTCGTAGTTATAAACTCGTTCCCCGTCCTTCGCCACTCGACTCGTTTGTCAATATCTGTGGCCAGGATTGATTCAGCCATCATTTCTAATCACCCCGGTCGTTGTTCGTTAACGAACGTCGTAGTTATAAACTCGTTCCCCGTCCTTCGCCACTCGACTCGTTTGTCAATATCTGTGGCCAGGATTGATTCAGCCATCATTTCTAATCACCCCGGTCGTTGTTCGTTAACGAACGTCGTAGTTATAAACTCGTTCCCCGTCCTTCGCCACTCGACTCGTTTGGGGAACGTAATTGTCTGTGGGGAGTCATAGAAGGGCTGATACACAGTTGTTTCAGCACGGCTTTGTTAATTATTTGGATTATTCTGTTCGTGGCTGCTTCTTCACACAAGTGTTCGTTACTGCCACTTACTGATTTGACTTCTACAATGTAAGTAGTTTCTTTCGGTCACAGTTGCAATGTTACGTCGATCATCAAGATATGGGCGGATATGGATTTCGAATGAATGTGATAAGTGAATTTAGTTATTTTTACTAAGGCCGACTACTTCTTAGAATGTGTCATCAATTAATAGCCCAATGACAAATGAACAGCCGGTGGTTATCAGCTGATTCATTTCAAAATTTGTTTTGATTCTGATTGGGATCGAACTGAGAACCTTAGCTTATAACGCTGTGCTTTAACCAACTACGCTAGCGACCAATTAACTAGCAAATATTACTTAGACAGATTTGAAAAAGATTGTTTTCTGTAATGTTTTGTAACGGCACAGAGAAAAAGACACAGAGGTTGCTTTCTTATGGCCGCTGCTAACCTCTCGGTGGTTGTTGTACGTAGATTACAACTAATAATTGTTTATACATCTTTAGTAATAATTACTAAGTTAATCCTGAAAGATTTGGGGGAAATAAGGAAGAGACTGACACGCTGCTGGCCCTACTATCGCTTGGCAAAGTGAAGGAACAATTAAAACAAACTAGTTTTAATATTTAATTTAATAATATGTAAAACAAATAGTTAAAAAACACACAAACATCTCTACATACTTTTAGCGCATTCTTTTAGCGCACCGCTCTACTTTTTTTCTCTGTGGTAACGATCATCTTAAAACCTTCAAGATGATCGTAAAATCAAAGCCACCCTCCTACTACTTGAATCATGGATTTATTGTTACAAAATCGTTATATCAATTTAATTATGGTGCAATAAAATATTAAGTTAGCAACTAACGCGTCCTAATTTTCCCATTTCTTTTCTTTATCTTTATACCAATTATGTATTTGACAAGCTCGACATTTGTAAGATGGCTCGTATCACCTACTCAGGCATATAATGGGTTCTTACTTCCAAGGCTTGAGCTACTTCCCAAGAAAACGAAATAATACAATTAATATTTGAGGGTGTCCTGACACTCGTTTATGTTTGTCTGCATTGTTTAGTTCACCTATTATTTATAATATGCGAGTAAGCTAGAGACATTTTCGTTAAAACTAGACATTCTCTATTGAAATACTGTAGCTTCATTGTTGTTGATACTGTTTGTTCTTAGAACAAGGAGATTCTACTGCCTAGTTCTTCTTCCTCTCTGTTGAGGCTACACGTGAGACTGTGGCGGTGCGGATTGTCCCTGTTAAACAATCGGCCCCAATAATCGCCAATGAAAACAAGGCCGGTTACCGCACCAACATTGAGAGTAGTAACCTAGAAGGAATAATGTAAAAACAGACCCATTGTAAACAGAAATCTAACACAAAAACTGAAACGTTGTTGTTTCTGCTAAACATCACTATTTATGGTCTAGTCATGGTCGCTATTCAACAGTTTTAAAGGACGTGCTTTGGTAGATTTTTCTTATAAAAAAGGTCGTAAAATACCTAATAAAGAAGTTGTTTGCGTACCTACAATTTGTGATAGGTAGATATTAATTGATAATACGTAGTCAATGACAAAAGAAGTAAATGGTTCCAAAGAATTGGCACAAACTTTCCCCAATATTAAACACTAAAAAATCACAACTTTGAAAATTACCAGTTTGATTCCCATGTATATTGAAATTGAAATATATTAATTGAAAAGCTGTTTTAAAGATTATTTTTGTCTTGACTAATTTTTAAGTCATGGTGAAAAAAAAATATATATTTTTTTTTTTTTCACCATGACTTAAAAATTAGTCAAGACAAAAATAATCTTTAAAACAGCTTTTCAATTAATCACGTAGCCAATTTAATGTAAACAACCCTCAACTACTTGAGTTATGGCTTCCAGCCTTCGGTCTCCAGCCTCAACTTAATGGGGTGGTAACTAATAAATAAAAAATATTTTTATCGTAATTTTCATCTTTACAAAAAGTTTAATAAAAATTATTAGAATAAAGCTGAACAATTTTGCATTTTAATGGTTTCCCCCTTACAAAAAAAGTTAGAGACATGAGGTTTTTATTAAAATATTTTAACTTGTAATTCACATCTTTCCAGAAAATTTAATCATAATCGTTCGAGCCGTTTTTGAGAAAATTTTATTATTCTAAGTTTTTTTACCATAAACATAAAAAAACTAAAATTTCGAAAAAGTGAAAATATGGTCTGGAGGTATTGGCTAAATACACATACACACTAAAATTTATAAAAATTGATCTATCGGTTTGGTCTCTAGCGAACTGCTCACACATACAGACAGATACACACACACGGAAAGAAAAACAATATTTTTTTCGAAAAAAGCCCTTTTTGGGTTCAGGAGACCCTAAAATGGATTTTTATAACAACTTGTAAAGAAGTTTTTTTTTGACAATACTTTATGCTAACGCATTTGGGAGAAAGTAAAAATCATCGTTTGGCAAATTATACAATGATACAGTTTTATGGGTGATAATTTATCTTTTAACTTGAATAGAAACACGTAAATAAGTTTATCTTATTTTAGCGCAAGTAAGTCAACATAGTATGTTTGTAATCCTGTTTTACTCGCAGATTTCGTCTCCTAAGATACGCTCGTTCAGTCTTGCTAAACTGGGTTTTGGCTAATTATTTCTCGAGTACACAAGAATAGATACGTGTCTTGTTATCACTAAGGAGAACGGGGTCGGGTTATCACTGTTTGGGCCAACCCGACGGATACTTAGTGCAGATGGAATTGTGGAAGGAAGGGCGAGTACGATGCTGGTGACCGGTGTCGGCTGTCTGCTCACCGTCCTCTACCGGTGGGCGCTGTGTGCGGTCGTGGGAGAGTGCAACACCCAGGACCCCTCCAGGTAATCTCTCCCAGTCACACGCCAACTTTTTGTACGTTTTAGAGTTGGTTCAGTGACATAGTTGCAGACAATTGGCTTCGTTAGTGGAAATAGGAAAGGGAAACGATGTATAAGATCCGGGCATAAATATATAGTAACAACTTGTTGTGTTGTTATAGATATATGGTTCCATATTGCGTACATTGAATACAAAACCAGCTGATTTGTCCACCCTCCTACTCTGAACTTGACTATTGTCAGCTCGCATTACTCACAATTCCCATTTACTCTACGCAACCGACTTGTTCCCATTGTACACATTTTGCAATCGACTGCTGGCATTACTCACGATTATCATTCACAATACGCAACTGGCTTACTCGCACTGTACACATTTTGCAATTGACAGCTGGCATTACTCACAATTCCCGTTTACTCTACGCAGCCAACTTGCTCACATTGTACAAATTTTGCAATTGACAGATGGCATTACTCACGATTCTCATCCACTCTACGCAACCGACTTGGTCCCATTTTACAATTGACAGCTGGCATTACTCACGATTCTCATTCACTCTACGCAATTGACTTGCTCCCATTTTACACATTTTAAAATTGACAGCTGGCATTACTCACGATTCTCATTCACTCTACGCCACTGACTTGCTCCCATTTTACACATTTTGCAATTGACAGCTGGCATTACTCACGATTCTCATTTACTCTATGTAACCGACTTGCTCACATTGTACACATTTTGGAATTGACACCTTGCATTTCTTACGATTCCCATTTACTCTACGCAACTGACTTGCTCCCATTGTAGACAATTTACAATTGACAGCTGGCATTACTCACGATTCTCATTTACTCTTCGCAACCAACTTGCTCCCATTGTAAATAATTTGCAATTGACCGCTAGTATTACTCACAAATCCCATTTACTCTTGGCAGCCGATTTGCTTACCTCCCTTGCCTGCTGGACTTTCCCCGTCTTCGGAAACGGGGAATGTAATGGGGTTTCCAACTCCGTAATACACCGTATTGTGGGGCGGTGATTGTACAGTGGGCGAGATGTCCTTCAGACAACCGTCCAGTCAGTACTGGAACGATGCTGGTGGATGGTCTGTTTACCTCCCTCGCTTGCTGGGCTCTCTCCCTCTTCGGTAATTTCTGTGAAAAAACTCCCAGGTATCGAGTTTATTTCCAGCTTCATTTTCCACTGATTTAAATTGCTCATAATTTTTCAGTTATTTTTAAACAAACGTTTAATGTTTGTACACAAATTATACCGTTTATTTATTTTTTCGTTTATGAACTATCATTTTATAGTTCGATCTTTTATACTGTAGTAGTCTAAATCATAAGTCTTATCACTCAATGATAAAGAACTATGAATGGTACTTTTATTCTCTCATGTTTGTATGAACGTTGGGGTTTTATTGTTAACACTTTTCACAGCTGAAGAAATTTCCCGGAAGTTTTGTGTTTTTGTCATCAGATTATGTGATCTCCTCAGTTGTCTCTAGTTTATCAAATTATTCTTAATTAATACATTTATTTACAACAAAATACAGTAGAAGTTCGTGAAAGAAATGTATGTAAAAATAAGTTGCCAAAATTGGGTTTTTGTGATTCATCATTTAATATCATAGGTAGGGTAACGGTGGGTAAGAGTACGCACCTACTGATTTAATTGTTGTAACTAAGAAGATTATAAAGATAATAACATCAAAATTTCACACAATGCTCTTTATTAACTTATTAGTATTCATGACAAGTTTCGGAAACCTACAACAAATAATATAGTGGTAAGAATTTTTTTTAGAAAACACATCAATTGCGTACTCTTGGCCTCCTATGAGGTTAAGAGTACGCATCGGTGGTGGGTAAGAGTACGCTCTAGGAATGGTCACACACAAATGGTCCCCAGCCTTCATAAGCGGAGCATGGTTCATGCCACCACTCTTCACAAGTCCCACATTGAATCCAATTGTCTGAGAAAGTTTGTCCGCATCCCGGACAAGGGGCATTTTCTTCATCAAAAGTGTGTTGAGCGCTGCTTGTGCTCGGTTTGGGGTTTTCGATGTCGAACATTGAACTTTTTCGTACATTCGGTTTATATTGTTTTTCCTTGTACATATCACCCAATTCCTTAGACTTCCTTTTATTATCTCGGTCCAACATCCTTTCAGCCTTTGCCCTAGCTAGTTCCATTTTAATTTTTTCTTTTTCCACCAATTTGTTTTTAAATGGAGAAGAGGTAATCACTTCGAACTTTTGAGAAGGTCTTTTTCCTTTTTTGTTTTCTCTGTCCTTGATTTTGGGGAGAGGTAAAATCGTGCGAATGCTAACAAGAAAATCTTTCTTTTGGCATAATGTATCAACCACATTGCTTGAGATCAAAGATTCACTTACAGTTTCATTTCTTTGTTCAACATAAGTATCGGGATTATCAGTTCTTGGGCCAGTAGTTTCATTTGCTTCAGATGAATACTCTGGAATATGGTCCGTTACTGATGAAGGTGCAAAAACTGATTCATCTATAACACTGGGATCAAACGGTTCAATACCAGTAGCCTTGAAAGCTTTTTCTGCAGTTTTTATTTTAGCTGTGGCAGAATAGGCTTCCCTAAAAATAGCTGCCACATCCGTTAGTTTTATTATTTCTCCTGGATGCTGCACAAGCCATTTTTCAGCTTCAGCTGAATAAGCACATTTAAGTGGAGCGAAAAATCCTTTATCTAAGGGTTGAATTACATGGCTAGCGTGAGGAGGAAGGGTCAAAAATGTTACATGGTTTTCCCGACAATATAATATCGCAGGGAGTGTACAATGTGTTGAATGGTTGTCAGCTATTAGTAAAACCGGATCATCTGGTGTTGGCTTTGTATGTTTCACAAAATGCTTGAGCCAATCTATAAACAGTTCAGATTGCATGTAACCTGTTTCAGTTACTAGTTGTAAGGTTCCTGGAGGAGCGTCTTTGAAAAGATGGGGATTAAATCTTTTTCTAGGAAATATTAAGGCTGGTGGTACATAAATGCCTGTTGCGCTCATGCAACATACTGCAGTGATAGTTTCACCTCGTTCACCACTGGAAATTTTGCAAACTGTTCTTTTACCTTTTGGTGTCAGAACTTTAGGCGTTCTATTTGGAACCGTTGACAAGCCTGTCTCGTCCATATTAAATTTCCTATGGGGAGGAAATTTTTTGTCAAGGCAGCAACTTTTTAAATTTTCATAAAATCTTCCAACTTGGACCTTATTAAATCCCATTGCTCTAGCCATGCTGCACTGTTCTGGTACTCTAATGGACAAGTTATGACGCCGGCAAAATGAACTTAGCCAGTCTTTTCCAGCCTTTTTTCTCTCTTTATTGAATCTATCAGATACTTTATTAATCTCGGCGTAATCAAAGGCGTAATCAAAATGATATGATTCCTAGTCAATCCATAAAACCTAGAGTCCAAATCCCTGCAATGCTGAGCCAGCTCCCGTTCCATTTCGTCTGTCAAAGCTCTCTTGTAGCGGCCTAGTGATGCCGGGACTGTACCCTGGAACGACCACAAACTACGCTGTAGAAGCATTCGAGTAACCAAAATATATCATATCATAAATAAAGTACTTCGACTTTAATCTCTCCTTAAATCTAAAACATTTGGACTAGTAACAAGATGGTAAAACATAACTTACAGCTTTCAGTCTTTTTCTTAGCGTGCATTCGTTGATCCCCAGTTATCTAGCGATTTCCCTCTTGGGCTTCCCAGCTTGTAGTTTACGTTGAACTTCTTCCATTATGTCTGCAGTGAAGAGTTGTCTGTTCGTTTTCCGTTTGTAGGGCGCCATTACACAACATCAAAGAGCCACTGAAAAAATGAGCTGGTTGAAGATCGTTCATTCGACCGAATGACAAATGAATTTATATTATTATTGATTACTAGTTGTCTGGTGTGCCTTAAAGCTCCGTGACTATTTTCTTAAACATCTTAAACAATAACCTCAGATCAGTCATGAAATGAAACTGTGTGTGAGGACAAGAGTACGCAGGGAGCTTAAGAGTACGCAGTGCCGCGTACTCTTAGCCTCCCTTGTAATGTTTTAAAAAATCGCCGCTAGGTACCACTATGTGCTGACACAATGAACTGGAGCTAACCTCAAATTGTTCCTTATAAACTGCTCTTCAAACCAAGTTAGATTTAAAATTATAATCTATTATTGTGTTCCTTTAAATCCCAATGTATTAAGCAACAAATATTACATACAAAAGTAATAAAAGTATACTTTACCTTGTAAAAATCAAACAACGAGCAGTAGACTGGTGACGATATAGAGGCTTCTCTTATAGCTGTAGACACAATAAACTGTGATAACGAAATATCCCTGCAGTGCTGCCAACAGTCTGAAATTTCCCTGCGTACTCTTACCCGACTGCGTACTCTTACCCACCGTTACCCTAAGTTGCTTATCATTCATATATTGCTTAAAACCACATTTGAATAATGTGAACGGGATGGCTATAACTCAGGCTACGTTTGTTAAAAAAATGCCTCAGAATATGCATATAGGTCATAGTCATAGATTCATTCTACAAGATGAATTGGTGGTATTATTGCTGAAGCCGCCGTTTTAATATAATGGGGATAGGTACTTCATAATTTGGTCGGGGGACATTCCTGTGTTTCGTGGTAATTATTGTTTATTTTATTTTTCTAGTGGATGTCGCAAACTAATTCAATTAAACTGGGCGTTACCAGTTTCTCCAGTGGTCAGCGTACTTCTGAGAGGTTCCTGCAATTATGAAGGAAAAGGAACCCCAACGACGTATTATCAGTTGTGGAGGTTACTAGTCAGCGTAGTTTAGGGAGGTTTCTACAATTATGAGTGAAAAGGAACCCCAACGACGAATTATCAATTATGGCGGTTACTAGTCAGCGTAGATTAGGGAGGTTTCTACAATTATGAAGGAAAAGGAACCCCAACGACGTATTATCAGTTGTGGAGGTTACTAGTCATCGTAGTTTAGGGAGCTTTCTACAATTATGAAGGAAAAGGAACCCCAACGACGTATTATCAGTTGTGGAGATTACTAGTCAGCGTAGTTTAGGGAGGTTCCTACAATTATGAGGGAAAAGGAATCCCAACGACGTATTATCAGTTGTGGAGGTTACTACTATAGTCAGCGTAGTTTAGGGAGGTTTCTACAATTATGAAGGAAAAGGAACCCCAACGACGTATTATCAGTTGTGGAGGTTACTAGTAAGCGTAGTTTAGGGAGGTTTCTACAATTATGAAGGAAAAGGAACCCCAACGACGTATTATCAGTTGTGGAGGTTACTAGTCAGCGTAGTTTAGGGAGGTCTCTACAATTATGAAGGAAAAGGAACCCCAACTACGTATTATCAGTTGTGGAGGTTACTAGTAAGCGTAGTTTAGGGAGGTTTCTACAATTATGAAGGAAAAGGAACCCCAACGACGTATTATCAGTTGTGGAGGTTACTAGTCAGCGTAGTTTAGGGAGGTTTCTACAATTATGAAGGAAAAGGAACCCCAACGACGTATTATCAGTTGTGGAGGTTACTAGTCAGCGTAGTTTAGGGAGGTTTCTACAATTATGAGGGAAAAGGAATCCCAACGACGTATTATCAGTTGTGGAGGTTACTACTATAGTCAGCGTAGTTTAGGGAGGTTTCTACAATTATGAAGGAAAAGGAACCCCAACGACGTATTATCAGTTGTGGAGGTTACTAGTCAGCGTAGTTTAGGGAGGTTTCTACAATTATGAGGGAAAAGGAATCCCAACGACGTATTATCAATTGTGGAGGTTACTAGTCAGCGTAGTATAGGGAGGTTTCTACAATTATGAGGGAAAAGGAACCCCAACGACGTATTATCAATTGTGGAGGTTACTAGTCAGCGTAGTTTAGGGAGGTTTCTACAATTATGAGGGAAAAGGAACCCCAACGACGAATTATCAGTCTGTTGTAGAGGTCATAGCTGATCACTTTATATTTGTCTTCGATCCGAACTGGCCAATTTACAACAGATGCTGAACTGCCGGCGGTTTGGTAGCCGGGAACTTTCCTCCGCTGACCGACATTCTGGTTGGTTGCGTCACTAGACATATGGTCTCTACTATTGCTTTGTTCCTTCTTGTCCTTCCTACAGTGGCCTTTCGTTTACCGGACACTATTGTACATTGTGGTATTACGGTGTTCGCACAGTTTCGTACATGTTGTGACTTCTCTAATCTCCAGCTGAACTATGTACTGACTGTACTCGAAATGAGTCGCATCTTTCGAACTTCTGATTATTTTAATTGTTAACACTTCATTGCTGTGTATTAACCTCTGAGGTAAGAACCCTGTGGCTGTTTTTAAATATCTTTTCTTTGAACGCACTTAGTAGATCCATCCTGTTTTTTCCTTCAGTATTCAGCCATTATATAATTTTATTTTGGTTGTAGCCTAAACGTCATCCTCACAGCAGTTTTGATTCTAATACAAAATGTAATGGTCTAATGAATGAGTGAAATACGTGGACTAGTGAACGAGTGGTAAAATTAACAAATTGAAAGAAGGAATTATTGAGTCAAGTGAACGAGTAAAATACGTGAACTACTCTCCGTTCACACTTTAGTTGAGACTGTGGGCGCTGAATTGCCCATGCAATTGTAATGGAGCTTCCGCGCTACTAGCTAAGTACAAAACATTCACAGATTCTGAATTTATATCAGACAAACATACTTCTACGTTAGTTTTAAGTAGTTTTTTGTTAGTAATTTGTGCGTTGTAATAAATTACCAAATATTGAAAAAATATAGTAATGTTGTTTTAATTTACAAAGCTGATTAAAACTACAAAAAATATTTACTCTAAAAAACCTTCGTTATTTTCAAATAAAAGAAATCTTACGAGTATTATATAACGTGTCTATTGTTTTGTTTTGATTTTTTATGCTCATATTTTTTATTGTTTTCAATTTTAATAAATTAATGACAAATTATGTTGCCTTTATTAAATACAGTTACTGTAATAGATATTAACTGAGCTTTAATAAATACTCTGCTGTCGATATTAATTAATTTTAAATTCATTTTACATGAATTATGATTCCCACTATCGATGACAGTTACACTGAGAGCGATATAAAACGTCGTTTTTTTTATATTTGATGTATTTAGGATAGACAGTAGCGCGGCGATCGTCCATAGCCCACACAGTCTCAACTAAAGTGTGAACAGAGAGTAGTAGGGTATGTCAACGAGTGGTAAAACTGAACAAATAGGACGAGGGAACTATTTGGTGAAAAGATAACTGTACGTTTGGGAGAAGTGAACTAGTGAAAAATGTTCAACAAATAAACTGGGATAGCCACCGTTTTGGACTCTGTTGCCTACATCAGCTTGTAACATGTTATTTATTGTAACAGTTTGTCAGCAAGGATAATAGTAATTACAACACTCCCCGAGTGGATGGTGTGTTGAGAGCTAGCCGTACCACGTGCATCGGTGTATATCGATGGGCCTTATCTTGATGGGTGTAAATGTAACGCGCGCTGCTGTTATCTGTTCGCAAGGCAGTTAGGCAGATATCACTCACACTCACTAGACTTGTTTGTACGGTTTATGTAATTACAATATGGCGGATTTCTGCTGGCTCAGAGTCGCTGACTTGTGACGAGGTCAAGGCGTCTACTCCCAAGCATACTTGTTTTAATTGCTTAATGGAACAAAGTTCGTGTTAATGGATTACTTACTGATCACCACGGATGAGATGCGCCAAAATGTATGCAAATATCAGAAAATAATACAAAAATTCGTTGATATGCTGTACGTAATTTTGATGGAATTATAACATATCATACTTGTAATAGGTGATTTGTAGACTATTTTATCTCCTAAAAACGTATATTTCCATGCAAGTACCATGTGAGAAATATTCATTTCAGACTGCAATGATTTGGTAAAATTACTGCTTTAAATAATAGTGCAGTGAGTTGTAGTCCGGCTGTTTTTGCTGTGAGCTGTAGTCCGGAAGAAATGTACATAGATTGTTAAATAATTTATTAATGTTAGGATATTCATGGTTTGGTAAACATCACCAAAATAAGTCCAGCCATTTGGCTGTGTTAATGGTCGATGAAATCACCATGGTTTAAGATAACAGACGATATGAATGTGCCTTGGGAATGGTGCTGAATGCTGTTTGCAGGGAGAGGATGTGCATTACACATGCGTGGTCAAGGCGAATGACGACATACACTAGTCGCAGTCACTGACCCGTAACTGTTCACATACTCATACATTCGCGGTCCAGTACGCTACATCCTAGTGGTTTGTAGAGCTATGCGAAATGTCTATGGCTGATATTTCCCCAACACCTCTCTTGTGCTGAGTGTTGTATGGAGGGAGGAGGCGTACAGTACATACGTAGTCAAGACAAATGACACCACACGCGACCACACGCGAGTCGCAGTCACTGACCCGTAACTGTTCACACTCATACATTTGCGGTCCAGTACGCCACGTCCAAGTGGCTAGTGGAGCTATACGAATATGTATGACTACATCCCCCAACATCGTTCGTACTATGTGATGTATAGAGGGAGGAGGCGTGCAGTACGCATGCGTAGTCAAGACAAGTGACACCACACGCGAGTCGCAGTCACTGACCCGTAACTGTTCACACTCATACATTTGCGGTCCAGTACGCCACGTCCAAGTGGCTAGTGGAGCTATACGAATATGTATGACTACATCCCCAATATCGTTCGTGCTATGTGATGTATAGAGGGAGGAGGCGTGCAGTACGCATGCGTAGTCAAGACAAATGACACCACACGCGACCACACGCGAGTCGCAGTCACTGACCCGTAACTGTTCACACTCATACATTTGCGGTCCAGTACGCCACGTCCAAGTGGCTAGTGGAGCTATACGAATATGTATGACTACATCCCCAATATCGTTCGTGCTATGTGATGTATAGAGGGAGGAGGCGTGCAGTACGCATGCGTAGTCAAGACAAATGACACCACACGCGACCACACGCGAGTCGCAGTCACTGACCCGTAACTGTTCACACTCATACATTTGCGGTCCAGTACGCCACGTCCAAGTGGCTAGTGGAGCTATACGAATATGTATGACTACATCCCCCAACATCGTTCGTACTATGTGATGTATAGAGGGAGGAGGCGTGCAGTACGCATGCGTAGTCAAGACAAGTGACACCACACGCGAGTCGCAGTCACTGACCCGTAACTGTTCACACTCATACATTTGCGGTCCAGTACGCCACGTCCAAGTGGCTAGTGGAGCTATACGAATATGTATGACTACACCCCCAATATCGTTCGTGCTATGTGATGTATAGAGGGAGGAGGCGTGCAGTACGCATGCGTAGTCAAGACAAATGACACCACACGCGACCACACGCGAGTCGCAGTCACTGACCCGTAACTGTTCACACTCATACATTTGCGGTCCAGTACGCCACGTCCAAGTGGCTAGTGGAGCTATACGAATATGTATGACTACATCCCCAATATCGTTCGTGCTATGTGATGTATAGAGGGAGGAGGCGTGCAGTACGCATGCGTAGTCAAGACAAATGACACCACACGCGACCACACGCGAGTCGCAGTCACTGACCCGTAACTGTTCACACTCATACATTTGCGGTCCAGTACGCCACGTCCAAGTGGCTAGTGGAGCTATACGAATATGTATGACTACATCCCCCAACATCGTTCGTACTATGTGATGTATAGAGGGAGGAGGCGTGCAGTACGCATGCGTAGTCAAGACAAGTGACACCACACGCGAGTCGCAGTCACTGACCCGTAACTGTTCACACTCATACATTTGCGGTCCAGTACGCCACGTCCAAGTGGCTAGTGGAGCTATACGAATATGTATGACTACATCCCCCAACATCGTTCGTACTATGTGATGTATAGAGGGAGGAGGCGTGCAGTACGCATGCGTAGTCAAGACAAGTGACACCACACGCGAGTCGCAGTCACTGACCCGTAACTGTTCACACTCATACATTTGCGGTCCATTACGCCATGCCCAAGTGGCTAGTGGAGCTGTACGAATATGTATGATTACATCCCACAACATCGTTCGTGCTATGTGATGTATAGAGGGAGGAGGCGTGCAGTACGCATGAAGGAAAAGGAACCCCAACGACGTATTATCAGTTGTGGAGGTTACTAGTCAGCGTAGTTTAGGGAGGTTTCTACAATTATGAGGGAAAAGGAATCCCAACGACGTATTATCAATTGTGGAGGTTACTAGTCAGCGTAGTATAGGGAGGTTTCTACAATTATGAGGGAAAAGGAACCCCAACGACGTATTATCAATTGTGGAGGTTACTAGTCAGCGTAGTTTAGGGAGGTTTCTACAATTATGAGGGAAAAGGAACCCCAACGACGAATTATCAGTTGTAGAGGTCATAGCTGATCACTTTATATTTGTCTTCGATCCGAACTGGCCAATTTACAACAGATGCTGAACTGCCGGCGGTTTGGTAGCCGGGAACTTTCCTCCGCTGACCGACATTCTGGTTGGTTGCGTCACTAGACATATGGTCTCTACTATTGCTTTGTTCCTTCTTGTCCTTCCTACAGTGGCCTTTGGACACTGTTGCACATTGTGGTATTACGGTGTTCGCACAGTTTCGTACATGTTGTGACTTCTCTAATCTCCAGCTTAACTATGTAGTCTACTGACTGTACTCGAAATGAGTCGCATCTTTCGAACTTCTGATTATTTTAATTGTTAACACTCCATTGCTGTGTATTAACCTCTGAGGTAAGAACCCTGTGGCTGTTTTTAAATATCTTTTCTTTGAACGCACTTAGTAGATCCATCCTGTTTTTTCCTTCAGTATTCAGCCATTATATAATTTTATTTTGGTTGTAGCCTAAACGTCATCCTCACAGCAGTTTTGATTCTAATACAAAATGTAATGGTCTAATGAATGAGTGAAATACGTGGACTAGTGAACGAGTGGTAAAATTAACAAATTGAAAGAAGGAATTATTGAGTCAAGTGAACGAGTAAAATACGTGAACTACTCTCCGTTCACACTTTAGTTGAGACTGTGGGCGCTGAATTGCCCATGCAATTGTAATGGAGCTTCCGCGCTACTAGCCAAGTACAAAACATTCACAGATTCTGAATTTATATCAGACAAACATACTTCTACGTTAGTTTTAAGTAGTTTTTTGTTAGTAATTTGTGCGTTGTAATAAATTACCAAATATTGAAAAAATATAGTAATGTTGTTTTAATTTACAAAGCTGATTATAACTACAAAAAATATTTACTCTAAAAAAATCTTCGTTATTTTCAAATAAAAGAAATCTTACGAGTATTATATAACGTGTCTATTGTTTTGTTTTGATTTTTTATGCTCATATTTTTTATTGTTTTCAATTTTAATAAATTAATGACAAATTATGTTGCCTTTATTAAATACAGTTACTGTAATAGATATTAACTGAGCTTTAATAAATACTCTGCTGTCTATATTAATTAATTTTAAATTCATTTTACATACTTCCCAATTATGATTCTTACAATTATGATTCCCACTATCGATGACAGTTACACTGAGAGCGATATAAAACGTCGTTTTTTTATATTTGATGTATTTAGGATAGACAGTAGCGCGGCGACCGTCCATAGCCCACACAGTCTCAACTAAAGTGTGAACGGAGAGTAGTAGGGTATGTCAACGAGTGGTAAAACTGAACAAATAGGACGAGGGAACTATTTGGTGAAAAGATAACTGTACGTTTGGGAGAAGTGAACTAGTGAAAAATGTTCAACAAATAAACTGGGATAGCCACCGTTTTGGACTCTGTTGCCTACATCAGCTTGTAACATGTTATTTATTGTAACAGTTTGTCAGCAAGGATAATAGTAATTACAACACTCCCCGAGTGGATGGTGTGTTGAGAGCTAGCCGTACCACGTGCATCGGTGTATATCGATGGGCCTTATCTTGATGGGTGTAAATGTAACGCGCGCTGCTGTTATCTGTCGCAAGGCAGTTAGGCAGATATCACTCACACTCACTAGACTTGTTTGTACGGTTTATGTAATTACAATATGGCGGATTTCTGCTGGCTCAGAGTCGCTGACTTGTGACGAGGTCAAGGCGTCTACTCCCAAGAATACTTGTTTTAATTGCTTGATGGAACAAAGTTCGTGTTAATGGATTACTTACTGATCACCACGGATGAGATGCGCCAAAATGTATGCAAATATCAGAAAATAATACAAAAATTCGTTGATATGCTGTACGTAATTTTGATGGAATTATAACATATCATACTTGTAATAGGTGATTTGTAGACTATTTTATCTCCTAAAAACGTATATTTCCATGCAAGTACCATGTGAGAAATATTCATTTCAGACTGCAATGATTTGGTAAAATTACTGCTTTAAATAATAGTGCAGTGAGTTGTAGTCCGGCTGTTTTTGCTGTGAGCTGTAGTCCGGAAGAAATGTACACAGATTGTTAAACAATTTATTAATGTTGGGATATTCATGGTTTGGTAAACATCTCCAAAATAAGTCCAGACATTTGGCTGTGTTAATGGTCGATGAAATCACCATGGTTTAAGATAACAGACGATATGAATGTGCCTTGGGAATGGTGCTGAATGCTGTTTGCAGGGAGAGGATTTGCATTACACATGCGTGGTCAAGGCGAATGACGACATACACTAGTCGCAGTCACTGACCCGTAACTGTTCACATACTCATACATTCGCGGTCCAGTACGCTACATCCTAGTGGTTTGTAGAGCTATGCGAAATGTCTATGGCTGATATTTCCCCAACACCTCTCTTGTGCTGAGTGTTGTATGGAGGGAGGAGGCGTACAGTACATACGTAGTCAAGACAAGTGACACCACACGCGAGTCGCAGTCACTGACCCGTAACTGTTCACACTCATACATTTGCGGTCCAGTACGCCACGTCCAAGTGGCTAGTGGAGCTATACGAATATGTATGACTACATCCCCAACATCGTTCGTGCTATGTGATGTATAGAGGGAGGAGGCGTGCAGTACGCATGCGTAGTCAAGACAAGTGACACCACACGCGAGTCGCAGTCACTGACCCGTAACTGTTCACACTCATACATTTGCGGTCCAGTACGCCACGTCCAAGTGGCTAGTGGAGCTATACGAATATGTATGACTACATCCCCAACATCGTTCGTACTATGTGATGTATAGAGGGAGGAGGCGTGCAGTACGCATGCGTAGTCAAGACAAGTGACACCACACGCGAATCGCAGTCACTGACCCGTAACTGTTCACACTCATACATTTGCGGTCCAGTACGCCATGCCCAAGTGGCTAGTGGAGCTATACGAATATGTATGACTACATCCCCCAATATCGTTCGTGCTATGTGATGTATAGAGAGAGGAGGCGTGCAGTACGCATGCGTAGTCAAGACAAATGACACCACACGCGACCACACGCGAGTCGCAGTCACTGACCCGTAACTGTTCACACTCATACATTTGCGGTCCAGTACGCCACGTCCAAGTGGCTAGTGGAGCTATACGAATATGTATGACTACATCCCCAACATCGTTCGTGCTATGTGATGTATAGAGGGAGGAGGCGTGCAGTACGCATGCGTAGTCAAGACAAGTGACACCACACGCGACCACACGCGAGTCGCAGTCACTGACCCGTAACTGTTCACACTCATACATTTGCGGTCCAGTACGCCACGTCCAAGTGGCTAGTGGAGCTATACGAATATGTATGACTACATCCCCCAACATCGTTCGTGCTATGTGATGTATAGAGGGAGGAGGCGTGCAGTACGCATGCGTAGTCAAGACAATTGACACCACACGCGAGTCGCAGTCACTGACCCGTAACTGTTCACACTCATACATTTGCGGTCCAGTACGCCACGTCCAAGTGGCTAGTGGAGCTATACGAATATGTATGACTACATCCCCCAACATCGTTCGTGCTATGTGATGTATAGAGGGAGGAGGCGTGCAGTACGCATGCGTAGTCAAGACAAGTGACACCACACGCGAGTCGCAGTCACTGACCCGTAACTGTTCACACTCATACATTTGCGGTCCAGTACGCCATGCCCAAGTGGCTAGTGGAGCTATACGAATATGTATGATTACATCCCACAACATCGTTCGTGCTATGTGATGTATAGAGGGAGGAGGCGTGCAGTACGCATGCGTAGTCAAGACAAGTGACACCACACGCGAGTCGCAGTCACTGACCCGTAACTGTTCACACTCATACATTTGCGGTCCATTACGCCATGCCCAAGTGGCTAGTGGAGCTGTACGAATATGTATGATTACATCCCACAACATCGTTCGTGCTATGTGATGTATAGAGGGAGGAGGCGTGCAGTACGCATGCGTAGTCAAGACAAGTGACACCACACGCGAGTTGCAGTCACTGACCCGTAACTGTTCACACTCATACATTTGCGGTCCATTACGCCATGCCCAAGTGGCTAGTGGAGCTGTACGAATATGTATGATTACATCCCACAACATCGTTCGTGCTATGTGATGTATAGAGGGAGGAGGCATGCAGTACGCATGCGTAGTGAAGACAATTGACACCACACGCGAGTCGCAGTCACTGACCCGTAACTGTTCACACTCATACATTTGCGGTCCAGTACACCACGTCCCAGATGTTTGTGGGGCTATGTGAAATATCTATGACTGTCATTCCCCAACACCTCTGTGGGGAATGTTTCGGTGTCTTCAAAAGTGGAGTTATAATGTCATCTTGAAAAATTCATTTGACAACACTCATCAAATGATTTAAACAGACTAAATAATATGTAGAAAAAGAAAAAAAGCGTAATTTGTATGTATCCCAATTTTGTCTGAAAATGAATGTGGACCGAAAACGCTAAATTGATAAGAACCACAAGTAGAATTTGTCTGAAAGCGGCCATTTTTAACAGATTCAATTCTGACAGAATATCTGTCATTAAGTCATTTTTTCCTCGACCTCCTATTACTGACCAGAATAAACCCGTTCTATGTTAGTTTTACCCTTGATTATACTATAACTAATTAATACACTGGGTTTTTTAATGGACCACCATTGTGATCTTGGAAACCATAAGTCTAACAAAAAAACTTTACCTTGTTTTTAGAGACAACATAAAAATCATATTTCAAATTTTGAAAAACAACCGCCTTTTCCAATGTGGTGGTCAACTTTGTTGTTTTTTTTCTTTTATAAGACCCTATATTTTATGATTGTTTTATATAGAAATAGTAATTTTTCTATTCTTGTCAGTTTTTCGATATTTTGCTTGATAACATCAAAATACGTAGTCAGATTCCTTATGGAGCTTACCATGGAGATAACATAAATAAAAAAACAACCTTTAGTATGCATTAAACAAAATAACCTAATCTGCAAACATTAGAACATATATTTGGAAAAGATGTGCTTAGCTATATTTTTTATAACACACAGAAATTAAAACAATTTTATTATGATACTAATTTGTCACAGTTAAATTGATGTTGGCAGCACTGTTACTATTATCAGCTGTTCAAGTCAACTTCCAATGCAGATCGACAGCTGTTATAGAAGTTGACTTAACAGCTGATAATGGTAACAGTGCTGCCAACATCAATTTATCTGTGTCAAAATAGTATCATATATTGATTTAAATTCTGTGTGTTATAATTTAATACGCTATGCTGTTAAATCGTGACAAAAAGAATAGCTAAGCACATATTTTCCAAATATATGTTGTAATTTTTGCAGATTACATAATTTTTTTTAATGCATATTAAAAAAGTTGTAATTTCAATTTGTAAGTTCCATAAGGAATCTGAAAACTGTAAGCTCTCATATTTACGTTATTAAGCAACATATAGAAAACTGATAAGAATAAAAATAGGCTAAAATTAGTATTTCTTTATAAAACAATCATAGGGTGTTCTATAGTAAAAAAACTAAGTTAACCACAATATTTCCAAGATCACAATGGTGGCCCATTAAAAAAGACACTGTATATGTCATGTAATATGGATTAGTTAGCGTGGTATGTTACTACAGCTGGTTTAAACTGAGTTACATTTTCATGGAACTACACTAGCGCTCCCACTGCTAGACCCCAAAATAGCTGATTATTTGAGACACACAATTTAGCAAATGATGAGAAATCCATCTGGGTGTTTATAAAATTAATGCGCTTTACTCGTACGGTTCCTTTACTGTAGATAGACCTACCCAATTGTGCAGACCTAATAAGGACGAATTAGGTCGTAACTCGTTAAGTGATCAAAATAACTGGCTCGACATTTTCTTATCCACAATTTTCTGAACTGTAGACGGAAATTGTCAACTACAAAAAAAGTGTCTTTGTATTGTTTTAACTTGTAATTGTTTTACAAGTAGAAGATGCTCCATTTTAGAGGGGACGTGTTTTTAAAGGACACTCTTTATGAGGTACTTAATTTTGCTATGCAAATAGTGGAAAGTACAGCACTAGCAGCGCTGTTAGCTTTCTGAAATCTGCTTTTAGTAGACGGTTCACATCTCGGAGAGAGTTTCTCTAAAAAGGACACAGCTAGAGAATAAAATTCTTTCAGGGTGCTTATCGTGCGTGTGTAAGTGACCAAAATGGGCTTGGTTGTCGTCAAACAACTGACATTTACTTGCTGATCGTGTATCCAACATCGACCTACTTATTTTGAAACCTCGAATAGAAGTGAAATACAGTACGTTGAAGACTGAAAGACGGTATCTACTCGTACATCATTCTATATTATTCGTGTAGGCCTATATTTGTTTGTAGTCAGCTAGTAACATTACAGATAAATTTGTGTTGTACAGTATTTTTACCCACATGTTTTTGGTGAGTCATAATTTACATACGAATCTCTCTGCTGTATTAGAGTTTCATCAACTATTTAGTCACGCCCAAAGACCACTGGGTGGTTAACCAACAAATAGTGAATTTTATTTTGGATGTTCGTCAATTCACCCATTGCGCCCAAGAGTTCTTGGTGATCACCAACTCACCATTACCGATCGTAAGGTTCCCTGAGGAACTAGTTGCCGAGCTGTCTGAGGCGTCAGGACTTTGCACTTGAGTTAGAAATAGCGCAGGTTTGTATCATGGTCTTGACTAAGGGGTTTTTATCAGTAGTATTCACCGTGTACTGTACTGGTTCTCCCCCTTAGTCTGTTCGATAAGTTCTCAGGGCAGATCAATAGTCTGTAGAGAATGGGTACGGTAGAGCAAGGTTAGAGAGAGAAAAAGAAGAAACGTCCATGGAATTTGTTGTTATAATCATCCACCCTTTACGTTCATCGGGTTATCCGTGATCATCTTCCATCTTTCATGTCCATAAAATTCTCTGCGATCATCAATCCGCCCTTAACTTTTATAGAGTTCTCGTTAATCATCATCCCACCTTTCACGTCCATTGATCCTCAATCCACTCTTAACGTTTATGGGGCTTTCGGTGATCATCAATTCACCCTCAACTTCTATCCCCATCTCGGTAATCAGCAACCCACCTTTCACGTCCATAGAATTCTCTGTGATCCTCAATCCACCCTTAACGTGTATGGCTCTCGAGGATCATCTATTAAATTCTGACCCTTATTGTCGAGTGTTGGTGGTTTCGGCTCTCTTTAAGATACCTATTATCAGTTATCTCATTGGAGATGCCTTTTGTAAATAGATAATACTATTTTACGTACTATAAAACTAATGTAATAACTTTTTAACATCAGGCTTATTTAACGTAGTTTTGTAATCCTACCCTCTATTTAACGTAGTTTTGTAATCCTACCCTCTATTTCGTTACCAATGAGTTTAGTATTTGATCAAATATATGTGGTGCCGTAAGTGTCAAGATTGTATTATGTTGTTCTAACGGGTGTTTATAAACAAATTATGTCAGTCAAATCGCGGTTTTAAGTTTTATGGAAACTGAATACTGTATTATTACAGTTAGTTTGGCTGCTTGGCGAAATTACTCATGTATGACTGTTATCAGTTAAGTCCTTATACGATATTTAAAGATTTTTTTCTTTATAACGTCTGCCCTTTACGATACTAGGGATGATAACGATAAAGAGTTACAGGTTAATCCTTAGCGAGGTTATCACTTTATCTTATCGCCAGGACATCTGGTGTCCTGTTGGGTCCAGATAACTCGCAGGTCGGACCTCTAGTGTTGTTGTGGGAGGGGTGTCGTAGACTTTGATTTATTCAGACCGCTGTCACCTCCCTAGCCAGCCACAAACGCACGTGTCCCTTCCAGACAGGAATTTCGTTTTGTTTGTGGATTTGGGTTTTGGATCAGTTAGTTTACGTCAGTGGTCCTTTATTTCGTACAATATTGCGTTGTTTATGTCCACTTCCTGTATTTATTACGTTACAGGCCTACTTTTGGTTATCTTGATAAAAAACGTAATTTTTTTATTTAAAAATAAATTGATTAGTATTCCTGAATTGGCTTCCATGGTATACTATGTACCATGTCGTGGTCCTAAGGAGGTGTCCTTGTCAGTGTACTACACCACAGATAAGAAATAAACAAAGGTCGCATCCAATAGTGTGCTGAGTTATTTCTACAGTTTGTCATGTGAATGGCAGGGCCAGTGCCTTGTCAGTACAATTATTACAACAGATTTATTAAGCTTAACATTTCTTGTACATATATAAATAACTGCCACTGAGGTGTTCGCTGTGATCATAAGAATGAAAATGATTCTTCGCTGTGACTACACAAAGAATTAGCCAACGTTTCGGCCTCGGTGCCGACGCCATAATCAAGCCGATAGACTTTACACACTAAGATCTGATTCAGATACTTGACACCTGATATGGTCTTTCTATAAAAGTTCATTTTCTGAAGAAAAAAGATTGAAAATGTAGATTGATTCACTGTGCATTTATTTACCTTCAAAAGTTACTGGTGAAAGACAAGTCCCCGCCTCCCGGTTGGGCAATAATGCCATTGTGGCGGTCCGTCTGTCATATTGTGGGGGACAAAGAACCATTGTGAGCACGCGTCAGATCCCCCCGTCGGTCTGAGGACTCGACTTCATCCCGGCGAGTGAGTGATAGACGCCCGCGACTCCACCATCCGTCACGTCTGTGTTGAGGAATTGAAACCAAGGTTCACTTGTTGGAAACAAAATGACGATGAAGTTTGCTTAACCGACCACATACAATTCAAATTAATATTTTACTATTTATAATCAATTTATTCTTGTATAGTTGTTTTGTTTTTACAATTCATCATATTGCATATTTTGTATTTCTTTAGCTACAAGAAATTTGTATTTTTTTTACTGCACATGCCAGTTCACATGAGCTTGCAAGCCTGTGTGTAAACTTTATTCAACGAGTGAAGTACGAACAGTTAGCTCTTTTGGGTATTCGAAACTTAGACCTTACCTTTTTGTTTATAAAACACCACATCTAAGTAAATAAAAAAGGACTACAATAAAAATTAACGTCACACAACACAAACTTAATTCTTGTACGAGTCCCTCTGGTCTGAGGATTGTAAGCATGGTTTACCAAAATTGGTCATCATAATGCATTGGTTCATTTTGTAATTATATACTGTAAAAGTTAGTTCTGTGTGATATGCATTTATAATATATCGGTATTATTAAAACATGTTATGCAAAAAAAAAAATAAATAAATAAATAAAATAAAATAAAAAAAAAACACTTCGATAACCTGAGCACCTGGAAATCTGACAGGTTGGAAAACACTCTTTCGTCATAGCAATGATAGAAGCATATGTGGAATGAACACTTTGTGATCAATGTCATTTATGTTGCGGTTTGAACATTTGTTATTTTACTCAGTAATAGCCTTTTTTGCAACCTGTTATAATTAGGCAAAAAATTGAAGGTTGGTATAAAAACAATGTCAAAAACTCGTACATTTCTTTCTTTTCATTTCTTTCCCAATAACCTGGGCATTTTACAAACCTAAATAACGTTTGGTCTTCATCAGTTCAGGTTTGCGGGCTATTGTAATTTAAATAAATGTTAATGGAAAGTTCAAACAAAAGTATTTTATATCATATATTATAGTACATGAACAATAATAGTATTAATTCACATATGAATATGTGGAAGTGTCTTTCAAGGAGCATATAGTTTATTATTTCTAAGTAAATACTTATATTTTCTGTATGCAGGATGGTGGTGGTGATCGGAGGCGTGAGCCAGGAAGAGCCGCCGTCAGACACCCGCAGCTTGTTCCTCTCCCACCCCGTGTACCGGGATTCTGCTGCCCAACTAGTTTCCATAGCAACCAAGGTGGTAGGGCCTGTGGGCCTTCTGTATCTCCAGCAACGGGAGATGGCCGTTACAGTGCCTCAAGACAGTAAGTATCTCGCTGAGTGAAATAAATTATACAGCTCATTATAGTTCGTTCAAAGTATGAATATGGTTGAAATCAGGTCTTGGAAGATATTTACAAAGCGTTTACGTAACTTTCCATGTTAATACACCAGAGTAATTGTTTTAAGGACCAAATTTTACTATCTGCACTCTAACGTTTACATTCAGATTGCTTGGATATGAGATGGTGACACAACGTTTTTCATTTTTAAGGCAAACATTAATGATTTGTGAGTGTAGGATGAATGTGGATTACTGTGTAGTCTGATTACTAACTGAGTTTTACGTATGTTCTGAGAGGTTCATTAATTAATAGCCATGGCAACTAAGGAACCTTCAGCTTTACCTAGAATCCAAACCATGTATGGACTGATTTTCTGCTAATTTATAAGCCTGATACTCAATTCTCTCCTCTACACAACATTCATACCCTGACTACCACCCAACATGGACACCAAGACTTCTCTAGTAGTGCCCATGCTGATAGCAACCATTGAGTGAATGCTCTATCGATGTTAAGAGGATCAAGATTGAACCTATTGCCCGCAATCTTTACAACACTTTCTCGGGTTTCTCCTTAAGTAGCTGGATTACAGCACTTCACCTCTTATATCAACTTACCATTTCAATAAATAACTAAATGGTTGGTCCTTTGTGTAAAGAAAAGAATATCTTAATGGCAGGAAAAGTTCAGATTTAAGAGCCTTCTCTTACATTTAATCTGGGCCCAACAGCTGAACTTGACTTCTAAACCATAGAAGAAGCTCAGGAAGAAAATTTACATGGTCCTCACAAGAAATTGAACCTAAGTTGCTGTTTAGTAAGCCAGCGTTTTAGCTCCTTAGCTCTGGCCACAACAAAGTGAAATATTAGCCAAAGCTAGTGTTTTTGACAGCTGGCAAGCAAGATTGAATTGTAAATTCTCTTTATATATGATGTAAGACTTATAGTAACCATAAATAAAGAGTTTTTTCATTCTTATGAACGCTAACACTATGTTCAAAATGGTGTTTTATGTTTACCGTATAAGCTTCCTGTTGCTATTTATTGTAATTTTTTACTAAACATTTATATTCTACAATCCTGCTAAACAATACAACGTATATGTTTTATACCTACGAAATCAGCAATATATTGTTTGTTTTAACAATACAAACCTTTTCAGTTGAGATTTTAATTCACCTGTTATTGGATCCATATATTAAAGATGCTCTTTCAACTGATAACATATATCTAATCAATTCGTTAAATACTGACACTGAAGTGCAGTTTGTCCAATTTAGTCAGGTAAAGATGAAATGACAGTTTTATAAAAAGCATACACTGACTTTTTATGTTATGTTTTTGATTTAAAAAATCTGGATTTGGCATAATTCTACCATAGAGTAAACCTTAATAAGATATTGACTTTGTACATGAATAATTATGATTACTGTTAATTTTGTTTATTTAACGATTAGAGCAAAAACACAAATATCAACAAACCTCCTCATTTCACCAACTATAGTAACAATAATGTGATACGTTACGAATCAATGCAACAGAAGACTATTTTCAAAATTGTGTAGTGTTAGTTTTGTTAGATGTTTCTAGCCCAACTGATTCTTGTTGCGAGACTGTACATTACACTAATTTAGTAGGACTAATTTGGTCAGTAACCTAGATTATTTTGCTACGTTAACAAAATTAACCATTCAATTCAATTCAAAACACCAATTTCGCATTGTTCAGGTTTTATTAAAATAACAAATGAGTTTTTTTATTTATTTAACAATTCTCTGTATAGAATAGTCTGATCCCTCTATTGAAAAGCCTTCAACTGTTTTTGACTTTGTTACTTAATCCAGAATGTATTGATCAAATTTTAAACAAATATTAAGGGAATAAAAAATATACCATAACATTGTCATCTCTTTTAAGCCCTAACATTATTCCAATAACTGATTTTTGCAAAACAAGAATTTTTCAAAATTATTATTGCTAGGTCCACTATAGACACAAACCGTTCATACGCTAAATGTAAATGAATATTATGATGTTACACCATTTTAAGCGTTGGTAAACTACAAAGTAATTAAGTGTGTTTAAAAACTAACTATAACAAATTACATAGCATGTGATTATCCAAGTAATGCCTAGCCATCACTTGCCAGTATTAAGGTTAATTAGTTGATAGTAAAAATTTTATCAGTCAAGTGCGTTGTATTAAATGTACTATTTAGTGTTTGTCTTCTTATTTATGTATGGTTTTTTTTTTCAGAAAATGTTACAATCTTGGGTACAGATGACGTCACAACATGTATTATAGGAATTCTCAGGCATACAGGTAATGTAAATACCTTTGTACCAATATTAAAATATTACTTTGAAATGCAATTCAGTTCAGATTTATGAATTTTATTATATTTAAAAGTTGGGTAAAAGCTTTCTATACATCGAATGAAATATAAAAAAACCTGGTTGCTTCTTAAAATAATTGCTTACTCTATCAATTAAATCTTTTTAAGCGGACCACCAAACAGCTTCCCAAAACTGAAGATATTTTCATGGAACTTATTAGCTTTAACAACATAATTGGGGGGGGGGGGGGGGGTTATAAACCATAATAATGTTATGAGATTGTTTTGTGTCACAAGACTGTTCTTTAACCAGTTTTGAAGTTCCAATTGATGGATTAGTCTCGCCTAGTTAAATTTCACCCATCATTACACAATTATTTTCTCTTTTTTATAACTATTGTGATTGCATCAATTTTGTAGTCTGTTAATATATGTTCAACTGTCCATAATCCTTAATAGAATATGTGAGGACTTACCACATGCATGTCTTAAAATATTTTCTTCCATTCATTTTAGGCCTACTTGTTTTTTTTTTTTATTTATATTTAATAATGAAATTTTTTATCCCTTCAATATATTATAATTACTATATAAACATGTTTACACTGATAAACATTAGTTTTTCTTCATCTAAAAAAAATCAAACTAAGACAGTTAATTTAAATGTATATCGATATTCAGTAGTCATTTCAAAGCTTTTTGGAGTATTGTTTTGAGAAATGTCAAACATAAATGAACAGAATGCTTGCACTTGACTTTGGAGAGAAAGTTGTTTGATCAACGAACAATTGTTGGTGCAAACTTGATTGTAGTCAGGGAGGAAGGGAAACGAGAGAAAGAGCCAGTTGTATGTGATTTAATGAAGAGTGTCAGCTCTTTCTGGGTTATCTCTCATCAGACTGTACAGTGAGCTCACTGCCAATGATCATCAGTGTTACAGATCTCTCATAATAAGACCACAAAATATTCCATTTCCAACAGCCATCAAATTGTGATCATTGTTATATTACTGTATATATAGAATAAATTGTTAAAAGACATTTAATAACTCAATATACAACAACAAGAATCTAAAGGTTATGAACAAACAGTACTATTAACTATTTAAGCTTTCATTGAAACATATTTTTGAACTTAAAAATTTTGAAATCACTACCAACTTGGAGGCTTGTAACCCCAACACATTCCCCATTATTTTTTCCTTACATTCAGATTCAAACCAACTGGGCCAGTATATCTTTTTTTCTAAAAAATTATGAATACCTGCATGTTTGTTTACTGCATTTATTCACTGTAAATGTACATTTTTTTTTCAATTTCTCATTAAATAAAATTATTTTAGTAGATTAGAAAATTATTGCTAAAATTTTGTATATGATGTTCTCCCATTGAAATTTGAATTGTTTTGAATTCTTCTCCCATTGGTTTTGAAGTGTTTTATGTATATATTGTAAGAACAGATCGCCAGTTGAAGCTAAAATGTTTTTGAAGAATATAATTTTGAAGTGTAACAAGAATATCAATAAAGATATATTAGTATAGGTGTTTAGAATGTATTACACCAAAATAACTCTCATGAAAAACAATAACAATTTATAATAATTTAATAACAATAATAATTTTCTGACATTGTGGCTCAGTGGCTAAGGCTTCGGACTGCGGAGGGCAAGGTCTAAGGTTCGAATCCCCACTGAGCCAAGGGCTAGGACTTCACTTGTTGAATAAAGTTCACGCTGAGGCCGATTTGAACTGGCGAGTGAAGTTTTTTTTAAGAGTAGAAATGCCATGTGAACTGGCGAGTGAAGTTTGTTTTTAATTAGAAATGCACTTGAGGTGTTAGGCTATAGGAACAAGTTTAGTGTTGCAATTTCTGTGATAGTTTACAAAAAAATAACACTCAGGAAAATAATATTATTTGGTTCATTGACAATGAATATGACAGGGTCTGGTGCTGTGGGGATGGCACATTTTGATGGTGCTGGCACAGAGGAGGGTGTCCTCACCATGGTACACAGAGTCCAGGAGCTGGCCATGGCTCAATACCCTGAGGGAAGGTATGAGCTCTCCCTCATTGGTGGAGTCTCAGACTCTCACAATTACTCCGAGGAACTATTCTACAACCTCATGCGTGAGTAGTTCGACTATGAATAGAATAAATGTCTTTTGTCATGTTTGAATCTAATCAAATATCCTTTATTGTAATAACATAGAACTGCATAGTTGCGTTTGTACAGTGGTGTCAGTATACATACTAACAAGTGTCAATACTAAAATTAACAAAGATATACTGTAATCTTATCATCAAAAGAACTAAACATGAAACTGACTGACACGTCAGGAGTTCCTCAATACTACTAAAGCAATGCAACACCAAATAACTCTCGACTCTTTTAGAAAATACATTCACTTCACGTTTTATTTTGAGTGAAATTGGCAAAGCGTTGAATAGTTTGACCCTGTTAAATAATAGCTGATGTTTTTCGAAGAAGTGCGTTTTATGTGGGAGTGTTGTCATGATCGTACCTGATCCAATATTATATTCATGTTCGGGTTTGTTCTTTTTAAAAAGGTGAAAATTAGACAACTATGCACAAAATAGGAGGACACTGCAGATGTAAGTACATGGAAATGTAAGTATATTACTATCATTAAAGAGACCTACATGAAAGAACAATATTTACTGTCCTCTTTTGTAATTTAAACAAAAAGTTAGCTTCTTTGCACTCATGTCCCCATATTTGGATTCTCTAAGCCAAGACAGGATAAATTAGTCTGTTATATACAGCAAGTAAAGTCTTACTCCCCATAAGGAAAGAAACAAGTTTCAACAAAAAGATTCCTCACCCAACTTTTTTACATACTAAGTCAATATATGATTTAAATTTTTGTCAATCCTGATACCAATAAATGTATCACTTTGAAAACGTAATCGCATGTAATATCATTTGTGGACCAATTACTTACCATTCAGAAATAACAGAATACACTCGCAATAATATGAAAAAACAGTTCTTTGGACCAACTTCCAGAGCTGTTTTTCTTTCTTTAAAGATAAAACAAAAACTTCAAACCATAGGGAATAATTGACATTATAATTTAGATTTCAATTTTTAATTATTTTGAAAGCTGTTAAAAAAAATATTATCTCTGAAAATTTAATTCTGCTGTCTTCCAATGGATGTAGTAAGTTTCCCCTCCTCTGATTTAATCACTTTGTGTGGTGACTGCTTTTTGATTCAGAATATAGAGGTGTTATAATATTGTGAGGGAGTGTAATGATTGTACTCCTTCCTAGACAAACTAATCTGTTAACACATCGATAACAGTATAGTTCAATTATATATAATGGTAGACTCGGACTCCGGATGCTGCTGTAGGCAAGGAAGATTATCATTGTAAAGGGCACCTTAAAAACATATGCTGAAATTAGGTCACTCGATGCAGGAATGACTCATCAGACTGCATTCATTGGTTTAGGTTAGTAATACATTGCCGGGTCCGTTATAAAAATTGTACTATACAAATCCAGTAAAACCCAGTATTAAGTGGATTTTTCTTTTCACTACAAAAGATAAAAATTCAAAACATTTGCTGATTTCCTGAATATTGAATAATTTCTTAAACAAAACTCTTATAAATGTCTAGAAACATTTTATGTAAATTATATAGAAAATAAACTAAATTAATGGTATGTAGAACAGAACAAAGGTACCAAGGCTACTCATTCCGATTGGAGGAGACGAACTGGGAAAGAACAAAAATTCACATACGAGTGCTGATTTTGTTCAACCTCAAATATGGTATAGAAATAAAAATAATAAGAATAATGAAACAAATTTACTATCAAACATCACGTTAATACTTGGTTACTATTGTACATAATCGCTGTTTAAATTAATGCTTCGTCACAACAGGATACAAGAAAGTTGTACCCCTCTTGAAAGAAAGTTGCCGCCAGTGAACTGAGATGTGTTTCCATGGCATCTGGAAGTGCGTCGTTGGTTGGTAAACTGCTTTTATAGCAACTTCTTCAATTCAGGGAATAGATGAAAATCACTCTGCGCTAAGCTATAAGGCAGATGTCAAAAGTATCAAGGAGACATTTTGTCAGAGCAGCACTAGGAGGAAGGGTGTTGTTATAGTTAACCCTTTGCACTCGAAAGGCCACTGGCAGTGGCCAGTTCCCACTCCTAGACAACTCATATTAGTTGCCGTTCGAACTGTCCTCCCATGTCATCTGCCAGTTGTCACTGGGTCGGAATTATTTTGTTCACACTCTGCTGATATGGCAAAATGGACATTTAAAATCCTATGTAATTTACATAACTTTGTTTTAATGATAACTTTAAAGCTACGTTGTACAACAATAATAGTTTAAGACAGATGAAAGAATATTTGTGAGTTTCTTTCAAGTAAGTCTCGGATATTATCTGATCGTAAGTCATCATTTCCCTCCATATTCACTAAATACTAAAATGCTAACATAACTAAAACACTAATATACAAAAAATAATAAATTTTTTAAAATGTACGGCTATTTTATTACTTTGACGACTGATCATTTAGCAACACAACCAGCGGCTTGCGAGCACTGAGACAGAGAGGTTAGATCTATGGAACATAACAGCTGGCTAAAATAGTAGGAAACTGACAGACGCTTAGTTTCAAAGTTTCTCAACAGGTTACACCACCTTACAGAGAAATGATATTGAAAAAGATATACTAAATGCAGAACTGAATCCTGGCCGCTGACAGTGGCTGTGCGAATGTTCGCCGATTTTCACGCTGGCCTTGCAATCCGAGAGGACATTTACAACAACAAAAATTAGAAGTTGTCTCAGAAATGGCTGTGGCCACTCACAGTGGCCATACGAACAAATAGGACATATCCTAAAGAGCCCTCTCAAGTGCAAAGTGTTAAGAGAGTGATGTCATGGATAAGGACAATTCCAGATATGAGTTTTGACTGTTTTGTTAAACTCATGACATTTCTTGATGAATTTCTGTTACACGTAGTACTTCAGCTTGAAAGAATCGAATAACATTTCACACCTCACACTTGGCCAAAGAGTTGATTCTAGTATCCATGTTTATTTGATGCTAGATCAACACGTAATGGCGCCGGTCGCTCGGCAATTAGTGAGAATGTAGTGGGAGTGGTGCGCTGTAAACTGTTACGCATTGTTGCGTCGTACTGTTAGACTAGCTATTTCACAACATAATCAGAGGTTTAAAAAACAGCCCTCGCACTTAAGAAGCAACATTACTAGTATTCAATCAATCAATCAATAAAATCTTTATTAACAAATTCTTCAAGAATTGCAATGGCGTCATACATAGTACAAAAAGGTTTACAGAATAGGGAAGACTTGATGGTTCTTGATGTGACTCTATATAAAATAAGAAAGATTTATTATTTAATAGAATAAAAAATATCTGTAATAAAAATGTTGGTCAGTTGTTGAAGTTATTGCTGTTTTCAAACTCTTCAATTGTGTAAAAGGGGCGATCTAGCAGCCACTTGGTGAGGCCCTTCCTCAGCATCTGGGCAGAACACAGGCTCTTGATTTCAGCTGGGAGGATGTTTCAGAGTTTCGCTCCAATGTAGGATGGCTGTTTCTCATATATTTGTAGGTGGTAGAGGGGCAGGACGAGGTTGTTAGCTCTTCTGGTGTTGTACTCATGGATTTCATTTCCTCTTGGTATGTTTTGCATAGATGCATAAAGAGTTGTCTCCAGGATAAAAAGGCCGACTACTGTAAGGAGTTTAAGGTTTCTGAATGAGTCTCTACAGGATTCCTGAGGGCCCAGTCCTAATATGATACGTACAGCCTTTTTTTGGAGGATCAGCACTCTTTGCATATTTCTTTTCGAAGAGCTACCCCAGACTGTCAGGCTATACCTAACGTGAGTTTCGAACATTGCATAATAGGCTGTACTAACTGTCTCTTCATTGCAGATCTGTTTCAGTCGTCTTAGTACTGATAGGGCAGAACTCAATTTTTTGCAGAGCTGGTCTACTTGTGGGTTCCATGATAGCTGATTATCTATAGTTATCCCTAATTATTTGGCATGTTCTACTCTTGTCAATTCAGGTATTTCTGCAACTTTTCCCTGTGTCTCCCTACAAATAGCTGCTGGGGATTTTGGGGGAGCTGCTGTATTTTGATTATACAAGCAAAAGGGAGATGAAACGCAGGAAAGATCAAGCTAAAATGGCCTTTAGTTTCAGGAAGTGTACCATTGTACAGGTATGAAACATGGATGGCCGGGAAACAGACAAGAAAAGGTTTGAAACATTGGAAACTAGGGGCTATCAAAGAATGTTGAAAATTGGTTGGTTTGAGAGTTACAAATGAGGAGGTTTGTAGAAAAGTGGGATGGAAAAAGTCATCCAGACAAGGCGAGACAAGCTAATGGGGCATATAATACTAGGAGTAAATTATAAAAGATTTAATAGAAAGTCTCATTGAAGGGAGAAACTTATGAGGAAGGTCCAGGTTGAATTACTCAACAAAATTAAGGTACGGGGTGTGTTTCATTTGTATATCTCTAAAGGAAGGCATAAAGAGACTAGAATGGAGAACTACTGCAAACCAACCTAGGGTTAGCTACTCGAAGAAGAAGAAGGTGTCTAGTACTAAATAGTAGGAGCAAACAGTAAAGATTTCTATTGTGTGAATGACATTCAACAATGGAGGCTTATCTCACATACAAGGTTCAGTCTAATTATATTCAAACTGGTGTTTGTTTTTCTTCTATGGCCTAATAATAATTAATAGCAATTGATTAAGGAGTTGAGCAAGTTTTTATCAGTTGACAGTTTGAATGCGTTTTGAGTATATAATTAGATTGTAGTGTATAATAAAGTAATTACTATCACCTTTTATGTTTTTATATTTGAAGATTCTTTTATATTTTAATCTTATCATTATAACAAAGTTATTATTAAAAACATCATTAAGATGGTTCGCATTGGCAATATATTTTACTTCACAAACTTAGTGTTTTAGGTTTTCTGTTTATTTTATTAAGTAAAATATTTGTTGGCAAACCTAACACTACTATTTTGCTAGTTAATACATGATGATAAAACTTTATGCATTAAGTGTCTTAATTAATATATAAAAACTGTTGAACTTAACTGCATTTTGACTAGCAGAAACAAAAATATAATCAAAATTACTTATTAAAGAGAAGTCTAAGCTTTATGACAATTAATGTTCAACTAGAATTTCTTTATACTGTTAGGGTTTTAGTGTCTCAAATCACCGCATATAGTCACTCAGTTTCAAGGTGACAGTAATCATATTTGAGCTCTATGCAAAATTAACTTTTCGGAGTATCGACAGGAAATGTTCTTCGAATGAATGATGCACATTTACCAAAGTGTGTATTGTGAGCAATAGGTTGTCCTAAGAAAAGATGAAGACAATTTATTAACCAATGTAAGAAGAAAGATCATCAAACTTGCGATGTCTTCCTAATAATAATAAAGTGATAAACCACTTACATATGTTTTGAAAACTACATACTTTTAAACTTTATACAGGGTGGAAAATAATGTGGAAACACTTTCACAACAACCTTATTTTTTTCCATAGATAACTTATTTTTTAAATAGTTGTGTTCTATAAAGTATAAACTTTTATCAGAATAATTTACTTGAAACTGTTAAATAATGGAGAAATAATATTGTTCAAACTAGTTACTATGAAATTCAAATGACCACCACTCTGGAAAGGATATACCTTTCGAAGTCTAGTTTGCGGCAATTAATTTCTCTGGAATAGACCTTTCATTTGATACCAAACTCGATCTAGGGAAACGTTGAAGATTTTCTTTTAACTCCTTGTGGGCCGTCTCCTTGAAAAGATGAAATGTCACTAATGGCGTCAAAAAGTATGTTCTTTGTAACAATGATCATGTACAAGATTTCACTTTTACAAGTGAAGTCATACAAAAGTAGTAGAAGTGTTTCCATATTTTTTTTCCGCTCTGTATATGTTTATTATGTTATAGTAAATATATGTTCTTTGTTGTTTGATATTTCAGATGCCTTCCACAAACAAGTGATAGAGATTGATTTGGTATTAGCTTGCATAGGAGAGCTCAACACCATAGTTAGAAACGGTGTCTACTGGCCAATTCTCTATGGAGCAGGTAACTATGCAGTTAGGACTTTACATTAGCACTCAAAAACTGTAAACAATAATAATGTGTCTCAATCGTTTCCAATGTTGGTTTATGTTCTGATAAAAAAACTTATCTGTTTGATTTTGATTGATAAAATGCTATTCAAAGCTAGAAACTGTTTTAATTTGTATTGGTTTACTAACAGTGTATGCTCAAAATATCATTTTGGAATGAAACTATGTTCTGTTCGACTATGTTATTCCTTCTTGCAGTGAAATTTCGATTTTAACCCTCTAAAACTACGCCATTTTGGAAAAGGTTTGAATTTTTCTGGGGTCCACGTAGTTACATATACTTACTATCATACATAGCATTAAAAATTGTACGGAAGTGGGTAAACATTTATGTCAGTCAGTGAGTAAATATTTATGTCAGTCAGTGATCCCAATTGTACGGAAGTGGGTAAACATTTATGTCAGTCAGTGATCCCAATTGTACGGAAGTGGGTAAACATTTATGTCAGTCAGTGATCCCAATTGTACGGAAGTGGGTAAACATTTATGTCAGTCAGTGATCCCAATTGTACGGAAGTGGGTAAACATTTATGTCAGTCAGTGATCCCAATTGTACGGAAGTGGGTAAACATTTATGTCAGTCAGTGATCCCAATTGTACGGAAGTGGGTAAACATTTATGTCAGTCAGTGATCCCAATTGTACGGAAGTGGGTAAACATTTATGTCAGTCAGTGATCCCAATTGTACGGAAGTGGGTAAACATTTATGTCAGTCAGTGATCCCAATTGTACGGAAGTGGGTAAACATTTATGTCAGTCAGTGATCCCAATTGTACGGAAGTGGGTAAACATTTATGTCAGTCAGTGATCCCAATTCAGCTTTATATTAGACTGATTGAGGAGCATATTGACTATGGTTAGTTAGCTAATTAAACACAATTGTGTAATGTCTGTTAACCTTGACCTTGCTCCCTTATCAGGCAGTATGTGATATCTCCCTCTCTTTGTCAACATATAAAACAACCCAAATCAGTAGTAACTGTTGCTTAAATTAACATTATTATTTTGATAACCGCAAAACGTAAAAAGAGGTTACTTTTGTGATAAAAAAGAAACGTGTTTTTTAGTTCCACAAGGGAACAAAGTTTGATGAGCCCTAATGATACAAAACTTTGAGAACTGAAATTAGGTTGGAATTTCTTGCATTATAAATAAAATAACATTATTAAATAAAAGTAAAGTAGTCCAGCAAAAACTCCCAATTGATTGAAAAAGAAAAATACACATCAGACTACATAAATCTTTAGTACAAGTGGCACTTATGGTTGAGTAATTATTTTGTTATTATTATGGTTCACTACTTTGTTAGAGCCAGTGGACGAGTGATCTAAGGCATAACAACTTAGTACTAGAGTTATTATATTGGCTTTGACTGTTAGTTTTTATTAGTAATAGTCACGTTGTACTGTAATGGTTAAAATGGTCTTTAGTATATCTGATAAAGTTTCCTGCATAGATCAATAGTCAATGGGTGGAATAAGGTTTAAAAATAGATTGACTTCTTTTTTTTTTTAAAAGTTTCATTTTTTATAGTCTTGGAAATATATCAATGTATATAAAAAAAGTTAACAAGTTAAATACTGTCTTATTTTACCAGGCGAATTTAGGACTAAAAAGCCCTCTCTAACATAACCTGGGGATCAACGGCTTAACATGATTTCCGAACCACGGGAGCGGCAGGGCAAAATCATTTAGTGGTCTTATCGAGAATCAAACTCAGACCGTCTGAATGGCAAGCCATTACCATAGCTCTGGCCACTCCAAGTTTTAAGGGAATTATTTGCAATGAAAAGACAACAGATTTTCTTACTCGTATATCTTTTCAGGAAAAGGAATGCCATCATTTAATCGGCTAAAATAATTTCACAGTGTAGCATATTTAAATATTCATATCACATATTTAGGTAAAGAATTATAACTTCTAATAGATTTTATATCCAGGATCCTAGTGGCAGAGGCACTATGGTGCTGTATTCGCCACTTGGAACCTGCGGGAATTGCTTAACTAAGCTTTATTAGTTCAGTCTAAATTTTCATTAGTATAATAATGTTAACATTAAATAAATTACCTATTTATTAAATGTGGAAAGTAAATTTTCTACCTTCTACCTTCTAACTTAATCGGAATAATAATTAATAGACGTTCGCCACGGATATATATATATATCCATTTTTTAATTAACAGAAAATAAATCAATTATGTTATGTCACACGCTGCTAGGACGCCTTTACCATATTTTATATGATATGATACATTATTTTCTTTGGTCAAATCATTGGACGATTCCATGCTCAGATTAAAAAACAAAATAGACCTCAATGGACTCGTGAGAAATATAGAATGATAATTTCAATTCCGAAAAGGAGCTGAACTGTTCCTTGCGGCGGGTGTGACACACACATACTGTGGTATTGACCTACCCACCCACCCATACACGTACAGTGGTATTGACCCACCTGCCCACCCATACACGTACTGTGGTATTGACCTACCCGCCCACCCATACACATACAGTGGTATTAACTTAACGTGGTTCTAGACTTAAAATTTTATTTAGCTATCTTAAGAAAATGATAAAACTTCCAAAATAAAATCATTAATTTTTTAATAATTTTTTCTATTTTATAAAAAACTAAACAAAATCAACTAAACAATGCAGAAATACTTTTTACAATTCTTATTTATAAATATATAAAACATATGTAACATTTGCTAAGTATAACATTACAATGGAAGTTACATTTTATTACAAATGATAATTACAATTTTAGAACCAAAATATATTTTTGTAGTCTTCTCCATGTTTTTAACCAAATTAACCAAGAGCGGGGTAAAAATGGTAATCGACTACATAGTTAAAAAAGAAAACTTAACAAATGACTAATTACTTATAAAAGATATTATTAAAATAAATGAAATAATTATTTACAAAATATCTTAAATCATTTTTATGCAATTAACAATAACAGTACATGATCAACAGTTGTTTGTTCAACTGATGGCATAGAATGTGGTTAATTCCTTAGCCGACTATAGAGTTCTTGTTGGGACAGCCATTGTGCCCCTCTCCTCTGACAACATAGACCTGATAACACGAATACAAAGTAGAAGTGTTTGTAAAACAGTATACTACACGCTAACTTAATGTTTATTTAAGGATATAAATTTGCCTCATTTCTAATCCATTGTAATAAGAGATATAATACACCACTGCTTTTATGGTGTACAAAAATTTCACAGAAAAATCTTTTAAATTAAAGAAAAAAATAAGCCATCTTTTATGTGTCTTGAAACAAAGTTTAGGTTAGGTTGAAGGGCACCAGGCCAGGAATTAGTATATTAGGAGAGATAGGAAATCAGCAAACTTACCCCAGAAGTTGCACATATCTTATTATTGTATTTGTTTACTACTACTGTGTTATTAGTGGACTTGTCGTCTTATGTAAGTTAGGACTGATGTCCTATCTCTCCTAATATACTAAAAAATATTTTGTACAGCAGTTAGGAACAAGGGAAAGTTTAAATTAATTATTTTGTATGTTGCAGGAGTTAATGTTAAGACGGGAGAGATATTTCCTGCCACATTCTCGGACAAGGGCCCCGAGCAGGCATTACGAAGTGCTCATCATCTTACAGGTGGTCAGCAGGTAAGATCTGAGTGACAGTTATACTGTGTTATTTCAGTTTTTATAAAGAAAAGAGTATATACTGTTACAACTTCTTTTGTTATTTTCCACAATGAGTATCTCAATTAAAATTTATAGTTAATACTCATACTCAGTTTTCACACAGTTTTTTTTCTGATCCAACGATCGATGATTAAAAAGTATAGCAATTCTGATACCCAATAAAATTTTTTTAAAAATATTTTTCTGAGATTTCAATTTGGCCTCCGAGAGAGAGAGAGCGAGAGAGAGAGGGAGCGAGAGAGAGAGAGAGAGCGAGAGAGAGAGAGAGCGAGAGAGAGAGAGAGCGAGAGAGAGAGCGAGAGAGAGCGAGAGCGAGAGAGAGAGAGAGAGAGAGAGCGAGAGAGAGAGCGAGAGAGAGAGAGAGAGCGAGCGAGAGAGCGAGAGAGAGCGAGCGGGCGAGAGAGAGCGAGCGGGCGAGAGAGAGCGAGCGGGTGAGAGAGAGTGAGCGAGTGAGAGAGAGATCTGCAGTTTTGTCCAGGAGAATATTCAGCGCCCAGTAGAGATGCTATTTCAGCCAATAATTGGCTCTCTATTTCACTATCTTGCTCTCTTAGGCAAGATAAAAAAAAGTGTAAATATGCTACTCTTACATAATAATTACAAACGCTGCAGTTTCCATATAGATACCTGATTTGCTCATTTCAAGTAAATAAAATGTAAATTTAATTACATTCATATATAAAAGTGCAAATCATGTATGCCTAGAAATTTCATATATAAGGTTACTGTTAGTTTTAATAACGCCCATTATTAAAACAACTAGAGAGCCCATTATTTGCCTAAGAGAGCGAGATAGTGAAAGAAATTGTAAATGTATAACACAACACAACTTTGTTGCATATTTTAAGATGAATATGAAAGATTATATAAGTGTAGGATGAATTTGGATGGCCTTTATAGTCTGATTACTAACTAAGTTCAACTGTTCCTCAGAAAGGGCTGTTTTTAACACTTTCACTGCGGGGCCAATATCGATAAAACCAGCCCCACATGCTGAAAAACTATACTATGTCATTACATTAACACAAACACCTAATATAATTAATACAACTTTACAGATATCGGATATTGGAACTACGCTGAACGTAACATTAGAGGCACCTAAACGACACAAAAACAGGATAACTTTCCGTACTGGATCGATCTTTAGCTCATACTAACCGTATTTTATTGGATAGTATGGTTGGCACAGTACTGAGCCATGCGCAACTGGCGTGCGTCCTGCCATGGCCCAGTACTGAGTCACCCGCAGTGAACGTTTAATAGCCCAATAGCCAGAAAGTCAAGTAAGGGACCTACAGCTTTATGTGGAAACCGAAACCAAATAGTATTGGTCTGATTTTCAGCTAATTGACAAATCTGATACTCAGTTATCTCCCCCCTACATAAGACCCAAAATGGTCACCCCAGACTTCTATAGTAGTGTCCATGCCGATAGCAATCATTGAGCGGATGTTATAAGGAGGCACCATGCTCTGACTTTAATTGTTAAATTTGCAAATTTGAATAATGTTGTCTTATTTTAATGTGATATAGCTGGAAGATTACAAAAGAGAGATTTCCATATTGCTAATCCATAACTGAATTGGATCGCTTGGTAAAATACCCTTTCTTTACCATTTTGTATGCCGATATTTCTGTTCTAGGTGCTGGACATTTACGACTGCAACCTGGGCCTGCTGAGAATTGGCCCCTTTAATTACAACCCGCTGCGAGGTGTAGACTTATGGTTGGAACAGCCTGATGAGGTCATCCTACAACATCTTTCCACAACCCCAGACATCGAGCCCCCTCACTTTGTCATGCAGGTATATTGAGATTTAGACATGTTTAATAAACATTTCTAAACTTCCAGTAAAATCTTCATATAAAAGATGCAACAGCTAATTTTCAAAATATATAATTTGAGTCATTGTTGTCGAAAGATCTTAAAAATTTGTTTAATTAGTCAATTCAGTATTTTATGTCTGAGTTGGGTTTTAATATATAGTTAAGTACAAGCAATATTTCTCAATTGTTACTTTGTGGAGTTTTGAAATTATTTTTTCATAATATGTAGTGTGTACAAGTGGCTAAGATATATATATAAGTTTAGGAGTGATATAAAGATGAAATGCATTAAACCCAATTCTTGTTTAAACAACCACAACCTTTTACTGTTTTACTGACTTTTCAATTGTTACTTAAAGGTTGTGGTTGTTTAAAGTTATTTAGATTTATTTAAAATAAAAACTGGTAATTATCAATCATCGTGTAAGAATGCTCTAAGCCATATCCTCCTGGTATTTTAATTTCATAGATCACATAAAACTATTAGTATTGCTTCCGTACAAGAATTGGGTTTAATGCATTTCATCTTTTTATCACTCATAAAGTTATATATATCCCAAGGCACACTGAATACCTCTTTGATGTATATCAAAGATCTACATTTAATCAGGAAGGTAATTACAGTAAAAATATGTCAGCAGTTGTACCAATAGTCCAACATGCTTCTATACACAAAGTTAACCTTATTTCGATATTTCTCTTTTAAAATAATATAAAAAACCTTATTTCGATATTTCTCTTTTAAAATAATATAAAACTAACATCAAAGTGGAACCCCTCTTAACAAATAGATGGGATGGTTCACCCACTCCGTAAATTTACCAAATTACACATGAGATAATCCCTTCCTACTCATAAATGCAAGTAGGCTTATTATGTAAGAAGATATAACAAATTTAGTCATTTATACGTTTTCCCACAACAATACAAGTATGGAGCTCAAGCCAACATATGCAGCGCAGACCAGGAATCGGCTTGTGATTTAAATACTCTGTACTTAATTTTAAAAAAAACTTCAAACTTCCTTAATTTTAAAAAAATGTGAGCCATTGCAGCATGTTGCCAACATTAGCTCGAGCTCCACATATGCATAGATAAAATGGTACACCCATACATATGCAATCATACAATGTGAACAGTTGAACAATAGTTCTCCTGTCATCATGTTAGCAAACCTTGCCAAAGTAAATTGTCCCATTTGAATTTTGGTCTTTCCTCAATTTAGACTCTTACTCCAAATAAAACGATAAGTGGCTTCAGAAAGTCTGCATTTCCTAGAAACTCAAAAAGTATAAAAAAATTAATGTTTTAAATCTGTTAACCCATTGCGGATTACTGACAAGGTGAGCTCGTCATTGCATCTTTAGCTTTGTTTGGTAACTAAATGTTTTTAATTTTATCCGCTAGATGTAGTCAGCATGTTCTTTGACAATCTAAAGAAGTTAACAACATCCTACGTTTACCCCAAGGTTCCTATACAAGAGGTTGTCTAATACAAGTACGCATCCATATCGTACAGATAGCAATTACGTAGTAGCCTCAGCTGTGTTTTTTCTATCTTCATTGCTGTAAACGAAACGAAACACAACAATGTAAAACATGTGATATTCGTACTCTCGATGACATTTCAGTCTGCGTTATTTAATTTTAAATATGGTTATGTTTTGAACTGTGAATTCATATGACTATGACCAATCTTAATATTGATATTATGTAGTAGTTACTAAGTAAGATAATTCAGCAACAAATGAAAAGACATGATTGTCTGCTTTAACCCTTTGGGGACCGATTGACTATATTTTGTCATTTAGGTTTTTCCCTTCGAAATGATGAAATATGGTCATTACTAAAATTCATGTTGAGGGCCCAATTCAAAGTTTGTTACATATAACCTCCAATTTACCGCTTACGATAACATTTATATCTTTGGGACGCAGACGTTTAAGAATACTGTTTTTAACGTCTGGAGCCAGCTGTTGGAATATAACGTCAATGAAAAGAACTGACAATAATAGACAGAGTGTTAGTTTTAACAGATGAATCTGAAATTATTAACAAAATATATCGTGTTATATTTTTTAAATTTTCAATCCGATTGTTATAATTTTTTCTATGCTTGTAGGTGATTTAGTAAAACAGTTTCCCACAGGTAAAATAATTTTGTTTACGAGCTGTAAGCATAAAACAAAATTTTTTTGGAAACAAAATATAAATATTTAAAAATTATGAGATGACTCTTTGGACATTTATTCTGATAAAAGTGCTCAATTACAAACATTCTGGTCCCTTGGATCTTTATTAGAACAGATTTTATAAATAAATGTATAAAGACTTGTTAATACATTTTTTCATTCTTTTGGTTGGTCCTCAAAGGGTTAAATTAATATTAAAATACCATACATTTAAATAAATAAAAAATACTCCTGAGAACAGTACTGTAATTTTTTTAGTATGTAAGAGTATGTAAATTGTTCAGCGTGCTGTGTTGGAGGCACAGAGTAAGTCGGGTGGAGGTCTCCCTCTTATGTCACAACTCACCTTATTTAGATCATATGAGAATGAGGCAATCTGTTGTACACAAAATATATAAATTATATTTTGTATCCTTTTTCTGAGTGCAAAATGGAAAATTTACGTTTATTTGAGTTGGACCGATATTTATTGGATGTATTTTTACATTTGTTTATAATTAAATATTTTTAAATATTTATCTAATTTGGACTGAAGTTAATGTAAAATTAAAATATGAACATATTGAAAAATTTAAACAAAACATTAGCTTCAGTTATATGGGCTATTCATCTTTTGAGATCAAACAGCGCTGTTCCACAGTCAGTGCCACACGCCAGGCTGAAGTGGTCAACTAATTTATACCCGCTGTGACACACCGCAAAAAACTTTACGATCCGCAATGGGTTAAAGGGTAATAATTTATGATTTCTTAAAACTAACTCTAAATCTGATTTAAAAAAATTCTTTCTTGTTTATTTTGATGTAGATTGATTCAATCTAGGTTTATTTTGATGTAGATTGATTCAATCTAGATGATACCATTAAAAATTAATATTTTTTTGCAGATCCGATCAACGTTGAAGTACATTCAAGACAACCCATTCCCGGCTGTGACGGTGTTCCGGGATAACCGACCCCACTACTATAGACGAGACGAGCACACAGGCTCATGGACTCCATTTCGGTACTGACATACCAAGTCAAACTTGCCTATTGTACATACATAGCTGCTATCTGTTTGAGGCGGAACCTTGCCTTACACTGACTTGAGGAATCAATTATAGAAACAAAAATAATTGTTTTTATCTTATAATTGTTATCATGCATTGTTTTTTATGGTTGCTTCTTGTTAAATAACATGGTTAGTGTTTTATCATTTTGACAAAGTTAATATTTGGATATCAACCAAGTTTTGTTTCCAAATGAAAGAAGACCAACTTGATTTTTATTTATAGTTTAAGCATTGTATTAAAGAAATAATATTTTAACATCACTGAAACTCATGCTGAAGTTACTACTTCAGTTGTACTGTTAGTTATGCAAGTGCATGGAAATTAGTACCATTCATTTATAATTATTTAAAATCCAATCCAAAAGGTTCAAGAAATAACTTTTTACTTCTCATACATTAAGTTATGTTTGCTGTAAAAATATGTTTTATGTTAAGAATGTTTTTAATGAACTGTTGTAACGCCAAATATGGATTTTTAAATTAGTTTATTTTGATCATAAAACGTCAGCTGTTGATATTAATTTTAGCAGCAATAATTATTTGTACTCTCTAAACAGTGCTCTCTATTTTCAATTTTAAAACTTGAAATGTAAAAGTTTAAGTTGCGTGTAAGTAATTTTAAGTTTTATTTTCAAACATAAACAAATATTTACCATGAAACACTTTAACCAGTGTAATAACATTAAATCAGAGCTTTCCTGAATTAACCTAACTTATGTCATTTATATTACTACCAAGCACTTCATCCATGTTTAATGAGACCGATCTGTGGTATTGCCTTGATGATGTTGGTAGGCGATCTCGTAGCACTAATAGTAATGTGACAGGGGGCATTGTCAAGCACAATAGTCTAGCCAGCACCACCCGTCACTTTCCTATCCACTATTTTAACACTTAATTAACTTTATGTCAGCTGCCAAACTCAATCTCGGCAATATCACCAAGGATGACACGTTATAGTGTAGGTAAGACGTTCAGTGACAGGGTAAATAACAATTCGGTACAGTTAATACACAAAGTTTGAGATATTAGTTATCTCAAACATTATATTTTATACTTGGAAGAGAATAGCCTACACAATAATGTTTCTTTTATAAACGTTTTTAATCTTTTTCTAGATTCTATGCAAAAGTATCCATAATTTTCATGATTTTCTTTTTAATAAACAATTCAGGTGATAAGCGATCAAGCTATTTGTCAAAGAAGAATTTATAAATAAAAACACAGAATATTTCTAAATTATTATAGTTATTGTTAGTTTGTATTTTTGAAAAGTTTATTAATTCCCTGTTAAAATACTGTGGCCTAATGTAATTTAAAGCTTTTACTATTTGCAACCTATGCCTTTTTTTATCTATATACAATTTTTAAGTCCAAATCGGCTGTGAACAAATGTTAACAGATGTAAAATAATAAAAACAACCTACGGTGCCATTCCAGCAAGGAACTCAAAACGCTTGCCATATTTACAATACAAGTTATATATCACTTGTACAATACAGTGAGAGAGTGGGGTGATCTTGTAATGTGTACAATAGATGAATAGTGATGTTAATTTATAAACTGATGAGTTAAACACAACAAGTTATATTTCTAGATTTGTTTGTCTGCCTATTAAGGTATCAATAATTTGTTTAGTTTTGATTTGTAACATAATTGGCTAAAGCCTAGCTTCATAATTTTAAGGTTCTCATTCAATTCCCAATCAGAGTGACAGTAAATTTTGAAAGGGATCAGCTGATAAACACAGCTGTTAATTTGTCATTGGGCTTCTAAATTAATGACTCTTTGTAAGGAATAGTCAGCCTTTAGTTTGTAACAGTGACTATATGCGCTCATTCACACTCATTCAAAATTCACATTTTCCTATATCTTGACGATCGGCATCTTGATAATAAAGAATAAAATTATGGCGATAGATAAAATGCTGGAGTCATAAAAAAACAAAATCTTCAAGAATCAACTGTAGCCTATATATATACTGTTTACTCTATTGCATTTTTCATAAAGTCCTTAAGTTATTAAGCCATTATCTGGATAAGGAAAGTGTAAATAACAAAGGTATGTGATAACAATAAATTAATTACATTCTTTTGAGAGCAAGCAGTTATTTTATACCAGTAATTTCTTTTAGAATTTTGATTCATCTTCTGTGGCCTAGTGCCAATTACTATAGTTATACAACTGTTGTAGAGCTAGAAACTAAAATACATTTATGATTTATTCATATATAAATAAAAGAAAAGCAGAATAGTTATAAATCTAACATTTTGTAAATTAGCTCAATACTTTGACACAGTTGATTTTGGAAGAATTTGTTTCTGGTCAATTTTTAGTAGCGCATATGAAGTATATCTAAAAAGGACATCACTGTTCATTTATTTTGTATATGTAATTTAAATACACATAATTTTAAGCCATTTTAAAAATCAAACTTTGTATAAGGATATTGTATGATAAGATTATATTTTATTAAGGAGTATTGTATAAAACAGGATAATGTTCTTTATATGTTAAAATATATTATTAGATTTAATTATTTTGTTATTACCTTATTATTATTATTGTATTTCTTTTGTTGAATAGATAAATATTAGAGTTTTAATTAATAATTTGTTCTCTTTACTTCCTTTTATATATACTATGATATCACTTGATTTCAAGAACTTAATGATGCTAAACTCAAATTTATTGTTTTAGAGAAATGGTATTGAACTAACTAGCCAGGTAATTTTAACATGTTCGCTGTGCTAAAAAGGTAGTATTGCAACTCTTAAATGCTAAAAAAATATTTCTTTGATTACTTACAAAAAAATGGTCTTCAGGTGTCCAACATTTTGATTGCAGATGTTTATGTAACCATTCAAGAAGGAATTCATGATCGTTATTTTCGGTACTACAATTGTAGGCCGCCACTGGTGCTGGTTTGTGTGCTGTCGCCACTCACATTCTAGGTCGCACGATCCCACTAACACGCATACCATTGTTCTTACACGTACAAAGTCAATAGAATACAAATAATATGACAACAAATATATTTACACATCCCAAATCAAATGTTCCTTTAGTATAAAGGTCGCCAGTTAGTCGGCGACCACGTCAGGGGATCAACGCCCTCTGCGTCGTCATCAGAGCTGTCTGAACTGGAATCCGATATATCCTCATCTTCCGAATCAGTTTTCAACAATTTCATTATCATTACTCTCTTCCATTTTACTAAGTACAATCCTAAAAGCTCACAGTACACTGCTCATAAAGGACTGACACAGTAAAAATCCGAAATGGCCGATCCGAATACGATTTGCACTAAGACGAAGTATGAAACCGGCTCCACACGCGGCGACAATAACAACGTTCCCCGCCAAATGCTGAGCTTACAATGAGGCAATGTCGGAGAAGATTATTACTTTACAGCAAATTACATTAAAAACGATAATCATTCATTAGCGTAGTAGGGGGGGGGGTCACATTAAGTGCCCAATCCAATATGACACTCGGTAATGTAATACCGGACGTGGACATTTAAATCTCTTTAAGCCATTTAAACGACTGATAATCATCGATGTGATAACCTAGTGACGAGCTTTCCGCATTCCTATCAAGGCCGAGGCCTTCCCTCTCCCTGACCTGAACCCCCTAGCTGATATTTCGTAGAAATATGAAGTATCATGTGTACACACAAGCGCATGGACTACACATTCTAGTACAGTGGTATTGACCGATCCGCCCACCCATACATTTACAATGGTATTGACCCACCCGTCCACCCACACACGTACAGTGGTAATGACCCACCCACCCGCCCATACACGTACAGAGGTATTGAGTACAGAGGCCCATACTGTACTACAATTGTCAAAGTCAAAGTGTTAAACACTACATTTGTACACTAAGCTTTGTACAAGGGCATTGGCGAAGGCCTTACTTTTTTATTATTACAAACAGTAATATCAATAACTAAAATAGTGAAGTGTGCAGAACAATTCAAGGAATATTACTTAGAACTCATTTAGTTTTATCATTTTAATTTTCTTAATACAGTAGAACCTCGATTAACCGGGGTAATGGTGGGGAGAAGGGCCACGGATACATGAAATCACGGTTAAGCCGCTGATAACAGAAAAAAAACAAATGCATAATTTAGTGCAAGAAATCATGTTTTAATAGGTAGACTAGGCCAAATTAAAGTGTAGAGAACATTTTACCTGCTTGTAAAAGAGTATCCATGAATGTCTTTTTGATATAAAACTAAAATATTGGTCAAAAGAAAATTATTTACAAAATATTTAGTACGCTGATTATAGTAGTTACTGCATTGTTATTACTGATTAGCAGACGGCTTGAAGAAGTCGGTCATCGTTGTGTCGTAACATTATTGTAGCTTCCGTAACAATAGCTTGTCACTTAAGAGAGAATCGTCTTGACTCTCCAAGTACTCTAATAGGCATACCAAGTGATTGAGTGCAGCGCCGTGACTGTGAGCGATACGGGTCTCGGTGTCAGCTGGCATTTCCCCTTCCCCTTCCTCACCCTCCTCCTCGTCTCCTTCTTCCTCGCTCTCCACTTCTCGCATAGCGCGCCTCACAATCTCTTCGTCATTAAACATCTCAAACGATGGCAAGTCTTTGTCACATTGGAACCACTCATCGATGTTTTCAGTATCCACGCTTTCGCCACCTGGCACTGCCTTCGCCATATTTGCTAATTGATTTGAAGTTATTTCTTCTTCAGCAAACCCCGTAAAATCCTCACTATCATCAATGTCGGGAAATATTTTCTTCCACGATCTAATCAATGTGTTTTTTTTACTTTTTCCCAAACAGATGCACATTCATAAATAGCGTCTAGTATGGTGAATTTTTTTAAAAATGATTTCAGATCGTTCTCTTCCTCAATCAGTTTTCTCAAAACTGAAGTTCTGTAAACTTTTTTTATTCCAGCGATGACACCTTGGTCCATAGGCTGGATCAGTGCTGTCACGTTGGGAGGGAGATATTTCACAACGATTTTTCCGTCATCTGATTTTAAGATTGTTTCACTAGGGTGTGAGGGGGCACTGTCCAAGATTAAAAGCGCCTTTTGAGGAAGGTTTTGTGACCTTAAGTAGTCACGGATTTGGGGAACAAAATGTTTAGAGAACCATCCCTGAAAAATAACTTGGTTCATCCAGCCCTTTTTCTGGTTGAAGTAGTGGACTGGCAAATTTTTTGCCTCTATTCCCTTAAACGATCTAGGTTTTTTGGCTTTACCAATGACTACGAGCTTAAGTTTTTTCGTTCCTGAAGCATTGGAGCAGGTCATTATGGTTAATCTGTCCTTACTGGCTTTATGGCCAGGCGCATTTTTTTCTTTTACGAACGCTAATGTTTTCGATGGCAAACATTTCCAATAGAGGCCAGATTCGTCTGTATTAAAAATCTGTTCAGGCAAAAGGTTTTCTGCAGACACAAGCTCATTGATCTCGACGACAAACTTCTCGGCCGCGTCCTTATCACCACTTAATGCTTCCCCTTGAATGTGTAGTTCCCGAATTCCGTGCCTTTGTTTAAATCGATAGAGCCACCCAGAAGACGCGTCAAACTTTCCTTCAAGACCTAAAGATTCGTAAAAAACCTTGGCCTTTTTGGCACAAATTACACCATTGACGGGATTACCTAAAGCACGTTCTTGCGCAAACCACTCCAACATAGCTTTATCTAAAGTTTCGAATGTGGCTTTTTTCATTGTTTTTCTTTTCATTAATCCCGAAGATGATTCTGCAGCACTTGCAAACTTTAACAAATCCATCTTTTTCTTTTTTAAATCCCTAACAGTCTGTTCCCCAATATTGTACTCATTGGCCAAACTTTTCGCACCCCTCCCCTTTTCCAAATGTTCAATAATTTGAAGTTTTTGTTGAATTGATAAAACTACACGTTTCCTCTTGTTACCAGACATTCTTACGCACTTTACAAAATTACACCCAAAGTAAAAAAATACGATCGTAAATAAAAAGGATCAAACTAAACTAATCAAATTCGCACGCGACAGCTCATTAGCATAACAATCTAAACACATCCGTACACTGACTGATTTATTGGACGGGTGTGGAGGGAGAGACGGATAGCAGCACAAAATGGATGGCGCGAAAACAGGTTGTTGTCATTCGTTCTGTCACCCACTGCAGGCTGCGCAGAGACAACAGCGCATCTTGTTGTCATAGCAACTGTTCGGTATTGCTTTGCTTGGCTATTCGTACCGTAGTAGAAGGACCGTACTGTACATAACATTATTGTAACAAAAACTTAAATCCAACTGGAAAAATCTTTTCTTCGTAAAAAAATCGACCGGATCGAACCACGGTTAATCAGCTCCCCGGTTAATGAGCCCCCGGTTAATCGAGGTTCTACTGTATATGGTTTCATATCATTTGGGTACAAGTCACATTTCGGGATAAAATAAGGTTATACGTTGTTGTTTAATTTTTATACTCTGATCAAGAGTTCAAAGTGAAAACAAACTTGACTAGTTTGGAATAAAACTGTACATAGTACGATTTACTGAAAAATGTTCTATTTAGTATGTACTAAAAATGGAATAAGGAAATTAGAAGATAGTTCTGTAATAAAAGACTACTTTGAAAAAGCTATACTATGTTTATGAATAGATTTTTCACTTACCAGCATTTTTTGACATTTTATGGTCTACGACGACCAAGGCTGTTGGTACCCTGTATGCGCAACAGAAAAGAGCTGCCATAAACAGTTTTAGAAAAAAAACTAAAAAGGTTGAGTCAGTATTCTTGAGGATAGGACATCTTTTTTTGTCTAAAATGGAAAGATAAGTGGGATATCTCGACTCATCTTTCCACAGAATGACATCTTAGGAAGTGAATATTATTTCTTGTCAAGACCCAATTTCTGTCAAAAAGCCAGACTTGAAAATTGATTATAACAAAAATAAAACAGGGGTGCATAGGACCAAATATTAGCCTACTATCCCTCAAAACAAAGCAGATGAAGTGGGGAAAGAAATTATTTTGTCATGTTTTTATAATGTCCATTGCCAATGCATTTATTCTAATCTGAGAGTTAAGACTTCCAGATCTCACAAATAAATGCCACTTTTATGGATTTAAGGTTTCAATTGGTAAGGTATTAGGAGAGAGGGAAGGGATGCTTGCTGCCGAGAATACTTCTGATAGCTCAATTCAAACAAACTGATAGGTAAGTGAAATAATGTTGTTTGCAAACTTTTGTTGTAATCTGTTTATGAACTAAATACAGGGTGGGAAAAAATATGAAACGCTTCCACAACTTTTTTATAACTTCACTTGTGAAAGTGAAATCTTGCACATGATCATTGTTACAAAGAACATACTTTTTGACACCATTAGCAACATTTCATATTTTCAGGAGAACGGCCCACGAGGAGTTGAACAAAAATTGTCAACGTAAGCCTAGGTCGAGTTTGGTATCAAATGAAAGGTCTGTCTATTCAAGAGAAATTAATTGCTGCAAACAGGACTTCGAAAGGTATATCCTTTCCAGAGTAGCGGTCATTTGAATTTCAAAGTAACTAATTTTATCAATATTATTTCTCCGCTATTTAACTATAATATATCTATGGAAAAAATAACGTTGTGAAAGTGTTTTCATATTTTTTTCCACCGTGTATAACAATATACATATTTTGTGTACTTTATTTGCAGCTACTAATTTTTTATGAAATATAAAATATATTGGCAAGGCTAAATATATTTTTTGGAAGACACTCCCCAGATACAAAGAGAGTGCTGTTGCTATCTGCTAATGGGTGAAGTGAATAAAAACCAAGTAAAAGCTGTATTTTCTCACGAGTAAAGTAGAAGTGTGTCGGCCAAGTGAATAAAACAGTCAATAACTTAAAACCATTATCTTAACGTTGACGAGGAATTACTAGGGAAATACTTATGAGTAAATACTTGCAGCTTCGTGGAGACAAGTAAATACTTTTGAAACACTAGGTCTTAATATACTCGTCTAGCATCCGTTTGTGCAACGCCTTACCGACCAGCAGTCACACGAGTGTTCACTATTCACTCTTTCTTTCTGTTCATGTTTGAATAGTGATTGAGTGATGATGTGTAGCGCTGATTTACCTGTGGATGTTCCAGAGGCTACCTTAAACTGACCCGTTAGAAAATCAAACAAGAAAAAATGCAACTTAAAGACAACTATGTACAAAAGATGGTTCTATAGCTATCATATAAGATGATGCTGGTGTAAAACCCCCAGGGTTTTTGTGAAAAATACATTTTCTATAGCCCAATCTCTTATACTTAGGGCTTCTATACGTCCGTATTTTGAACAGATGGTTTGTATTTTGCATTCAGTGTCCGTGTTCGTACCGTACAAAGAAACACGTTAAATTACATTTCTCTATTTTCATGTTCAATTCATATTTATTTTTCATATGCTTTATTTTAATATTTACTAATTCACATTTCTTTATTTACTTATTGGTAAATTAATATTAACATTATTGAACAAATTGGTGGTTGCATGAAGGTCACCATCTCAGACTCGAATGACACAAATTCAAGTCAACAGTGTTACCTGCAAGCAGCAAATACTTCCAAAATTTCTCTAGAAAAACTAATGAATATATATATATATTTATATACATATACAGTATAACCTCGATTATCCGGCAGACCGTGTTATTCGGTTCGGCAAGTGGATAACAATAAAAATTATTTACAAAATAAAATTACAATTAATCGGAAGCACATTTCAGTTTTGAAACACAAATGTCATACAGAAGTGTTTCGGATTTGCATTTCGCAAATTGCAGGCCATGTATTGACTATGAATAAAAACCCGTGCATGAATCGTTTTGAAACTTTAATACGTGATTGATTATAGTGTTGATAACGTAATACTAAAATATAAAAATTGTTCGTGCATTAGAAAAAAAGTTGTTGTAGATTTTGTACAACAACTTTTTCTCAGCAATGACTGATCGGAATAATTTCAACTTTACACTGTTATACAAAGCTAATTTTACATATTCAACTACAAATTGTGATAATCATTTATAGTCCATCATGTATTTTGTAGCGATTTTTATTTGATAGCGTAGCGATGTGCACTCAGCCGTGAGTAACAAGCTCGGCGGGATTGCGACGTTGCCGAGTCGCTGCCAGTCCTGCCGTCATCCTGGCTCGTACAAGAGAAGCTCTCAAGCTTGCGTTAATTTTCCAAATCGCCAGTGGAGAAACAATACCGCCTATCAGAAAAATCGAAAATGTTACAGGAGAGACGAAAAACTGTTTAGTTTTTACAGAAGATAACCATACACATACAAATAAATGCTCTGTGTTTTAACAGTAATATTTTTGATATTTTTAATCGCCTATGATATATATTCATACATATTTTTTGGTCAAACATTAAAGTCAAATTAATTGTTAAAATAGTTAATGTAGGCGGTATTGTTTCTTCTCTGACTGTACTTATTTTGTTAATTTTTATACCATTTCCCATCACTTTTTCTCATGAGGGCTTTGGACCTCCAATGGCAAGTTTAAAAAAGGTTTTCTCGCTCCGAAAACATTTCTCTGGGAGGCATGGCACGATGTTCACTCGATAGTAGCTCACAACGAATGGACAAAATAAGTGTCACCATGTCCTTATGTAGAGGTATATGAGTCATGGGGGTTACACACAAACAACAGTCATAGTTTCAAGACATTCTTTTACTGCGGAGGGTAGAGGGTGGTGGACATACCGCTGAGACTCACCGTGTTCGACAGTTCGACCGGGCAACCCCGCATTCCGGACGAATACCGGCGGACCAGGCGCATCGGTGGGGTCGGTTACTCACGGCTGAGTGCACATCGCTACGCTATCAAATAAAAATCGCTACAAAATACATGATGGACTATAAATGATTATCACAATTTGTAGTTGAATATGTAAAATTAGCTTTGTATAACAGTGTAAAGTTGAACTTATTCCGATCAGTCATTGCTGAGAAAAAGTTGTTGTACAAAATCTACAACAACTTTTTTTCTAATGCACGAACAATTTTTATATTTTAGTATTACGTTATCAACACTATAACCAATCAAGTATTAAAGTTTCAAAACGATTCATGCACGGGTTTTTATTCAGCGATTTTTTAAAGTCGAGATTTGGTTGAAAGGCGTGTAAAATCGTGTATTCTTTTTGTTCGGCACGCATTAAAAATATGCAAATGTTGCATGAAAAATTTTTAATTTACATCAATAAACGCACAATGAAATTGTGAAAATTTTTGTACAAGTCCCATCACCATAGCTTTATTAGTTTCGTTGTTATAGTCATCGTCACATTCTCTGCGTAATAATTTAATAATACGCCTAAAGATCCGAGCTGGCAATGTTGTTTACTTTTGTTCAATGTGGTTGACTGGAAGAGTCCATTTCGCGAGCAAGGGGAAGTGGAACAGTTCATTTCACGTACACACCCTTGGCATTGTCAGTCTGTTGTTTATATAGTAGAGTGAACACATATTCTCCTTTTTTAAGCAGTGGTTTATTATAAGTGAGTAATTGTTTTTCAGCCAATATTAGTTAAATAAAAAGGAAAAAAGTGGTCGTAAAAACACAGGTGTATTTTTAAATATCTTTCTCATTATATTGTAAAGTAGCGTCAAAGCTGGCGATTGTGATAAACATCGTTCATTTCATTAACCCGGGAGAACACGCGCAGTAGAAACTCCGGCCATAGAACGCACCTGAGCGCTGCGCTCAGTTCGTCTGAAAACCATTTATTTTAGCATAAAAGCCTAAAACACGAGTTTTATTCTAAAATTGATTAATAACAAGCAGGAAAAAATAAGTTTAGTCAAAATTGTAACAACATGTTTTTAATTGTGTCCAACAATAAACGAAATAAATTGGGCCACATTAAAATGTATGATAAAAATTTGATTCATTAGTGATTGTAAAATTTAAAATGTAATATTTGAAATACATATGAACCTAATGAATGTATAGTTCTTACTTGTCAAAATTAGTCTTCATAGTATTCTTGTGGGTGTTCATTGTCATTACGGCAGCCGGTGCAAGTAGTCACTGTATGTTCGCCACAAATTGCCGCACCACATGATGCACAACGGACTTTTGTTTTCCTGTTCTTTAATCGAGGGCAATATTGACACTTTTCACGTTGAACTTGTTCATTCCTAACTTCACGAGGTGGCTCCTGAATACCTAATTCCATCTTTATGAGAGATTTTAGGTCTGGGCGCAATGCTGGATTTTCCATTCTTGTTCTAAGTTGGTTTTTCACTAGATCCTGCACAAGTTGTTTTATAAAAGATCTTCTAGAAACAACAGAATTTGTATTCATGTGATAAATAATATGACTGTTGATCGTTGCAATGTCCATAAGGGTAAAAAATATCGCTAGAGGCCATCTATTACACACTCTCTTCACTGAATACTGTTTTCTTTTTTGATCCACTATATCCCCGCCTCCTTTTGTTTTGTTGTAATAAGTTATTATTTCAGGTTTATTTTTATCTCCAGAAGAGGGGTCAATTTGGTCATCATGGTGCATGGTTGATAATAGAAGAACATTTCTGTTCTTTTTAGGTACGTAGCTAACTAAAGTGCACCTATCCGCAAAAACAAACAAGCTACTTTTCTCGGGCATTCGTCGTGTTTGTGTAACCATTTCTGGAATTTCCCGGCGATTTTTTCTAATTGTCCCAACAATTGTTGTTCGGTGATTTTGCAGAAGGTCTCTAGCCAGTGTAACTGAGGTAAACCAATTGTCACAGGTTATATTTCTGCCTGTTGAATCAATTGGCTCAATCATTCTCTTAACGACAGCTGATGGGCTATTATCTACAGAATAAGGTCCCTCTGGTGTGTTCCTGCATAAATTTCCATTTTCAAAGTGAAATAAGTTTCAGAATTGATATTGAAAATATCTTTATCCCATATCGGTCTGGTTTACTTGGGATATACTGTCTAAATGGGCACCGCCCAAAAAACCTTGCCAGCATTTCGTCTATAGTACAATTAGTTCCCGGTTTGTATGAGGCCATACATTGTTCTACAAATCCTTGAAACAACTCTCTAATTGGAGCCACTTTATCTGTTTGTCTCCTCTCCAACCTATCTTCAATGTTGTCAAATCGTAAGGCTCGCAACAGAAGCTTGAACCGATTCACTGACATTACCATTCTGAATATCGATGGCGACATCATGGTATTTTGCCACAAATCAAAAAGATCCAAGTGAGAGGACTTTAGTAAACCTGCATAGTATAACAGTCCAAAAAATGACATAAGTTCATCTGAATTAGTGTCTTTACAGTCTCTTTCTCGGGAAAAGTTTGGCCTAATCTTTGCTAAGAGTCGGTTTGTGTGAATAACAATGTCATTGATTACTTCGTCTGGAAAAAATATTTTCCAAGCTTCAATTGGTGTAAAAGCATTCCTTGCATTACCCTTCAACCCTCTCGCCTCAGTCACTACGTTATGTTGTCTGGTTCTAATTCTGTTTTGTTGGAAGCTATGAAGACGCCACTTTGTTATTGCGTCTTTACCTAGCACGTATGGAACTCTCGCATCTGACACAAAAACACTTGTTTCCGGCCTCACCCGCTTCATTTTCGGAGTCAGTTTGATGGTCACTAAACTGCTGTTCATCTTGCTCCTCTATACCTTCATATAGACCGGCTTCTTCACCCAACGGCCTTTCGTCTTCCCCCAATACATCGTCACTGTCACTTAGCCATATTCGAATATTACGTTGAACTCGCTCAATATCCATGGCTTATAGTAAAATCACAACACACAACAAATAATATAAATTAGATATATATACACCTTACAATAACTAATAACAAATAAAACAAATATATTGGGACACAAAAGTAACTGTACTGTCACGACATGCACCTGAGCACTCCGCTCATTTGACATAACTGGTGGTTTTTACTGACTAGAAGGAGGGGTAGGGGGATAAAAGGTTCACTAGACTGACGCCAGATTGTTTCTTGGAAGGTACATTCAGTGCTAAAAGTTTCGGACTAAAAATGTTGAAGTACAGTCAAAAAAAACACTCATTACTGAGCGCGCCGCTCAGGTGCGTGTTCTCACGGATTAAAATTGCTGCAGAGCGTGTTGCATCACATGCAATTGTAGGCCCCCCGCTTATGCGTTCTGTCTGTTCAGTCACTAAACGTATTTCTCCAATAAAACCAAGTTATTTATGACTTACGTTTTATCCGGCTCAATATTCGCCACATTTGGCTGGATAACCGAGGTTGTACTGTATATATTTACAAAAACAAATTCCAACAAGAATATAGAGCAGAAAATGAATTGCTTGGATTTTTAAAGTCTGTACTGAGCAATCAAAATAAACCACTGTAAAGGTCACAAGGTAGAACATTATAGGTGGTGTTCAGATTGTTTGATAACATTATGCTTGCCACAGTTTAAATTTGTACCACAATAAGGTAAATTATGTAAACTGAACTATCTGTAACTTTTTTGTTTTTACATTTTTTCATCCATTTTTGTGAATATTTTGACACTAATAATTTACTGGAATGTATTACATATATTTATCTCTGAAAAGGTGCTTTTAAACCTTTGAAATTATACATCACAGTTACCAAATATTCATAGAAATTTGCAACAAATTTTAAGACAAAAATGCCCAGGTAACCCTACTAGGAATAATTGTATTGAGAATTTCTTACCAGAATCAGAGCACTTTCAATTTTCCAAAGTAATAGTGTAATGATGTACAGTTCCGGACAAGAATGTAGTTATGACTGTTTTCTATATAACTAAGTAATGATGATAATGTTATATATCCGAATCCAGTGGTTTTTGACCGAGTAAAGGTGAAGTCCCCAAAAGTAACATACCCCATAACACACCGACTACAGGAGTTTTTCACATCATTCACTTCACTTGGTAGCCACAGTTCTCTCATTAGCTCTGCTTGTTTACTTACTAATTCTTCTGTAGGACTTGTTTTACTATTTTTACTATCCACTTTAGTTAGGAAATAATCATTATCTTCTAATAAACGTTTTGCAATTACTCTTTTTTTCCTGAGCCTCTTCAGCTTGGCAAGGTGGGCATCTCTTAGGTTTTTCCGTTTGTCTTCATTTTCATCTTGATGCAGAGGTTCTGTTGGACCAAGACCAGATTTAGTCTTAGACAACTTGATGTCTTTCCTAGCCATTGCACAAATCATTGAACCCTCCTGTAATGTACCCCGGCCAAACATTTCCACACTCACCAACACTAGACCGCATGCTCTATCCCAATCAGAAAATTCACAATTCACTGTAGTTTTTGCCTTGGTTATGGTACTCCTCAAAAACTCCAACTGAGAACGATTACGGATGACATACATACATATTTCTGGATGTTCATGTCCAGGATACCAGTCCTGCAGGAGTCTCTGCCAATGACATAGGAAAGGCGAGACAACACCAAGCTTGATGTAGTTGGGACGCTTGTCAGGTGGTAATCTAAACAAAAAATTAATTTTATAATTAGTCTTTCCTTTTCTATTATTTTTTAGCTTAAAGAAAGTTTAACTGATTTAATGTATTTTTCAATCACAAAATAGTTTTCAGAAGAAAAATTGACTCAGATTGTCTATTTTGATATTGCAACATTCAATTGACAAAGCATGTTAGGTAAAGTTAAAGATGTCTTATTTTAATCGGAGAAGTTAAGGCTGAGGAACCCTCTCTATCACTTAATCTGGGGACCAACGGCTTAAAGGCTTCCGAACCACAACCAGTGACTAGGCGGGCGGGCAGCGTTTAAGGACGGGATCGCTCAAACAGTCAACCATCCAAAGAACAGCCATTCTTGATGTTGCTTGATACCGTTATCTTGCTATAATCAGAATCAGAATCAGAAAGCTTTATTCTTAAACATCAAGTTTAGAACAGGCGTCAATTTCAGTACAATGAGTGTCAAAACAAATAAATATAAGTATACAATAATCTGTATAATAAAATTGGTAAATTAGTTGGTTTCGGCAGTTCTTCATTCCCCTGTCTGTTGTCTAATGTTGTCACGATTACTTGCTTGGACCAGGAACTCATCGATTGTGTAGATGGATCCTGCCACGAGCCAGCAACGCAGTTCTTTCTTGAGCTTTTTGTCTTCTACTCTCTTTAATTGAATAGGAAGCGCATTATACAATCTTGCCCCAGCGTACGATGGCTTCTTGGAAAACAGAGCGGTCCTGTGTGCAGGTAGGTTGAAGTCTAGCCCATTTCTTGTTGTCCGGCCATGTTGGTTGTTGCGAACCAAGTTTAGACTAACAGCATGCATAATGACTTCTTGAATGTAGAGAGATGTGATGGTGAGTATATTGTGATTTTTGTATGCTTCTCTGCAGCTATCCCGTGGTGCAATATCAGCCATCAGTCTTAATGCCCGTTTTTGTAGAATCATTACTCTCTGGAGGTTGTTATTAGAAGATGCTCCCCAAAGTATAATTCCATATCGTACTCTGCTTTCAAACAGTGCGTGATAAGCTGTTCTGGTGGCTGCCAGAGTACTTGTAGATTTTATTCTCCTTAGGTCATAATGTCAGAACATTTCGGTCAAGATCACTGGCAATACTGTAGGTGCTAGGGCTTAAGCTTACTATATTAAAGGGTTAAAGTAAATGTTCTTTTTTCACTTTAAGCATTTATGGAGTGCAGTAAAATATTACAAATCAGTAATGCGGTTTTGGAACGCCTCCAGTTAAAACTAGATAAAGGATTACTGGATATTCCAAAATGTTCCATTGACATTTGAAAAAAATTAAATCAAAGCATTTGTACAGTGATCTATTCCTTAAAAATGGCATTTAACAAAAAAACAGAGCATAAAAATAAATGTTGTGTCAAGTTCATTGAGGAGTAGTAAAAGTTTAGAAATGACAGCAAATATATGCTCTACAACTAACAATATTCATCAGAGAGTTGGGGTTGGTAGATTAACATTGTGCAGAACTTGGGTTAAAGTCAGAAATAAAGCTGGTGAAAATGAAAAGTTGTAGTCAAGTTTTCAGCATATGTATACATAGAAGATAGGCAGCTAGACAAGTTCTATGATTTTACATTTGTACTAGGGGACACCCCTGCATGCTTCATGTGCTAACCTTGGCTCTGGCTGCCGTTGATACACCTCGGCCTTCGGCCACGGGATGTGATGTATTAAATTTATTTTCAGTATCTCAACCCCTGTATTTTTTTTTACGTTACTAACTATTTAATAGTATAGATACCCAATGGTATTACTTAGCCTATTTCAAACATGTCCATTTAATTTGTTTAACAGCTGACGATTTAACTCTTAATGCATCAATAGGAAAATGTCAAACATACAAAATAAAACATGCTTGTTTATTTACAAAAAAAAATGTTATTAATTTACTAAAATCAACCCAATGTTATTCTTATAGAAAAAAGGAAATTTTTAGGGGCTGTTTGTACCCGTTAAGAATGGAATTTTAAAAAATCCTTTCTTATTAGGTTTCTTCGATAGTAAAGCTAACTTCCTTTAACATTTCGTGTAAATCTGTTTGGTGGTTTTTGAGATTTTGTGATGAGTGAGTCAGGTGAGTCAGTGGTATTTGGTTTTATTTATATATATATATATATATAATAAAGAATAGACGTATTACACACCGGAAATGAGTGTCTGTGCGTTGTGTCTGCCGCTGTTGACTAAGCTCCAAGCCTGCCTTGGTGTCAGGAGGTAGGATGGGGCCACTGGCAGTCTCTAAGGTGAGTCTTTCTGTCTCCCGCAGACCTCCAGCCCTGGCGCCTCGAAACACAAGTCCCAGCCACATGGGCATACCCCAGCCTGCAGGAAAAATCACATCCCAGCCACTGCCATACCCTGCAAAGGCAGCACATGGGGATGAGCAACGATTAATGCTCATTAAAAGGTAGTTCTTTATTAAATTAAAGGTATGAAATACGTATAAAGAGATTCACAATAATTAGAAAGGCAAATTCTTACAATTTGCAATACAAATAATATATCAATTGTAATAATGACCATATAAATGTTCATATAAATAACTAAGCTGTTTAATTTTTTGATTTCTATTGAGCTTGCCCTAAACTAATATTCAAGTTCAAGTTTCTTTATTATGCCAAGAATACAAAATTGTACATGGGCATTTGTCACTTATATACAATACTAATTGACATTACAATGCTAAAATAACTCAAAATAACTTAATTTCACTAAAACTAAGGAACATGTTTACCTTACCGGTACACTAAAGATAGAAAAAAACTCATTCACATTATATATAGCTGCCTCTACTAGTTTATCTTTCAAAATTCGTTTGAACTTGACCAATTTTTGTTCTTGTTTTAGGTGGTCTGGTAAATTATTAAACAGATATATTCCAGCCTGTTAGAGGTGTCTTTCAGAAAAAGAAGTTTTGTGTTTCGGGATTACCAGATTTAGTTTGTTTCGGAGATTATACTTATGCGAATGGGCGGATGTGGTAAAAAGTTGTGGATTTTTTTTGACAAATAAAAGGGTTTCCAGAATATGGAAGGGAAAGTTAAAATGCCTTTCTGTTTGAAAATTTGTTTGCAAGATTCGGTTTTTTTCAGTCTAAAAATTGCCCTGATGGCTCTTTTTTGGAGCCTGAATAAGTATTCGGTTCTGGTTGATTGAGCACCCCAAACTGGAACACCATACATCAGGTGAGGATAGATGATACCGTAATATACAGTCAGGAGGAGATTTATGTCTGTAAAAAGGGAAAGCCTTCGCAGGATAAAAATGCCAGAGCTGATGGATAGTGACACCCTTTTGATGTGGCTATGGAAGTTAAGGTTCTCATCGATTATAATTCCGAGGAATTTCACACTGTCAGACGATTGAACTTGGGCTTCGTCCAGGAAACAAGAAAAACCTACCCTGTCATGGCTACAGATGGAATATTCCAATAATGTTGTCTTGCTGGAGTTTACTCGAAGACGATTGCCACCGAACCATTCTATTAGGCAGTTAGCTTTTACAAACATGTCTTGCTCAAGCAACTCACTGCAGGGCCCTATCATTGTTAAAGTAGTGTCGTCGGCGAACAGACATATATCAGCATCGTTGACTCCAAGACTGATGTCATTTTATGAACAACAAAAAAAGTAATGGCCCGAGGACTGACCCTTGTGGCACGCCTGTCATGGTCAGCAAGTCGTCTGAAAAACAATACTAAAGTGCATTAGACGAATCGACAAATGGAATTTTTACTGCTTGTCGCCGTCCACACAAGTATGAACGGAACCATTTCAGCGGGTTGCCTCTGATTCCCAACTGTTGGAGCTTACTCAAAAGAAGCTCATGATCGACCAAGTCGAACGCCTTTGTGAGGTCAATAAAAGCACTTGCGGCAAACAACTTCCTATCCAGAGCACAAACTACTTGGTTGGTCAAGTGAAACATAGCGTCAAGAGTGGATTTATTTTTTAGGAAGCCAAACTGCTGCTTAAAAAGCACATCGTGATCTCTCATGAGTCTGGTGTAAACAGCCTTCTCTATGACCTTAGAAAACGTCGAGACGAGAGTTATCGGCCTAAAATTATCGATCTCATCCTTAGACCCCTTTTTATGCAATGGTAGAACGACTGATGATTTGAGCACCTCGGGAAACTGTCCATTCAGGAATAAATGGTTAATTAAGTGGACTAGTGGGTCAACCAAGACCTCGTAACTATCCCTCAACAATTTAGAAGACATACCATCCATTCCTGAAGATGTCTTGACTTTAAGGGATGTGATAATGTTAATAACTTCCTCCCTTGTTACAGGAGTCAGAAAGAAGGAGTTGGTGATAGACGACAAATTAGGTCTTGTAGATGTCAGTGGAGAGGGAAAACCTGAACGAAAACGATCAGCAACACCAGTGAAAAACGAGTTAAACATATTGGCCACTACTTGAGGGTCAGACACTCTTAATTTGTTGCCATCCCGGACGTGATAGTTCTGAAAGTGAGGTTTATGAGACCATGCTGTTATTTCGTTTATTACCTTCCATGCAGCTTTAGATATGTTGCTTGATGAACTTAATTTTCTAGATACTAGAGCAGCCTTTTCCTTCCTGATAAGATCTCTGGACAACAACTTCAACCTTCGATATTCAGTTCTTAAACTGCTGGACCATTCTAAATCCTTGCTGATGTAATACAGGCGTTTAACATCTTCAAGCAAGGATATGAGTTTCGAAGTGAATTTGATCCTTTTTCTACTTTTTACTGATTTAAGTTTAATCTTTTTCAGAGGAAAAGCCAAATCAAAATGAAAATTCAGGGTTTTAATAAAGTTTGCTGCCAATATATCGGTATCCATGGACGAAAATACCCCCTCCCAGGATTCAGACCTGGAAGCTGGATGAAACCTTGAGTACTACTGTTGTTTATCATACGTTTGACCGTGTACCGGGGGGATACTTCTTCGACCAGGTGCGCAGGCTTGACTCTGAGAACTTGCGCATGGTGATCCGACAAAGCAGATATCACAACACTGCACTTGAAACAATCTGGGTGAAAATCAGTGCAGATATTGTCGATTAATGACTTTGACCCTTTAAACTCTCTCGTAAATGAGTGAATGGAAGGGTTTAAACCAAAGCTGGTCATTAAGTTGAGAAATTTATGTTTTTTGAAGTCATCTTTAGTCATATCTACGTTAATATCTCCCGCTACAATTGTCTGGCCCGAGGTTGGCATAATACAGTTCAAACATTCAAATAGGACATCAAAAAAGGAGTCGCAATCGGAAATCGAGGGTCTATAAGTGGCCAAAACAACTACACAGCCCGTTTTAAGCTGTATTTTTATAGCTGAAAATTCTGCAACACCTTCCTGACTAAACTGTGAAACGCTAATTGGCTCACACCTGATACCAGTTCTAACAAAAATGCAAGTACCTCCACGCTCCATTTTGCTCCTACAGAAAGCACTGATGTTATCAAAGCCCGGGATGTGTATAAGATCAAACTCTAAGTCTTTCATGTTGTGTTCAGATACACAAATAATATCTGGATCCTCATCATTCAGAAGAATTTGAAATTCGTTTAATTTATTTTCCAAACCTCTAATGTTTTGGTGTAAAAGGGTGAAACCAGTATATTTATCGTTTGGATCTACTGTTACCGTGCTTTGTTTGGGGGCAGGAGAGTTGCTAAAAAAGGCATCGAAGAGTTGTTGTAGCACATTGAGGCTATACAAGTTTGATTTTCCAAAGAATGAACACTGGCATAAGAAGGATTTTTACTAACCAGTTGCCCAAACTGATTCAGAACGTCATTGGTCTTAAGACTGTTTGTTAAGTTGATGACTGGACTATTTTGAGAAGGCACTTCAATTCGTGAGGTGTTGACAGAGTATGGAACATTAATATTCTTATGAAAGTATAAAGTCTTTTGGCATCGCATTTTGTTGGGTTTATTAGATAACCATTTTTGTTCCGAGACTTGCTGACTCTGGAAAGGATAGGTTTTATAAGGGAACAACTGACCAATTAACATGTCAGTGATGATTCGTTTACCAACTTTGTTAATGTGAAGTCCGTGGTTGGTAAAATGGCGTCTTAAAAGTTGGGATATAGACACAACATTTGAATGCTTATGCTTAGAACACACTTTACCAAGCTCACGGTTCACCACCTCAATGTTCTTGTGAAGGTAATATTTATCGGCCCAATAAGGCACGCCTACAACTAGTATATGAGCATTTGTGTAAGTGCCTAAGAAATTGTCTACTTGTTTAGCAATATGACTATTGTTGCCGCTATCAAGTACATCGTTTGTCCCTGCCATAATTATGAGAGAATCCTGTTGACCAACGTCCCCCAACACTCCGCCAGCCGCTTCTAGAATGTGACACATTTTCCCATTGGGCATGACCTGAGAAAAAACATCAAGCTTAGATTCAGACTTGTCTATCAGCAAAGCAGCAAGTGATCGCCCCTGGCTATCACTAAAAAGTATAACCCGTCTTTTATAGATGACACTACTGTTTGGCGAACCGTCTGACTGAGCGTTGTAGGAGTTAGTCTCACAACTACTAACAGGTTTATTAGATTTACATGTGGTAAGTTTTTTAGCTACATGGGTAGGATTATGTTTGACATTTTTTACCCCTGCACTGTCAAGATCATTTTTGTTTAGTTTAGGCATCTTGCTAGGGCTACTTATTGCATTCTGTTCCTTAACGGAACTACTGTCAACAGACAACACCTCAAACCTATTACCACAAACTAATTTATAATCTGAGTTTTTGTCAATAGTTTTAATTGACTGTGTTCTTTTTCTTTTCATTTTATTAACAGTTTTCCATTGTCTTTTAGTTGGACCTTTTCAACATTACAGGTGATACAGTGGTTTTTGTCAAGGGCAAATTTTCCAAAACTAGATTATCAGGTATGAAACTTACTGACTGGTTGTTATCATACCAGTTTCTAAATGGTGTCGGTACTAAAGCTAGACAATAGTGGTTCAAAATGTACGTTACGTTAACAACTATTAATATAATCAATTAATAAGCTTTTGACTCAAATACTAATAAGCAGCACTAACTGTTCACTAACACGAAGGACCCCTTGGAGCTACCATTTCACTATGGATGACAAAGTAAAACACAGAGTGGAAGACTGATTAAAAAAGTGATGAGAGAATTCTTTAAGTAGGGAGTAAAAAGTGATGAGAGAATTCTTTACCTAGGGAGTAAAAAGTGATGAGAGAATTCTTTAAGTAGGGAGTAAAAAGTGATGAGATAATTCTTTCCCTAGGGAGTAAAAAGTGATGAGAGAATTCTTTCCCTAGGGAGTAAAAAGTTGTTCTACAGATTACAAAATTTTTATCTACAAAGCGATTATATGAAAATATACTTTAACACCTATACTAGACCCATTATTACATATATTTATACATATTTTTTATTAAGAAAAATCAGTTAACTTTTTTTTCTGAATAACCCTTATAGGATACAAAAAATACGGATAAAGAGAGGGGTTTGCATTTAAACAAATTACCTTTACTTAGTTTTAATACAATGATTTAAGTTACATTATATGATTAAAAATTAGTACAATAGGTAGAGAAACACATGTATACAGACTGTGGTTATCCGAAGTTCAGAGTTGTCTGAAGAACAATATTAAAACTTTTTGTTTGTAAACTAATTGTTAATGTTATAGATTCATTTTTAAACGAAGAGTTAATCAATTAAAATTGTTTCATACTTTACTACAGTGTGAAAGGCATGCTATCTGCCTTGCTTAATGTAAGTGAATGAAGAATACTTCAAGACAACTATGACAGTAGGAGCTCTGTCACTGCACCAACAGCCAGACTGCCTTGTCACTGTTGTCCATGGAAGATTTTACCGCGTATGCACCTTAGCTTCAACTGACATCACGAAGAACTTTCCTTCCATTATTTTCTTAGCTTTAACATTTTAAAACCAAGTTTCACTAATTATTCATTCTGAACAGAATTCACTTATGATTCTTATATTGACAAATGTTAATAAAAACTAGTGACGAGACAAGTCGAGTACTAAGTACTCGCTGGACTCGAGTCAAGCAAGTACTCGAGTCATTTCACACCAGACTCGAGTCAGAATGAATAGACTTGGGCGGGCAAGGTACAGACAAACGTAGGTACATATATGTTTGGTCATTGCGGACTCAGACTTGAATATGAGACCAAGTCAAACCAAGCTGTGTGATTGGCTTAAGTTTTGTAGGTCAGGCAATCAGCAATCATGTCTTGTACTCGGCACACTCTTGAAATCTCTGAGTTTTTTTGTCCCTTCCCGAAAAACAGGTGCGAATTTCCTCTAATTCTACCTCCCCCACCCCCCGACTAAAATTTTTTATTTGCTTAAGTTTTCATTAAGTACTCAACATTAGATGTACTGTAACATCTAAAGTGGTTTGTTGTATAAATGTTTAAATGGTTAGTACCATAAAAAATAGATGAATTAAATTAACGATCTAGAATTCGTACATACATTTCCTCAATTCAACAGTTTTTAAAACAAAGATCATTATTATCATATTGTAAATCTAAAATGAAGTAAAGTGTCATATTAGTATAATTTATATATAGATTACCACACAATTACATACTAAATTAACATCATACGTGGAATCGTTTAATAGTTTTAATAAAGTTAATAAATTTAATTAAGTAAGGTTAGGTCTGTACTGTACTCGCACTAGATTTTTAGCTGTGGACTCGGTTTCAAGAATTATTTCAGAAACAGAACAAGTGTTCCAAGACTCGATCTCGTCAATTTGTACTTGGACTCAAATCTCTTTTACAGAACTAGAAATAGCATTTCTGGAGTCCAGACTTGGACTCGAACAGCGTAACACTCCCCACCCATGTGAATACCAAGAACTTTGTACTCGAGACCAGTACTCAAGTACAATTGACTCTTGTACTCGATTCTTCTTATCACTAATAAAAATGTAAAATGATAAAAATTTTGTCAATTTGTTTTGATCAGGCCTAAATAGGTTAATTAAATATTTGTACATTTTATCAACTAATTATGTTAAATGTTTTGTTTTCTTATTTATCTTAGTCTATATTTATAAAAGAGGATGTTTGTATGTATATATATATATGTTTGAAGTTTATGCGCTGCCAAACCATCCAACCGATCGCAATGAAACTTTAGGATGTTGTCCTGTATACTCCCGAGATGGTTTCTGTGAAGTTTGATGCAGATCCGTCCACAGGGTCCCGCCCCACGGGCTCCTAAAGATCCCATGTTATTCAAATGGAGAATCCGAATTGTTTACAAAAAACATATGACTGTGTTGTTTAATGTAGTCTATAATTGTTTTTATTGCTTTATTTTGGTATGTCAATGAAAAATGAAAGGCGAGACAACGTCCGCCTAGTTCAGCTAGTTATGTATATACCATAATATTTGCTTAGGTAAGGAATTTATTACAGTGTCAGTCTAAAAATAGTATACGCTGATCCACTTTACAGGTGCTAGTGGATGTAGTGATCTGATTATCTGTTTTTAAGTCTCTAAACCAACCGGAAGCAAGATTTAAATGGCGAACAATCTTATCCAAAATGGGGTTAGTGCCATAAATCTAAGATTATCATGTCCTTAGTATATCTACTAAATCAGGTTAAATGTTTTACTAAACCAACCCAAGAAAATGTTTTGGCTGAACACTCTAATACTAAGCTTGCTTACACAAATATTACACATTCTTAGTTTGTGACTAAAATGAAATCACCTTGTGATGGATAAGCCTATCATTTAAGTTTCTGTAAGGTTGAAAAATATTATTGTTTCCTTTTGTATTTAGAATATGTAGAAACCTTTAGTAGCCTATACTTAACCTTCCATATTCGATTTATGTAATACAGTAAATTTAAGGGCTTTTGACACTTTTCACTTACATAAAGTGTAATGATAATAGCCATTAATCCCTTACATTCGGTTTGATTTATTTAAATTTGTAAAAAAACATTTAGATTAGATATACCAGGTTGTGGTTCTGTCAACAAGCCCACCTCACCTAGACTCTGTGCCCTGAGTCTAACAACAGTGTCACAAGAGACCAGCCCCCCTTATGAAGGACAGGGTCTCCCTAGGTGTAGCCCTTCTGCTATCCTCTAGTACAAGAACCCAGAGTCTTGTACCTAAAAGATGAAAGAGCTCCACAATGACACAAGATGTGTATGGAGCTCTCCTCACCCTCCTCACAGAGCCTACATGTGGAGTCTTATGTTAGTCCCATAATCATCATACGTCTATGAAGGAGATTATGTCCCGTCAGCAGCCCTGTAACAGCTCTTACCTTGGCAGGGTCACACCTCAACAAAGCTCGGCTGTAATAATCCGGTCCTTGAATAAGTGCATGAGACTGCCTGAGCCCGGTCTCAGTCCTCTATCTACTAACGTGTTCTTCAAAGGTCTAACGATCAATTCTACTCCTTACCGTTTGGAAAGAGATGCCAAGGGCCAGCTCCGGTCCCAGAAGGGAGCTCTTTGCCCCCCTCCTAGCCAGAGCATCAGCCCTTTCATTACCATCAATGGCAGCATGTCCAGGGACCTATATGAGTCTCACCTACTTACGCTGACAAAGGGTCACTAGGATCCCCTGGCACTCCCATTACCAACTTAGAGCTGGTACCATGATCGCCTTTATCGCCGCCTGACATCCCAGCAGATGGAAAGAACTCCTCTGAAGCCATAAAATAAGTACATTTCTAGCACATAAGCTAAGTACATTTCTTCCTGTGCGGTAGTCATGATTGCCATCACCTCTGCTTGGAAGACGGTAGCATGGGCTCCGAGAGGTACAGACAGAACTTGCCGTACGCCCCTCCCGTATACCCCAGCGCCTGCATTTCCTCTAAGTGAGCCATCCATAAACAAGACGCTTCCTTAGACATATACAGGCTCGGTGCTCCCCAATCACTCATCTCTGCTTGGAAGGAAAGCCCTAACCTGTCTGTCAAATTACTTAGGTATCATTGAGTCTATCCCAACTGCAAGCAACAGGTCCAGAGCAATGTTTTTTGATATTATTTCACCATGGAGTCCCGTTGGCCAGACAGCCAGCCACCAAATGTCCTTATTATAAAGGCTGCTTTACAAGCTTCCCCCTTTAAAAACAGGTCCATTGGCTGTAGTCCAGTGAGGGCCTACATCGCCGCCAATGGGGTTGTTCTGATTGCGCCTGAAATTCCCAGACACACCGTTCTCTGGCATCTATTTAGTTAAAATTCATTTTGTAGCCCCTGAACTGTTGTAAATAGACTAAAATAGGTTTACTTTACCTTCACGTCAAACAGTTCACAGTGTGTGAGGTGAGAATACCAACTACATGTTTCGCCGTGAATACGGCATCTTCAGGTCGAAGAACATAAAAAATAAATAAGTCTGCTTCCGATCACGCCATGGACCGTGAAATGTGTGTGGTAGGCCTACCAAAAGTTTTAATGTTCGATGTTTTTTGTGTAAACTGTGTTTCTTAGTTAATTTGTGACGCATCCCACTGGGACTTATTTATTTTTTATGTTCTTCGACCTGAAGAAGCCGTATTCACGGCGAAACATGTAGTTGGTATTCTCACCTCACACACTATGAACTGTTTGACGTGAAGGTAAAGTAAACCTATTTTAGTCTATCTATTTAGTGTCAGCCTTGTACTGTTTGTGCCATGGCTGACCACCAGAAAACTGTAGCATAACATAAGGAGGGCCGAAGCACACTTGTATATAGCCAATACACCATCATTGTCACATGTCATCCCAATGGCTCTCTGACACGCCCAGAAAGCCATTCTGATCTTCCTAGCTTTGTTCTGTAGGTGCTTGAGCCAGTTCAGTTTAGCGTCCAGAGTGACTGAACCTGAAGCTCTTGGTACTGTGCTTAAAACACTTAACTTACGCTTATAAAAAAAACATATAATTAACCCTTATAAAATATGATCCACAATAATTAACTTGTGAAATGTTTTAAACAACAAGAGTTACCTTGTGACCATATAATGTTATGCTTACTTTTAACAACAAAATATAGCAATATTAACTGTAATAGTATCAGTAAAATAATCATAACATGTTTATATGTTGGATGAGAATAAGAAAAATATGTAAATACGTAATAAAAGTAAATGAATGGTTTACTTATAGAAATATAAAGGTTAAAATTGCGATATGATAAGACTAGTAAATAAAATCTTACCTGATTTATCTCCAGGATTCTGTACCAAGAGTAGGGGAAGGTGGCTGATGTTACGAGAGCCCAGCCATTCGGGAGTGGCCAGTCCTGGTACAAGTGCCCGTGACCTAAGCCTGTTGAGGTCTGCTACGGCCATCTTGCTATGTGTTACTCGGTCTCTCACTTGTTCCTCCCATAAGGCACTGCAGTAGCTTATGTTGTCGGCTAAAGTTGCTTGGTGACTCCTTTCTATAAAAAAAGTCAAGTATAAACGGGTGGGTGTGTTTTACCGATTAAGATTAGGCATTTTGTTTTTCCCTGTACTTTAACTTATAACGCATTTTCTATGTACAGAACATAATTCAGCACAAGTTTCTGAGAGTTGCAGTTTTTGTTTTTCAAAATAACAGAATATACTTCACAGTTGATCAGAGAGTTGATTGAAGCATTTATTCTAAACCCTAATTGAAAGCACACATAGCAGCCGCATGACCTTCTCTGATCAATAGCAAGAAACGTAATGGACACATCTAAACGGCGCCACCTAGATCATTTTTATACCTTAACCAACCTATTATGTAACCACTAACCAGATAGCAAATCAACTTACTTTCATTGTAAAATCTATTTACTTAATGACACTTATTATTTTAATAGGTTTCTTCAGTCAGAAAAGTTGTTTTTAAAAGCCATAGTCTGAATTAATTATGTCATGAGTGGTTAACCAAAAATGAGTTTTGTTTTTGCTCTTATATGGGAAAGAGAAATTATTTAGTTTTTGCTGTGGATTGTAAGAATATAACTAGGAATATATTACTTTGTTTTGTTATGTTATTTAGTTTTATGTAGAATAGTACAATAAGAAGTGAATGGTCTTGTTCAGAGTGATGTGTGATACGTGAGTCATGTGTAGCGGGTTGTAGGTGCTGCGGTGCCGTCCAGTCCAGATATCACTGATAAGATCATAACTCTGACTGAATAACCAATCCATTGTAGTATTTTGTTTGTGCTAGCCATCACTACCTGATAAGATGGCTAGTAATTATGCAGTGGCCCTGCTAAGTGAGAACTCACTTATCAGCAGGATCCAGAAATTACATATTTTATACATTACATTTAGAAATAAAAAAAAAAAACAGTATGATATTAAAGAATATACAGTAATGAAAACAATACATATCAGTGTGTATAGTAGTGGCAGATGGTGGGTATTAAAACTTAACTAGTTAACAATAGAAGTGGCATTAATAAATCTTAAGAACTATTGTACATTTGGATGTGTAAAGAGTATCAAATCTTACTCTATGGCAACGACAGCTGATGCCCCCCCTCCGCAGCGACCACAGCTGTTAAGCAAGCCTGTCACCACGGGAGCGGGAGCAGCCAGCAGCAGCGTCACGTTGTTTACTACATAACCAATACAACAGACTCAAAGATTAAAAATCAAGAATCCTAAAAAGAAATCACAAGAGATATTATTCGTTTGCATTATTTTCAATTGCCTTTGCCCATTTGTGTTATATGTGTTCAGTGTTTGTGTGTTACCACCATATAACTGTAAAAATTGTGAAAATATTTTTGGAATGAAAATATTTCTATTTCTATTTTCTATTTCTATTATGTAAACAAATAATTTGACATAATATGGAATTTATTATGTCAATTTACAAGTTTATGTTAAACAAGAAAGATCTAAAATCCAGGTAGCAGTGGGCCGAGTAAAAAGTAAATCAAGAATCCAAGTAGACATGTAAGATCGAGGTTTCAGTTAGCCCAGTTTATATCAAAAGTTGTCCCGGATCACATAACACAGAAAAATGTATGTATAGTCAATCCCCTTGTAGTGCTGAAAAGGGACAAAATATTTTGAGTTATTAAGGCCTCCTGATGTCTTTTACGTACCAAAGTCAGTATTTCTTCAAAATATGCTGATATCCATATAGTATAGTAACGCCCATTTTTTACATTATATGATCTCACAACGTATCAACACTTTTAAAATTCAATAAGACAATAAGTTGTTTACATAGTAAAATAATCAAAATATACAGAATTATAATATTGAATTTCAATAGTCTTTGACTTGGTCTTCTCCTGAACATTGTTATATGTAGGCGATTTTACACTAGTCAGTTTGTCTGCCGTCTCTGTTAACATTGTTATTTTGTCAATTACATTACTACATTTATTTTGTTTACATAATCCGCTCACTAACAAAAATCTCGAAACCGACCTCTATGTACTGCTTTCCTGTTGAGCAAATCAATTTCTCGCCCAATACCAGCTGGGCCATAGTGTGGAACAGTTTTAATGGACGAATTAAGTTCCTTGTTAATGATCCGTCAATACCTGTAGATGGGATGAACCTCCCTCGTAGGGTATGGACATTGTTGTATTGGTTTTATACTGGAGTGAGCAGATGTAACTATTGGAAATACAACTGGGGATTGACAGAAGATCAGCCATGTGATTGCAGGGAGTCTATCCTAACAATGGATTACATAGTTTCAGAGTGCCCCTTGCACTGTTTTAAAGAAGGATCAGATAGCATAAATAGAATTAGTGAGGCAGGTCTTAAATGGTTTTATGGATTGGAATTAGCTCTGTGACAGGAGATTACTTTACAATTTTTATTTTTATTAATATCTAGTGACTTTTGGAGTTTTTTCAAGTATATAACACAGCTTTCATATAATTTTAATGATTCATATAATTCATATGATGTACCAATTAAGTTGTTCCTAAAAATAATCTTCTTTGTTTTATATATTAACATTAATACATCATGTCAACCTTTTATTTTATTGATTTAACTTATTTTTGATCTTAGAAACTAAACACGTTCGATCCAGGGTCATGACCACTGTATGAACAGACGGCATTATTAGCCGATAAATACTATTTAGATGAAAGAATAACACAACTTAAAACAAAAACAAAATTTTCTTGGCTTCATTGAGCTTCTGGAAGATGCCTTGGGTTTAGTCAAAAATGATTATTCGGAATTACCACTTGTCGTCTGTGGCGGCCTCAATGTAGATAATCTTCAAGAAACATGGGATAAGGAATGTTTATACGATGTGCTTCAATCAAGTAATCTTACCGTCTCATTTAAAAAATGTACTAGAGTAAATGAAAATACAAATAGGTCCAGCCAGCTAGACTACCTTATTACAGACTGACAGAATAACTCTTATAGTATAGAAATATTGCCCCCTCTGCTCTCAGATCACAGCATAATATTTTTCAAATTAAATATAAGTTGTCCTAAAATAAAGAAAAAGATAGAGAAAAGGAAATTCAATAAGTCTAACCTAGCTCTGTTTGAATACCTACTGTCTAAACAGGAATGGCAGGAGTACAATGTAAATAGTAATGTTGATGACACTTTCAATGACTTTTATTCAACTTTCTTACATGTATTTGAAGTCTGCTTCCCTAAAGCAATTTGTAGTATTAATAATGTCACATGTTAAATGGATGACCCAAGAAATTATTGATTTCCAAGAGGAACTAAAAGAATTATACTGACATATAAGAAACCCACATAATAATAATGCTAAGTTGGAGTATTCTAGAGCAAAAAGACAGTATTCCACCCTGCTCAGTAATACTAAAAAACATTATTATAGATGTAAAATTGATAGTGCTAAAAATATTAGTAAGGAGTCATGGAACATTGTCAGAACCTTAACATGTGACGGAAATGTAAATAGTTGTAATATATCTGTAAATATCAATGACGAGCTCATTACACAACCATGTAATGTTGCAAATAGTTTTAACAATTATTTTGTATCTGAAATTTTAAAATTGACCGAATCAGAACCTACAGTTAGACCAAAGATAGACATGAGACTAAGTCACAGTGCTCGTGCAGACTGCTTCAAGCTTTGGCCTACAAGCGAGAAGGAGGTCATGGAAACAATTATTAAGGTTAGTTCTAAGAACAGTGCTGGTATTGATGATGTTCCATGTAGCATATTAAGGGTTTGTAAAGAAATAGTAGCTAAATCTCTGACTGTCATAATTAACAAGTCGTTTGAGCAGGGATGTTTTCCAAGCAGATTGAAAACATCAAAAGTAGTACCGGTACACAAAGGAAAAGAAAAAAAACCTAGTCAAAAATTTCAGGCCTGTAGCTGTACAGAGTGTATTCTCCAAAATAATAGAGATCATATTCTTAAAAAGATTAATACCTTATTTAGATTGTAAAAAGATATTAAACAACAATCAGTATGGTTTTAGAAAAGGTAGCTCCACAACTGATGCAGTATTCGACCTTTTGATAAATCTGTATGATAATCTTGATACAGTGGGTGAGCAGTTGTGTATCTTTTATGATATGACCAAAGCTTTTGATCTTCTATCTCATGCTGTACTCAAGGAGAAACTAGTTGCTATGGGAATTTTAGATAAGCCACTGGAATGTATATCCACTTATCTCAAGGACAGATATCAGGTGGTAAATGTTCATCATTCAAGTCATTATGGTTTGACTCGGAACGACCGTTCATTAGTCTCACCTCCTATCAACACAGGTGTACCCCAGGGTTCCAACTTGGGACCAGTGCTATTTTTGCTCTATGTGAATGATTTGCCCGAACTAATATCTAAGGGGAAAATCTGGATGTTCACGGATGATGTCAGCCACCTAATTCACAGTACAGACAGACATAAATTAAGAGATGAAGCTCAAACAGGCTTAAATGAGGTGAGCGATTGGTGCAGTAAGAACAAGCTACTCTTAATCAAGGGTAAAACTAAAGCTTTGCAATTCTACAACCGTAAACAGCCTGACAGTGCTCCGCTACTCCGCCTTGTTGGAACAAGTATTTCCGTAGACTCCTCTGTAAAATATCTAGGCCTAACCATTAGCGAAGATTCAAGATGGCAGCAAAACATTGAAAGCACATCAGTAAGACTTACGGCCGTTTGTTACATGGTACGTAGATTACAATCTGTTGTAGATAAGGAAGTTCTTATGAAAGTTTACTTCGGATGTTTCCATAGCATCATGAGTTACGGCATAATTTTCTGGGGAAGCAGTCCTATGGCCCAGCATATACCCCTACTACAGAAGCGTATCATAAGAACAATTAGTAAAGAAGCATATTTAGCCCACTGCAAACCATTGTTTATAGAATTAAAGGTGCTAACAATGACGTCGTTAATTGTCCTTGAGTCAGCAGTGATGGCAAAGAAGAAACCTGAAATATTTATAAAAAATGAGGAGGTTCACAAATATTTCACAAGGCAGAAGAGCAAGATCCATGTGACACAAGTAACATCTAGCTTAGCGCAAAATGGCCCCAGACATATGTTTGGACAAATATATAACAAAGTACCACTAGAAATCAGAAACACTGAAGACATTGACAAATTCAAGAACAACCTCAAGGAGTATCTTGTGAAGAGGCCTTTTTAATCAATTGAAGAGTACTTAAACCAAAAATAATAGACCAAACAACCCTGATGACCATGGCACAGAAGTGCTACCTACCAATGGGATATAAAAAAAATAAATAAATTAATTAATTAATTTTATACATATATCCTACAGTATACCAAATATATAAATAATAATAAATAAACTATTATAATAATAAGAAATAAATGTAAGTGTGAATTTAAATTATTACAAAATAACAAACATTATTGTCAAATGATAATTTATTTATGTGTGGTGTGGAGAGGAATAGTGGATTCTTAGACACGAGACGCCAACATAATTGTGTGCGTCAAATGATATATAAATATATTATTATTTTCAAATGATAATATATTCAACAGCTGATTTATTTGTGGTGTGGAGAGGAAGAGTAGATTCTTAAGATGAAACGCCAACACAACTATGTGTGTATTTTAAGTGAATAACCTGTGAAGCCTGGTTACTGACTGAGTTCGACTGTTCCTCAGAAAGGACTGTTTATTAATAGGCCAATAGCCAGGGCAACTATTGGACCTACAGCTTTATGTAGAATCTGAACCACGTAGTGTTGGTCTAATTTTAAGCTAATTGACAAGCCTGATCCTCAGTTCTCCTCCCTACACAACATCCGCACCCTGATTACCACCCATCATAGACACTTCAGACTTCTCTTGTAGTGTCTGTGTTCATGGTGACGATTGAGCAGACGCCATGTCAGTATTAACCCTGGAATGGTAATGCTTCGTCTCTCAGACTATGCTCCCTATAAAAACCATTTTTGTAGGGGGTGGGGATGGTTAACAGGGATGCCGATTGTTATATCTTTCCCTCCCTGATGAAGGTCAATGATGAGGGGGTTATCTAGTCCCTTCCATCCTTCACTTCGGTTTAGTAACCTGCCAGTTGTCTGTAAGACTACGTGTTGCCGTTAACTGGACTTTTTTACACTGAATGTTGACATTTGTTTCACAGTTTTTCTTGTATATATTTATAGATTTTTTCTTAGAATAACTGTACATATATTTATCATGGATGACTTTTTAAATATTAGTTTTGAAATAAATGAAGTTTTATCGCAACTAGACAGAAACGATAGTTTCTGAGCGATAGTTGTAATGATGATAATGATCTGGTTGGTGGTGGAGTTGTGTAATCACATATGTAATCTATGTCCATAATGCAATCTCAAAAAAAACAAGAAACCTACGTCAATCAGAGCATTTGTGAAAGACGTGTAGAACTAACAAGGCCTACTCTTCAGATTCTACAACGACAAACTCTACCTAATCTGTCTAGAAATCTCAAGTGACATATAGAAGCTTGACCTCAGTGACCTTCAATACCCACTGCTCAAAACATCCCCAGAATGCATGGAAAAAAGGATAATTTGTGCTATTTGCCCAGCAAAAAAATAAGGGTGACCCGTTTCTAGTATGGTGTCTGTGCTAATAACATTTGCCTGGAGTATCAAGGAGAAGTGTGTGAAGAATGTGTAAAAAAAGATCAACAATTCCCAAAAGTGATAAAAACATATAAAGAATTATATTTCTAAGTTTTCGTGTATATATAAAAAAATCATTATGATTTATTTACTTTTTTTAATTTTTTCCCAAGTGTAGTCTCAAAGACTACACGTTACCATTAACGTTTGGTGTAGGGGCGTTACCAATCCAGGGTTGAGGACCGAGCACAGTTGGGTTACAGCACTGCGCCACAATTACTGACAGTAACTGTGGGAGGAGCAGTGAAGAGGAAGAGGGCGATCAGTTCTGGAAGCAATGTTTTTTTTTTTTTTTTGGTTTGACCATGGAAATATCATGAAACTTTGTTTAAAAGTATAAGGAATTATTTTTGTACATAAATTTCTCTTTGAAGATATTTCTGTAATTTGTGTGAAATTACTAATAAATATGGTTCTTTTGCATGTGATCTTCAAATGATGGAAAACTTACAATTTAAATACTAAAATATATGTGAAATAAAATTATCAATGAACACTTGGTTGCAATTAACATTCTACTATCAAATATTTTAGAAGGTCTAAATTAAAAAAATAATTAAATTAATATTTTCCAGCACAAAATCTTTAAACAATTTTACTGAAAGGATCAACATTCAACAAGTTTTGTTTAAGAACATTAATTTTTTAAAGTAAAATCAACAAGAGATCATACAAAATTGAAAACCTACAATCATTAAAAAACTTATCGTTCCTTGATGCATCTGTCATCCAAAAATAACTTGATGAATGACAGATGTTGTATGACCTTGTGTTAAATGTCTGGTAGTCATGGTGTTACAGTTTCTAACTATTAATATTTTTATAACTATTATAATTAAAACATAAGAGATGACATATACAGAATTTTTAGACCTTATGAACTGTACAAATTAAACTTAGGCACAATTACATTTGAACAAACATTTTAGAATAATGGCTGTATATACTAATAAAATGCTTTTACAAAGTAGAAAAAAGTAATGAAAAGTAACTATAATTATTAACAATGCTTACTTTCAGAGTTAACAGCCTTTGTTCTGATGGTAGGCATGGTCAGCCGTGGATCCATGACAGTTGTAGCAACAATCCTTCTTGGCGGCAACTCCCCTGCTGAGTTAACATTCTGTAGGAATCGCCAAAATTCACTCTGATCATTTAGACATTTCAAAGAAATCTCTTCTTTGTAAAAGTCCTGCACCCACTCAGATCTAAATTGTCCACCATCATCATTATCTGTGTCCATCATATTTTCTTCATTCTTGATAAACAAATCGATGTCAATAAATTTTAATGCTTCAGTTAAAACAACTTGAGACAGGGGTCCAGTTAGGCGGAATCTGTTAAGTGTGTCTTTGAGTAAAACCATAGTCTCCTTACCATTGGAATATTTTGGTAACCTACCAACGTTTTTGTTTTCTAGTTTAATGTTTTCCACAGATTTGTTAGATTCCTTATCTTTTTGTTGTTTTGTGTTAGAACCTTTGGCATCTTTTTCAACTACATAATGTTTATTGTCATGTGGATCAATGTCCATTTCTGTACTTTCCTCCAACTTAAATTGAAAAAGCAAGATCAGCTCTTGTAGAAGTTCATCGTAGAAAGCAGGATGAGACCAGATCCAGAGCGTTCTTGTAGAATTGACTGTCTCAGGTCGCCACATAAAAGACACTCGACCAATTGCATAACAGGGCGAGGCTCCTTTTTTGAACACCATAACACTCCCTTCCCTGGTACCACTCAGTGTAGATTTGGCAGCAAACGTTAAACCACATTCAGGATTTGTCAATTGTCCCAAGTACTGAAGAATGTTTACCTCTTCCCCATGAAGTTCGATACAGTTCAGGTATGAAACATCCTGCAAAATAGACTTTTATCAAATTATGTATCATTAAAATAAATTTTAAAACTCATAATTAAAAAAGTAAAAGTTCTAGAACAAGTGAAAAGTAAACATGTTTAACATGTAAGGACTGCGGCAAATACTAACCTCATCACCACCTCATCATAAAATAGTGATATTTTACAATTTGGTAAGAATGCTGATTTTTTAGCCGCAAGGAGTAATAAAAATTAGATCAATAGCTATTAGAAAATATGTTTGTTGATAAGAAAACTCGATAAATGTTATAAGTAAACTAAAGTCACGAGGTTGGCCAGCCCTAAATAATTCCTTTCTTGAAGGGTTATAAGGGGTCTTGAACGCAGTTACCTCTCATGCACAATGTTTGAACGTATCAAAATAATTAATCAGACAACAACAAATCACTCAATACCCTATAAACCACAATCTTAAAAATTTTTATAAGCCAAAAGATCTTTTATACTCTGTGGACACATCCTTAAACCTTCCACCTACCAAGGAACAACTAAATCTCATTCAGTTTCTCTTCAGATTGAAGAAGGTGAGAGTGTCAATTAAAACTTGTGTTCTTTTATATGTGTCAATTAAAACACATATTTAAGTGTTTCTATTAGAAGAATAAAAAGTGATAGTGCACACGGTTTCCAATATGGTTAGACAACAAATAGACTACAAACTACTGAAAATAGGCAGTTGTTTTATATATTTATCTTTGTCACCGGTAATCAAGATATCGGTGAATACGGGTTGTGAATGAGTTTGATGAATGTAGATGAACGAGTACAGTCTTTGTGAGTAACTAAGGTTGACTTATTATCCCTATTACTAATAACTCATTAGTTAGGACAAGTAAAAGATTTAAAAGCTTATAGTGGAATACAAAATAGTTAGTATTAGTATGATTTTGAGCCAAATGATCAGTCTGATACTAAGTTATCTGTTCTGCACAAAATCTGAATACCTAACACCACCTAACACATATACCGTAGACTTCTTTAGTGTATGTGGCATAGTTAAGTATAGTCGGCGAGTCACGAGAAGTCCTCTGAACTTCATGCCTTTGTGATATTGAAGGCACCAATTTTCATTGAAACAGCACAAGTTATGTAGTGTACTTCTCGTAATTACTAATTATATGTATACTTCATGACTTGTGCTGTTTCAATGGAAATCAGTGCTTCAATATCACAGAGGAATAAAGTTCAGATGACTCCTCGTGACTCGCCGACTAAATTCTGCTAGATTTTGCACTGGTGGTTGCTATAAAATTATTTCATTTTAAGTGGTCAGCGACATTTCAAAAAGTAGGGGCTGAGACACTAAATACTGTATAGTAAATAGCAGAAAAGGCATGGAAGAAGTACCAATGATAACGAGGGCCTGTAAAAAAATTTAATGTTTGATTAACAGATTGAATTTGGGATGAAAACGAGAGCTTTAAACCCAATTAATTTGGAATTTCAATAAAAGTCACATGAATACTTAATGTTAAATGCCAATTGGATCGTAAATGGAAAACCTAGAGGCCTTGAATCTAGCCTGACAATTAAAGCTTTGTTAATTTTACAAATAAATTTAGAATTAATTGATTATTAAAACAGTCGGGTTACTTTAGAATTAAAATTATATTAGCTTATCTGCGATGACAGAGAGTTTGTTGCCACTGTCCATCCTGCTGTGTTATCTATTCTTGTACAGCCTCAAGAGTGAAGTTTAACACTTTGAAGCCTAAGCCCGAAGATAGATCGGGCGATGCAAACTGGCGTACTCGCCGACGCCCGAGAATAGCTCGGGCGCCCATATTTAATTCATTATATCTTTATTATCGGCATATAATCGGGTTTAGGTCATCTGAATATGTCTTTTAGTTATCTGTTATTATATTTTATCGGTCTATTAATTTTTTTTATCTACATCTGGTCTTGGATAAATAATTATCGTAACAGCTGACGTGAGACTTGGAATGAGCGCGCGCCGAGCGGTATTGTTTATGTCAGCATTGTTTATGTTGTTATATTTTGCTATTATATTTATTATATGTTATTATATTTAGCTTATATTATTTATATTTAGCTTATATTATATTTAGCTTATGTTATTATATTTTATATTATTATATTTAGCTATTTTTTGTTTTACATATTTTTGTACTTATTTGTAGCTTCTGTAAAAAATAAAAAAATGTACAACAACTAAAGTTTTGCCCATCATTGAAAAGAGAATTTTCTTTCCTTTACAAAGATATATAATATAACCTTTTTATGAAATTTATAAGGCATTTACAATTTTTTTAATGTGAACATAAAACCCCCAGGATTCCATGCCAAACGGAGTATTAAGGGCCCAGGCTTCAAAGTGTTAAGAGGACTTGCTTGAGAGCAGACTTGCACCGTCACTGCTCACTTAATTTACACAGACTTACTAGATACACATTGTACCGCATCGTTACACTCATATGATAATGAATATAGATTGGAATTTAAATTTGAATCTATACCCCTTTATATCACTCCTTAATTTTGCCCAATCCCCAAGCCAATTAATTAATTACCGAATGGAATATTTGCTTGAAAGAAAATAGTTTTAACTGAATCTTTCCCATCGCCACCTTCATCTCAGCTGTTGGCCAGCTGATCTCATCCTTGTCTCGTTAATAAACTAACATTAAATGGCTCAGCTGATTGTAGTGGTGTATTCGAAATAGCTGCACAGCATTCGGACAAATATGTAAATCTTAATTTGGTTAAATATTGCTGACACATAATTTCTGCCCTATTGAAAATAGTATGACCATATATATTTTGATAAAAAGAAAATACAGCATTCAATGTATCTCTTAAAATTGAGAATTTTAACCAAATAATTAAGCAGTCTAGTCACCTGCAGAAGGCAATGCTTTGAAGTGGCCCTGTAGCAGGCACGGAAGCCTTTATCAGTGGAGTGAAGAGGTAACTTGTAGCCCCACTGTTGCACCATGTGGAATCGTTTGGCATGCCATATATGAGTTTCTAGCCAAACAGCAGAGCGCTGACGGCGGTTGTAGTCCGCCAACAAGTTACTTGGTTTCCGGCGGTATTTCCTACTAGGCCGCTTTCCTTTCACCGGCATCCCTGACTTCTCCAACTATTACAAAAATAAAACAAAAAATAATTTATCTTAGTATTCAATTTCTGTTCAACAATGTGCTATTTTTTCTTAATGATATTACAATACAAAATTTCCTTTATTTATAATTAGTACAATAAGTACACAAATAGATTAAAAAACAATGACAATAATGAACATATCCAATACAATCAAAACCATTCCAGTAAAAAAACAATATTTTGATTTAAAACACATTAGGTGAACAAGCAAACAGTGTTTTGCTTGAAAAATATGTAACTTAAGGTAGTGAATTGAGAGAAATAATAGCCAAGATTATGATTTTAAGGTTTGTTAGCAATTCAATCGAAAAACTCATCAAGGGAATACAGAGCCTTCTCAAGAAGATATTTCCGTGATCCATTTTTTAATTTAGTTCTTTTTTCATTCTTAATAGAATCACGAAGTGCTCTTAAAAACTTGATATCAATACACAATGGTGTCTTGTTATAAAAATGTAGGTTATGATGAGTGGTGCTGATAAATTTTTTTATTTCTAGTATTATATGAATGTGTTATATTACTTTGATTTGCAAGTTGACACTCTTTGGCATATATTATTGTTTCGTTTACATATTGGCTAAAAACAGTTAATATTCCTATAACATAGAAAGCATTTTTTAGACTGTCATTCCATTTCAATCCTAAAATAATTCTCACTGCTTGTTTTTATATCTTTAATATTCTTTTTAAGTTATTTTGTGTTGTTGGTCCATAGATTAATATGCTTAACCCTGGATCCGGCAGTCATTTTTGCCCAAAATGTCGGGTCATTTTTGGTGATTTTGCAGTGATGTTTTATAAAATTCATAAAAAATATTATATTACAATAAAAGTACAATTGTGTGGTATCAAACTGTTCACAAGAATGTGGGCTATCATATAATACACAATTCATAACCTATAAATTTTTTTCTTTTATGTAATGAAATATTTGTAAATTTTTTTAGAAATCGCGGAAAATAGGGGGGGACCACCCCCTATGATCAATGTTGTGATGATAAAAAAAGAAATGTGAGATAGCCAAAATGTTTTAAATTTTATCTAGTTTCAGAAAATATATAGTTTATCCCTTTGGGGACCATTGGACGATCTTTCGTCCATCAGAGTTTATGCTAAAAAGACCATATGGACGAAAGATCGCCCATCGTAGTTCAGTCGAAAAAGACCGCTGGACGAAATATCGCCCATTCTCGGTTTTCATTATATGTCAGCTGATTATTACATTTTTTTTATTCGCTTTCGCCTTGCATTCGACATTCTGTGGATCTATGGTATTTTCTGATCACTCTGATTTTTTTTTATGAAGCTTATTGTTTGTTAATTTTGTATGACTTTGACAGCTGATGTCAAAAACGGCCAGCTGTCAGGGCAGTTCGTTTTGTAAACAACTCAGTAGTCGTATGTTGTTTCACCGCTCACACTCACGATATTGAGGTTAAACAACAGTTAGTAGTTGCAATATAATTATATTGTTGTGTTAAATACTATTGCTCTACTGTTTATTAATTATCTAAGCACTCTTGCAAGTAGACTTTAGTAATTATTTGTCAACCAAGTTTTTGTTTTGTAAATAGTGTATATATTTGTTTTTGTTGTGATATGTACTTATTAATGTATGTGTTGTAATATGTAATACCACTCTGATGACTTCATCTTACAACAAAATGTAAGTACTACATTCAAGAAACTTATTTGATCTTATGTTACTTTAGTTAATCATTTTATGTCAAAATTGCAAATTCGCAATAACGCTAATGATAAGTTTTCCTTATATTTTTTTAAGTTTTTGTTCAATATGCAAAATAATTTATATACATGTAGACTATTAGGTAGTCTTTCAAATAGAATGGGTTCCCACGGTAAAAATGTTTTTAATTTTATCACTATATTACGGAAAAAAATCAAAATTTAGCAATTTCTTTTTGATATACTTCCGATATATCTAAATAAAAAAATATTTTCTTACTATAATATTGGTTCTATGCTCATATTCTAATAGACAACTTAGTTACTAATAATTAAAAAAAAATAAAATCAAGATATGTATCATACAACCACAGGAATAAAATGTTTTATAAAAGTCTGTAAAACGCTCATTTTAGGCCCGGTCTTTTTAGCATATACCAAATAAAATATCATGATATAAAATTTTCTGACATTGAACATTTTTAAAATTTGGCTTGGTCCTCAAAGGGTTATATAGATTTGTAAGTAAAAATTATTTTTTATAAATTTTGAAGTGGAACGTATACAAATACCTGAAAATTAGTAACCAAGGTTACTATAACATTCAAAAATATGATACAAATTTTCTATAAACACTACAGAGTTTTATTATATACTAAAATTTAGCTAAAAATATGCTCTAATACAATATAATACACTTCTAAACACACTAGAAGTGATAATTACACTGTAAACGATAATTATTTACCGTAGTTGAAATCAGGCCCGGCAGACTAAACAACAACAAAAATGGCGAGACTCAGAGACTGGCTTCCTTCTTCAACTTTCACTACGTTTTAAAATAACGCCGATAGAGTGCAGTGTGCCTTGTTGCATACCACTGGAATCGTCTGTTCACGCTGAGTACATAGAGTATAAAAACATTGAAGTAGTTCGATTTTTGCGCATTATAAATATGGTAAATCTCCGACGCTGCAATTGTACGAAAATTCGTACAATGCCAGTTTGGTGACGACAAAATTGTATGAAATTTCATAAAATGCCGGATCGAGGGTTAAGTGAATATGTGAATGAATTAAAGAAAAATAAATAGACCTTAGAGTTTTCAAATTACATATTTTAGCCATTCTTTTTAGTACAAATAAACCTGAATATACTTTGCCAATAATGTAGTCGACATGGTCTGACCAATCTAAATTTGTATCTACTATTAAACCGAGAAACTTTGTATCTTTTACACAATCCAATTGATAATTTTCTAAACTAACTGTTAGAGCTGACTGTATTTTATTTTGTTTGGTGGAGAATTGTATTAATTTGGTTTTTTTTTCTTAAGATTAACCAAAAGGTTATTGTTTCCAAAATTTTGAGAGAGGGCTGACAAATTAATAAAAGACGATATCTCCAGCTCCTCCTGAGACTCTGCTGTTGTTAAAATGTTAGTATCATCTGCATATAAGCACACACAGGCATTATTTCCAGTTATTACTCCAGGAAATCCTTTTAAGTAACACAAAAACGGACCCAGTATGGATCCCTGAGGGACACCATACTTCAACTTTCTTTAAGATGACAACACTTTTTCAACTTTAAAATTATTTTGACATATAATCGCAACAAACTGCATTCGATTACTTAAATACGATTTGAACCAATTTAAAGATTTTTTTGTGTATTCCTAGATGTTTTCACATATCTAACAGAATTGGGTGTGACACACTGTCAAATGCCCTGATTAAATCTAAAAATATTCCACTAACTTTTTTTATCTGTTATCTATTATTTGTTTAATGAATTCTGATGTTGCTGTAATAACTGATTTGCCTGGGTAGACGCCATGATGTTCTTTATCTATTAATCTCTTAGTTTCTAGGTAATTGGTTAGCTGATTGTGAACAATTTTTTCACAGATTTTAGAAAATATTGGTAAAAGAGATATGGGACGGAAACATCATATACATTACTGCCTTTCCTTAAAATGGGCTTAATCTTTGCTAGTTTAAAATTTTTAGGAAATATTCCACTTTTAAAGGAAGAGTTTATTAAATGAGTTGGTGGTTTACTTAGATAAACCTTGTATTCCTTTAATATTGTTACAGGAATGTCATCAAACCCAGTAGAATACAGTAGAACTTCTATTAACCGTCACTGTCGGGATCGGGACGGTGACGGATAATAGAATAGACGGATAACAGAAAATCATCTTTAAAATGACCAAAATGGTACGTTTTATGTAGTAAACTCATTAAAAAACTATATTTTAAGGTGGAAAAAGGAATAAAAATATAAATTAAAACATTTACAATGAATAATGAAGAAGTTTGTATTGCACAAAAAATAATACAGTATGGCCTATAGTATGTATTACAAAAAATATACAGTACAACATATATTTTTATACTTTGTCAAAATTTGTAATTAATGTATGCAGTACTGTTAAAAATTTTACAATACAGCACCTGTATGTAAAAATTGGCCTAAGCCTTAAAAAAGTCAGTCATCTTCTTCTGTTTTTTAGAAGCTCTAGCTTTTTGAGCGGCAATGCTACGAATCTTGCGGAGAAGTAGAAGCTGAGTGGCATTAGCTTCCTCTTGCAGCTCGAACCAATCTATACATTTTGTCAGCATTGTTTCTACTTCTGAGTGGCTTGTTGTAGGTTTTGGCTCCTGACTTAAGTCTTCATCATCGTCTTCATTTGTTTCTTCTTCATCATGAGTCACTTTAGAAATAATTTCTTCATCATTCAGCATTTCAAAGCCACCATCCAATTGATCACATTCCAACCAGTCTGTAATTTCATCTGCTGTTAGGTTTTCATTTTGCCTCCCACTATTGCACAGTTCAACAATTTCATCCACACTGACGCTTTGAGTTTCTTCAGGAACATTAGCAGTAGGTTCAGGCCACAATTTATTCCAACCATTCTTCAGATTTGATACCGTGAGATCATCCCATGAGCACGGTATGGGGACGTCTACCAGGCGGCAATAGACGTGCAGTCGCTACCGGACGGCAATGGACATTTGTGTGTATTCGCGCAGTTGCTTCGCGGCACAGTATTTAAAATCGCTATTTTAAATTTTACCCCTGACGGTTAACAGAGACTGACGGATAAACGAGTGACGGTTAATCGAAGTTCTACTGTACTTGTTTTAAATGAGTCAATTGCTAACAAAACTTCTTTTTCTATCACTTCTTGGAATAAAAAATACTGATTAAAGCTTAAATTAGCTGTATTTGAAAAATGAGTAGTTTGAATTTTAGACAAAATCTCATTTTCAATTACATTGTTGAATGAAAAAAGTTAAATTACAAAATAATCAATGAACATTTCTGAGATATCCTCAGGGTTAGTGCCAAGTTTGCTCTCTTTCATTAAAGAAATATTATCAAATTCGGAATTTTTTACCTCTTTCATCATTGATTAGTTTCCAAGTGGTTTTTGCAACATTTAAGGAATTTTCAATTTATTTGTCATAGTGTTTTTGTTTTGCCATTTGAATGTTTTCTTTCAAAAAGGTTTTTTTATTCTTTAAATAGATCTTAATATTATCATTTTTGAATTTCAGAAACAATTTGCTTAGTTCAACAATTTGCTTAGTTCAACAATTTGCTTAGTTCAACAATTACAATTTCTTTTTGATCACATTTTAGGTCATATGTCATCCAATCACATTTATTTTTTACTTTATTTTTCTTCGTTTTTGTAAAACAATTATTAAAGTAATATGTAAAAATATTGCATGGAAAACATCATATTTTTTATCACCAGATACATAGTAAACATCAGTTCAAGTCTCATTAGCTATTTATTTCAGAAATAAGTCTACTTCACTTTTTGTAAATGATCTGCAAGTAGTATTTTGTCGGTTTGGATGTTGTAAAATGTAATATTTCTAAAAGTTGGGCATCATGGTCAGAAATTACTGTTACCAGCCTTATCATTTTTAAGAATTTTCTGTCGAAATTTGTAATTATGTTGTTAATAGCACTTTTGCATGATTCTGTTACTCTTGTAAGAAAATCTACTAAATAATACATGTTATGACTTTGTAGATTACTAATGAAAGTGGTGTGAATTTTTGTTTGTTTCAATACATCAATATTGAAATCACCACACAGAACCAAATTTTTATTTATTTTAGTTAAGATTCCTAACACACGGTTAAGTTTGTCAATAAAAGTTTCTTCGAATTTCAACTAGGGAGATCGATAAATACAAGCCAGAATAAAACTTTTAATTTGGCAATTAGATTCAATGTTTGCTAAGCAGCATTCAAATTTTTTTCTTTTAACAGTGAATCAATGTAAGGTGTCAATAGTTTTTTTGCTGTAATGTCAATGTGTACCAGGATTAGGGTTCCTGTTGTAGACTTCCGACAAAAATAATTACAAAGTTTAGGTTTTCAAGTTCATCCATTTTCATTTTATGTTCGGGAAGAGCTACTATGCTTGGACTGAAGTCTGATAAGTTTATATTCAATAAGTCTAATCTAGAGGGTAAGTACTGAATGTTTTAATATTTTCAGATTATTTGAATACAATTTTTTGTTATTTTTAACCAAATTTTCCGGGTTACATATTTTTTCTTTATTTATCTTATTTACGTTTTTAATATTGTTAGTAACGATAGAATTACAGGGAATGTATAAGTTTGTCAAGTCACTTGTCAAACTAGAAAAAGTTTAAATTAGAAAAAGACTCAGTTGGAATGCAGTTCTTGTCTGGAAGAGGAGGGAAACACTGTTCATGTTCATGAAGTAATTTTCGGCCAGCAGATGACAAGAGTGGTGCCATTTTCAGTTGGTCTGCAGAAGTCACTTCATTCTGTGACGGTACTCCGAAATGCCTTAGTTTGGCTTGTGATGAAGAGTTCACAGGAGTTGACAAACCCCTCCACTGTCGGGAAGCACATTCACTGCTGCCATTTAATACTTCATTAGGTATTCTCTGATTGCATATAATGGGTGTAATATTTTGTGAATTAAGACTATGCATCAGAGAAGCTGTCTGTTGCTGGATTTGAGTTGCTAAGGAGGTTTTTAATTTTCTGATAAATTTATTTATTTTATTTATTAATAATACGCCGATTGTCAAGATATGGGCGAATATGGATTTCGAATGAATGTGATAAGTGTAGATGAGCGAATGTAGTCATTGTTACAAACTAAGGCTGACTATTCCTTAGAAAGTGTCATTAATTAATAGCCCAATGACAAATGAACAGCCGGTGATTATCAGCTGATCCTTTTCAAAATGTATTGATTCTGATTGGGATCATACGAGAGGCCATTTCTCAGAGGTTTGTATTAATTCTCATTGTATGAAACAATCTTGACTGAAGCTCGTGTCTTTAATCAAAACCTTACAATATTCTTAGCAAAGTTCTCCGCTTGGACCTGGTCGCGGACACAGCCCATTGGCGAACAAATGAGCTCCTTTAAATGTCTTTTGTTAAAATCTTCAATTAACTATGTAATAGTCCGTGTTACTTGGTTACTGATAGAACTTATCCTTGGTAGCAAGATCGTATACTGTACAATAATTTTTATTATTTTGGCATGTTAAATGTGAGTTAATAAAATATGATTTAGATGGTTTGCCAAACTGATCCTTGAAAATCACTGCACCACCTGCGCTCATACTACAATCAGCTGAGACACAGTAGGCAAATGCAAGTTCTCTATCACACTGAGCCTTGTCTATAGGCCTATTCATATGCGTTTTCAGAACACTTATTCTTCTAATTGGTATTCTTAAGTTTGTTTGATGTGATTGAGATTTAGTTAACTCTCCAACTCCACTTTGTAGATTGAAATAAAGTGTTTTGACAATTTTAGCTGCTACAAGTTTTTTCCCAACCGTTTTTAGATGTATTCCAGATTGATCGTAGCAACGTGATGAGTAGCCAATTAGGCCTATAAAATAAATATTGTTAAGTGACTGTGAAATTTCATATATCGTGAGGTCTGCTCTAATATACGTGATGGCAAAGTGGCAAATCACGTCTAAATGGTATGCTGCCAAAAAGTATTTTGCAAGGTTTCATAACAGAAATAGCTGCTTTATATTTTTTTTTAAACTGAAGACTTGACCGTTGTATACATCATTGGTCCCAGCTAAAAGTACAACATAATGATTTTTGTGTTTGTTTATATGTATAGCTTTATTCACCACAGTCTGCAAGCCTGCCTGTGTCCATTAGTCCAGGGACTGATTATTTCATGGACCAAAGCTTCTTTCTCACATTTATCTCCAAGGATTTGTTTTAAGTGCCTTCCATGACTACTACTAAAAACTGTAATTTCTCATGGATTTTCATTGTTAGAACGTTTAGAATTAATGACTAAGTCATGAAATTGTTTTTGTGAAGGCCTTTTTTTACATATTTGTTAACACTTTGCCATTCTATATCTACTACATCACTGGTTGTTGAGTCACCTGAGGTGTTTTCACTTGACTTAGGGGTCATCTGGCTTTGGAATTCAGCTGTGTATTTTGCATTTCCATCAGTGAGCTGAGTAGTGTTAAAATTTGACCACAAGAAACTTTTCAATAATTCATAACTTATATTTGTACCGGGTCGTTTGACCGGTACATTTCGTTACTTTTGTCTTGGTCTGCCGGGCTGCCTGAGACCGCTCGTGCCCGGCGATTCGCTTTACTTTGGTGGCCGTTGGCTCGGACTCGTTCGTTCCGTGTTCCAGCTCTTGTCTGTCAGGTTGGCCGTCTTTTGGATTCTTCCTTGCCAGCAGTAATCACCATGTCCGGCTAGAGACTCCAAAACTCCAGGGTCCTTGAGCAGGACGTTTCCACCCTCAGCCTGCCGTCCGAGGATGGTCGACCCTCTTCACTGCTAGCCTGGCCTGAGGACCATGTTGGAGCCTAGAGTTGCCCGCTACCCTCTCTACATCTTTGGGGTAGAAGTCTTCTGTCCCCAGGTCAGTGCGTTCCATTTTGTTCCCGGCGGCTGAGCTGGGGGTTTTGATGTGGATATAATTATTTATAAAAAGAAAAACAAAAAAAAGGAGGTGAAATATAAAAGAAGAAAAAAAATGTTTGTGGAACTATTTAATGTGGCCTAGGCCTAAAA